>CM060987.1:170236776-170559276 GCA_030765065.1 Deroplatys truncata | reverse complement strand
GCCACCCATATTTTATGTTGTCAAAGATGGAGTTGTCTCAGAATAGAATTTGGTTGGCTTAACTTTCGTAACCTCAAATATGGAAATATTCTAATTATAGAATTAACTTATTTTTCAGAATATGTGCCAAATCTTTAAATGTCTTTAAATATCCACATTTTTAAACCTGGAGACTTATTTTTTTTTCGCTAGAAGGCTAGTTTCTCGTAATTGACAAATTAATAATAATAATAAACAATAGAGTTACAGTTTGGAGAATGTTCTTAGATTTCTGGTAGAATCTTCCTATAAATATTAACCGACCGAGGCGAGCGAATCCGCGCAAAGAATGCGAACTAGCACTGTGGCCCACGCCCTAGGCATTCACCTCGACTAATTTAAACCTCAATGTCGTTATGTGGGATATGATTAGCGTAGTATGCAGGACTTCAGTTACCTTAATCGAGTAACATTTAATTCCCTTTATATTTATATGAGTAATAATATAATGAGTCTGTAACCAAACTTTTTCTCTCGTAATTTTTTATTTTAGATAAGCAACTGATACAAATATGTATACTGGATCACTCTGAAATAAAAGTTGTTCTTTGTATGTACACATATAAATATCTTAAGTCATTTTATCCACTCAAGAATGGCTGAGCCATAACTATGAAAACTAGAATATAACACTCATGAAGTCCCACTTAGCGAACAGGCATTTGGTATCTTAATTATTCTCCTCAGTGGACCCAAAGTTACAGAATCACTTACTGTTGAGTTTTATGGGGGAAAAAAAGCTCACAAAAAAGGTTTAAAATACTGAAAACGTTTTATTACTTTCTAAATGTTGATATATTAATATTTTAAAGGTAGTACCAATGTTGAATTTGTATTATTTATGTAAATAAACTACTTAATGTACGACATATTATGTAACCATTACAGATCTTTTGTCATTATTTGGTAACCATGCAAAAACACATAATTCTAAACCCATATCAAGCATAAGGGATAGACACAAAACAATTTTAACCCATTTCATATGCATTAATCATTAGCCCGCAGAAAAGAAAACAGATTTTGTTATTTTTGTCGAAAAGATGCAATTCCCGCGCTCTGGTTTACCTAACTTCTATGTTTTTTTTAATGCAGTGAGACTTGAATAATTCCGTTCCCCTGTGTTATTTGAACGGAATCGATAGCAATCTTGCGGTGAGGTCTGCTTCTTTATAACGATTTCTCCCATTGTGTGACATATAGAGGATTGGGAGGGGGGGTTAGGGTACGCCCCAAGCTTTTATCAGAATCAATTGAAACAAAATATGCACGCTGGTCAACACATTTCTCTGCCAGTGTTTTCGAACCTTTCACTGACGCAATATGGTGCCCAGTCTACCTTTTACACATTTGCATCAACGGAGGGGGCAAACTCTTTGTGCTGGGTTCTGGTCAAGGGAACGAGGGAAGTTGCTCTTTATGTATGTATTTCGTTTTGCTTCTTCTCTATTCACAAGCGCTAGTCAGGTTGAAGCATGGACTTCCTGAACAAGCGTTAAAAGGGAAGGGGGGGCGACGAAGGCCAATCATACTTTCGTGTTGATAGTCGACGGGTAGAGAACAAATTCTTCACGCCACACATTGATCTTTATGGGGGTGGGGGTCAACAAAGAAAGAAATCTGATATACAACACTCACACAACTGTTACACCTATAGATATATTCCGCATATATTAGCCAGCCGTGTAAAAAGCGATTTTCTGGTCCACATTGCTTTATTCGCGAAAACGTTGGTCTAGAAAATAATGACTTAGTTGCTTGCTATACGCTGAAACAACATTCAGCCGTTTATATCACAAATCGGTTTTTGCAAGCATCGCGTTCTTGCGAAAGAAAAGACGACGAATTTTTTAAAATATTCCTTCAGATATCGCACTTCAGCATGAGAAAATACAGCAGAAGCAAAACACTAAAAATGTCTCGAAAACTGTTAACGCTACGAAAAAAGTAATTTAACACAAACTGTATGTCTTAATGAGTACTACATTTTTTGTGGTAAGCTTTTGTCTATCTGTAACAATACAAAATTATGCAAAGTTCAAACGGAATGTAGAGGACATCAGAGGTTATTGACAAAACTTTCAAGTCGTGCATTTTGTTCCTAATGTTTACAACTCAAAACATACATTTAACTAATGAGCCGTTTTTGAGAAAATAAATAAGAAACGCTTTCCGTATAAAAGGCAATTGGAAGTGGGAAAATTTTCGTGAAAGAAATATGCTGAACTTAAATATGAATTTTTATGTTCATCTGACTTACGTTGTTGAATCATACTATCAAAGACAGGATCTTTTTTTTTTTTTTTGTAAAATCTTGCCTTTCTTTTTATTCAGGGGACATTAGAGCCTATATTTGCGATGAAATCTCAATAGTGAAGTTTTGGGTAGAATATTACCTTCCTCTACAAATGGTAGGTAAGCATAAATACCTACTTTGCATTTGAAACGGGAATATGCACCTTTTCGCGGTAATTTTTGTCTACATTTTTACTGAGGAGATGCTACAATACTAATAATATCTGCAGTTATTATTTTGCAGCTTCTAAAGTAGTGCATTTCTTTATGGGTAAAATACTCACAATCGAGTCGTGGGAGAATTTGTAATTTTGATACGAGCAAGGAACGACCGGGATAGCTCAGGCGGTAACGTCTATGGTCCACCCTTGGGAGGTCCGAATTGAAACCCCCGTGGCCGACCAATCTGATCGAAGGTTTTTCCGCGGTTTTCCGCTGTTGCTAGGCGAATGCTGCGTTGGATAATTTGATCCGCGAATTTTCCTATCATCCCTTTCATCAATATGACCATTTCCTTCTTCCTCACCGCCATACCAGGCATTGGGCTGATCACCCATCCTGGATATGCTATGATCCAGGATACTGACCCAAGGCATTGGTTTGTAAGTCCTTGAGGGTGCAAGCCCTACAACCAGGAGGGTAAAGGCTGGTTCACAACCAACGAGAACGGTAACCAGAACGAGAAAGTTGAAATACATGTATTCAAATGGGAATGTTCACAACCGACGGGAAGCTTCCCGGGCCCCGGGAACGGGAAAGAAGAGTTGCCCAACTTTTAACTTTCTCGTTCTCGTTCCCGGGCACGGCATATTAGATCACTATTGTGCATATTAGACTCTTCACTCTAGAGGTTATTCTAAGTGGCCGTGACATAAAACAGCCACTAGTGCTCTCTATAGTCGCAAGCTGGAAACATGAAACTGGAAGGAATTAGTAGTAAATGTGCTTCCTAACCTCATCCTGACACCCGCAAATCTAATCAACGTTGGTTCCTCTGGTGAAGGGTTAATTGTAGTTTGTTTATATACAACTCAAAACTGGCTATTACCTAAAAAACAATGGCAAACGCTACAAAGAACAGCTAAAACAGCTGAAAAAAGAACAATAAACAATTTTAATGTATGCCATTAAATAAAGGAATGAAAGTTTGGCATAAGTAGAGGGATCAGAAATGTAATGGATATGCATTTAGATAATGTTTACTCTATCGAATTTTGACGTTGGCTTGGCTTAATTGAAAGTAGGTGAAAAAATGTCATTGGTCAGTTAAAAACAAATGAAATCCCAATGCGCAAAATCGACTTTCACTTTGTGATCGATATGCATTCCCGTTCTCGTTACCGGCTGTTGTGAATCAAAATTTCTTGCTTCCCGTTCTCGTTTCCGTTCTGGTTACCCTTTACTGGGTGGTTGTGAACCAGCCTTAAGCCGTTAAAGAAGAGGAAGGTACGAGTAAGGAAATAGCGGTGTAATTTACTTTGTTTCACGCTGTGTAGAAATTACACTACTTTTATTAAATATTGGAATATTTAATAGTTGCAATGTTAATAGCTGATAGATGTCCCATTCACTGCTCGATAATTTAAACAATTGAATGTTGTATTGTTTTGTTTTCTGGGAATTGGATTCAGCAGGCTTTAATAATAACATTACACTACAACATGCGTGACAAATTTATTTTTGTACAGTAATATAAAAATATAAAATACTCAAGCGCGACTTAGTATGAATCAAATGCTGCCCCATAATAAAATTCTTATTTTTATATTATTATGCTGTAGTGTATATTATAATATGAAGTATTCCAATATCAGTTTTCTCCTGATGTATGCTGGTATACAAAAATAGCTAGTGAAGCTTAAGCTTGAGTATTATTAGCTTGGAAAGAGAAGACTTACTCCTAAACTACTCTGCAGGATATGGTATTTTTGGGAATCTTTTCAGTTCATGCTGTAATGTATATCTTTTCAGCAAACCAAATCCAAGTACAATGCCAAATCGAGTGAAAACTTCTCCTTTATTCAGGTTATATTTTCAATATTTTTATTCTAGGTTGCGATTGTCATGTGTTCAATATCGTCAAAAAAGAAATAAAAAACTGACTGCAAATGTATTTTCTTTTGCTTATATCAAAGCAAACAATTGTACCGTATGTAATGAAGCTTATACTTTAAACAACAAATATGCTAAGTTTTTGTCTTTCTATAGTTTGTCTAGAAGCTCACGACTTTTACACATTATAGTGATGTATGGGTTGTTCTATTTGTTTCCTTTACTGAACGTGATGCATTACAGTATATTTCTATTGCAAATATGTGAAATAAATGTCATAATGCCAGTTTAAAACGTAGTTTACCAATGTTCAGAGAGTATGTAGTAGAAGGAGTGAGCATTTGGCTCAATAGAACGTATTAAACTCCTGATAGTGGAAGTAAGCAAGCGAGTGGAGGTTATCAAGCAACTACAGGGATCACCTCAAAGGCTTTATGTACTGCATTTTTATCGAATGCGAGTTATAGTAATGGAAAAATGCTGATACCCAAAACTACAGAAGGTAGTTATGAACATTATTGTTATAATGTTAGTAGTGATGATTTGAAAAATATTAGGCTATTAAAGGGTGGCGGAAGCTGAGAAGACTTTCATTTGAGTTATAAGTTAAATGTTGTGTAAAAGCAAAGAAAATTGATGTAACAGATTAGAAATATAAGGGAAAGAGGCAATGGGAATAAATACAATAATGTTTACTCACTCCTAAAAATTAGCAATGGGATTTATGAATTACCTATAGGATATAATTAATACCAGACCTAAGTAATCATGAGCTACATTTTATAATACAGCATTTATTCCATATTTATTGGTAAAACGATGTTATGCGATAGCAATAATTTGCCATGGGCAAAGTCAAGAGTGATTCTGAGGGAAGTTCAAATTGAATTTATTCCACGAATAAAATGCAATATCTAAATTGTATACCAGTTGAAAATTATCATCAAGCACATTGACATATAATTTCGATCGAAGTTCTGTTGCTTAAAACAAATTATTTTCATATGATCCTGAAATCCGTAAAATTAACCTCAAAAGTCAAAGAAGCCAAAATCTTACATAGTAGTAATGCGCATGAGCTCTTTGTAGTAGTGACTCTTTATACTGTACTTTGACACCATGCTTAACCGGAACTTGTATTCTTCGTGTTTATCTGGAAGTTAGCTAACAGTCAGAAGCGCATATGATGTCAGAAGTGATGCCTTTTTGTATTCAGTAATGAAGAGATCTAGTTAATTATCGACAAGTATCCTGTTTGGCAAGGAATATAACATTCCTGTTATGTAAAAAATACAGCCGTGATTAATTCATATTCAAAGAGTCGATGAAACAACTCGCAAATCCTGTATGGCATATATGATACTTTCTGAAATACCGTTTCACCAGCTTCTCTGACAAGTCCTGCACAATGTTCTCTCCTTCTGCTGTATTTGTACTCTCTGCAGACCAAAGAAAGCTTAAGTGACGAATGTCTTTTTTGCCAACTCCTTTGAATTTCAGGAGTTCTAGGGCCTACAACTTACTTTATAACTGTGATGCATTTTTATAACCATGTTACATTTGTAGGGACGGTACACAGCATAGAGACATGCATATCATGTTCAAATACAGATGCTCATACAATGGACATATTCTAGTGTTTGCAGTTTGTGTGATCACCGATTTTTATCCCCAGAAACGCAATTGGTTGGCAACAATGTACTGCTGGGAGCTGAAGAGATGGCTAGCAACGCATGAAAGAGGTAAGGGAGGAAACTAAATAGTGTGGATGAAGGAGGGAGTGATGCAAGCGGAAAGCTCATGTTCAGCATTGTGAGAGAGGCGAAAGACTGGTCTCAGCACGTTCCTAACACTAGCCATTTCTTCAGCTCCAAACAGTAAAACTGCCTTTATCTTGAACTCCTTCCTTCAACTAAACGTACACTGAGATGGAGGCCTACTGAGTTGGCAACATCACTCACAGAATACAGTGAGGGATGAGAACAAGTGGTTGTTTTGTCACTAATTAAATGCAGTATCCAGCCATTCCATAATTAATTTGAACACAAATATAATGTTTATATATATTATATTGTATTAAAATGTGTTGTTGATAAGGTCATGAACTTAATATATTATGAGAAGATAGGACTTTTCCATTCCAATGTAGTTCATGAACCTACTTTCTTCTAAACTCTGCAAATATATTATATTGTACGTGAGACTTGTGGTGCGTGTATTGTGAATGGAATTTGGTATGTGTACATAAAGATGTATATTATTAAAACTGTAATAAGTAATATTATATTAGAATTTGTAAAATATGATTAAAATGTAGCTGTTTTCGATCTTTATGCGACCAATGAACTTATATTTATACAAAGGCTCATTATTGTGCAGATTATATAATTTTGATGACTGGAAGTATTTTCGCCTTAGGGCTATATTGTATTTTTGGTAACAAACATTCCCCTTAGTCCATAGAAAAATGGTCAGAGTTCCATAGAAATATATTGGCTAGTTCCTGAATTATTGCTATTGTTGTGAAACAAACAGGTGATTCTGTGATTTTTTTAATCGTCTGTAATGTCAGGTTTTTAGGCCTAATTCTTTGTTCCTAACACTAGTCTCGTTGTTTGTTAACAAGTTGCAAACCTTTTTTTCTACTCAAGCAACATGTTCCTAGATGTTATTGCTACCTGTTAAGCCGAAATATACAGAGGACAGTCAATAATGCCTTTGCAGTAGGCAGTTACTATATGAATGCTGATGTTTACATGTATTAAAATATTTTCGTAATGTAAGTATTGAAGCGAAAAAAGGACTTTCTGTAAATACTATTTCTGTATCAATAATCGTTTCCATCTGTGATTAGGATGAGGAATGAAATGTTTCACAAACAAGTTTGGTGTTCAGAGGGGAAAGGAACTGCGGTATGAAAGAATTATAAAGTGTAAACATTCATTAACATTTCCACGAAATTAACGTGTTTTTATGATATCCCAAAATTCCTCGCAAACGCTAATATAACCTCCCATAAGCTATTTCCAAGTCATAAGAACGGAACTGAAACACGTTTTCATTGTTTTGTTATGAATGAATGAAGCTATTTGATTCTTTCAACCTAAGAATCCATTCTGCTCTTTATTGTAGAATATTTGTGCTCAATCCCATAACTAAAAACAACACATATATTTTTAAACAGACCGAAATTGTGCCTATGTTAATCACACAGATGATGCTACATCCTAAAAATAGGAAAGATTAAGATTTTAAACAAAATGAAAGCTCAACAAACAAGCAAACACAAAATATATATTGTTGGTGAGCAAACCACGCTCTACTACCATACCGTTTGCCCATATCCTATCATATCATTCTTAAATAGTACAACGTAACATTCTTCTTCCATAGTACAATAAAATTCTACAGGGTATAGTATTGTTCATATAACGACAGAACGCATTAGAACAGGACATAAAAGGTTCATTTTATTTTTTCTTTCTTTTTTATGTGTGCAACAGTGTTGGAGATGTTACAAAATATCACATTTGTAAATAAAACATGCTTCCCAACCAAGATAGACTAAGAAATAAAATGTATCATTTATTTGCATTTCTATATTATGTAATGTCCCCCCAGCTTTAAGTCATGTTAAATGAAAGTAAGTAATCATTTAACAATCTTATGGTCCATAAGACAGGAATGATTAAATACGAGTAAAACTCAAGTTACTTTATTATGTTTTAGTTTCCAATTTTATTTCAATCATTTGTTACGGTTTTTCAAAATGTAATCCTGCACTGGTTTGCAACCATTACAGATTTTGAAGCCAAGTCCTAGAATTGGAATTTCTTCTGTGGTGTGAGCTATAGGTTGTGATGTTTTGTTCTTTGTGTTATTGTTGTTCTCCATTCAGGGATTTTTCGGCCTACCCAATAGTGATCGATCGTTTTTGTACATGCACATCAACTTTATATTTTAATTAACGTTTGCAGAGTGCATAGTTTCACAAATTGTTTAAGAAATATCTCAAAGCTTATCACTGGCGGAGACACACTTAAACCATGGTTTTCATGTTAACCTCTGTTATGTATTTCTCAAAAGAAACAACAGGCAATTCGTATGTAACTTATGGTTTAGGCAATTTAAACTTTTGTTTTTTCAGGCTGCCGAATTGTTTGAGAGTAATGTTTGTATATCTGTTTTTGTTCCCTTTGTGGGAATGTCGAATGTGGTGCACTATGGTTGTAATATGAACGTATTATTTATAAATAAATATCAATATTTTGTATATAGGTGTTAGTTAAAACATTTTATAACTATAATAAGTCTTGGTGATGTATATTTACAGAAGACATATTTTCCATAACAAGTGTGGACAAAGTGTTATTCAGTAAACTTAAAATACAGTGTCTGGTACCAGATTCAAATTGTAACCACCAAAAGTGAAAATAATATTTTGTAAATGGTATCAACCCGAACTTTTGTTACAATTTCTCTGTATTGTCATTCAATAAAAAAATAAAGGGAATTTATTTAAAATGTCTCCTGTTTGTGTTGATCTTGATGTAATTACACAGATACTCCTCAGCAGATAAAATGATCCTACACCAACGTATATTCGCCACCATATACTGCATCATCGCCATTTATCTGTTCTAAAATGATATCCCAATGCCACAGTAATTTTTTATCCTGCATTAATTTATTTTTCCATTTGGGTTGATTTACAATAACCCTAAAGTTGACAAAATCAGCTTTTCTTCTTAATAATACAAATGTGAGATATTAATTATAATATACCAAACTTTCAAATGGTGCATTTACTAGACTATGATGTATTGACATTACACTATTTTAAGAGTTAATAGCGCTTACATGTGAAGATTTTCAAGGTAGAATCTTAAACTTTCGCATTTTATAACCTTTTCATTCTGGATTTGTGTCTCATAAGTCATAGCTTTAAAGTATACAAAGTATAAAATTCTGGCTCCAATGCTTAACAATATAACTGCAAATATACCAAACTTTCGAGTGGTACTGCTAAATTTTAATTGCTCTTAGTTATTAAAACAGCCAAGCACACGAATATTCGTTTTATTTTTCGTCTGCTAACTGGTAATGTGCGCTATGCAAGTATTTGCATAAAATACTTTATCTAATTTATAACCTTTTTATAACCTTTTCGTTAAATTTGGTTTAGGTATTTGTCCTATGGCAACCTCACAGTTTGAGGTTGAGAAAGACTGCTAAAATATATGACCACAAAAACATAGCCCAAAGCCATTCGATTGCTGACGGATATCTACCCTGAATCGAAACCAATTTCTGAAGTAGTGTGTCTTTTCCCAACCCATTCTCACATACTCTTGGACAAAATATGTGGGGGTACCTAACTACATTATTGCCGTCACTATTGAAAGAAGATTTCTGAAGAAGGTGCCAAGAGGTCCAACATTTAAAACAAATCCTGTGTTACATTTACATGACTTTTTTCACACTCTATCGTTTATTAGTGGATATACCTATATTCTTACAAAAGTTTATTTTTCTATCTACTTCATTTTAATCGAGATAAATCTTTGCATAAATTACACATTAGAAACAGATTTTCACATTAGAACACATTTCGTTATTGATACAAAAGGAATAGCGATAGTCAAATGTTTAAGAACTGGACGCTATATGCTGACCTTAACATTCCATACGTTTTCCATGCAATCACGAGAAACAACTGAATGTCGATGGAACTTCAAAAGAACGCAGATCTCTTCAAAACACACAGTTAACTTATTATTATTATTATTATTATTATACTTGAAAAGAATAACAAGTATTGAACAAATCCAGCCATTAATAATAGATATCTCGGAAATGGCTGATGCCACAAAAAAATTTAATCGTGTTTTCAAGAGATCTACATTCTTTGTGTAGTGCATTTTCGTCTACCGCTTAACGTTTATCAGTTATACAAGATAATATAAAACTCCTTCCGAATGAACAGGGCTTCACAAGCTATTCTCAGAAAATTCAAAATATATATTTGATTGGTCATTAAATATCTTTAACGTATGGTGTTTTAATCAAAATCATTAGAGCAATTTTCCAAAAAATAAAAGAATTCGAAAAATGCTCCACGTGAAGGGTAGTTTGAGGTGGCGTAATTTCGTGATAACCTTCGTGTCGCATCTTTGGAAGACACTGGACTTGAATACCAACCGACTATTCATTTTGAAGTTATGTTGTTCACGGACACACGCGCGAGAATCTTTTTCTGAAAATGCTTCTGTTTTTCGGATTCAGGGGTCTCAAAACATGCATTTCCGGTGAAATCTCGATATCGATTTTTTGGTGGAATGCGATACCTTCTCTATCTAATACGCACAGTTAAAAGTAAAGGTGAATACCTGTGTAACATCTAATACCTTACTATGATATATTTGTTCTCCATTGTGTCAAATCCTTCGGAAATAAAGCAACCTTTTCATGTGCTGATTGCTTATTTTGTCACCGTATTACTTAAACAGGCCCTATCGCTAGATGGCGCTACTGTGGCTGTCGCGTAAATTTTCGAGGAGTTTCCGACATTGTAATAAGGTATTTGGTAACACTTATACGACCTTCTCTATACATATGTATAAAGTTAATAAAGAATATTTTACCCTACTTGGTATAGATATTACATTTTAAAGTACATACTTACAGGATTTTATAACGTGGAAATCGGAGACTGACATTCCATTTTACTCACTAGCATAGTTAATACACTGAAACATTTGTACGCGCTTTCCCAGCTGCTATAATATAATGTTTGGTGTAATGCACATAAGAGAATGCCGGAAAATTTTCTTACGTGTTGATATATTTCCTCACGAAATTGGGATAAGAATAAGGAAATGCCACTTTCCTGACAACTGCGTAATATGCTGTTCCAACTTGTCAAAATTACAGTATTTTGATTAAATATCGGTATCTGCGTTGAAGGTATAGGTAGACATATTCTTCATTGCACAATATGTTGTTTTCTAATGTGCTGCATTTGACACCAAAGTCATTAGCAGTCTTGCTCCCCAGTACTTTGCTGACCTGCAACCTTAACCTTGTAATGCAATGCAATTGTCGATGACGTTCGACCGTATCCTCTTTTGTATTGTTACATAAGATGCATTTAGGAAATGTGAAGATGTTGATCCGATGCAGGTGTTTGGCTAAACATTCATCATCATTACCTAAACAACAAAACATCTGAATGCCGTGCGGTTTGTTTTCCGGAAGTGGTTCATAAAAGACTTTGGAAATTAAGTTAATAAATGCCAATAAAAATTTCTAGCGTAAACTTCTTTCTGAAATGGTTTAATATAAACGCGAAATACTCATTGTGACGTAGTACGACAAACATATTGTTCGCAATTATACTATTGCTTAGTATTATACTGATACATTCCGATTTTTCCTTTCATAGGATGATATCCCTGTAGCATGGAAAATAACTACTAAAGTGTGAAGTTTCATTCTCTCTGCCTTTTTACTTATCTACTACATACTTAAGTAGAGGAAGTATTGTATTCATCCAAAAATTGATACCGACATTTCGTATTTAAAAAAATATTGAATCCCAAAAACAGCATTTTTAGAAAAAGGTTTGTGTGGGTGTGAGTGAGGAGCATAACTAAAAATCGAATAAATATCACATTTGATATTTAAGTTCAGCATCTCCCAAGGATGAGATACAAAGATTTTCAAGAAAATGCCCCCACACCCAACTACCCTTTACCTGGAAAAATTTGATTTCTTCAAAAATGTCTATAACGAGTTTGATTAAAATAAAGGCGTTGTTGCATTACTTTGGTCTTCAATGAAAACGTTAACAAAAGCAACGGTTAAGCCACCCTTCTTATATAGTCGTTTTTGGCGACTTTTGGATGGAATTGCTACCAACGTGAATCATTCGAGTTTTAGACGCGCAAATCCCTCGACTACGCCGTCGTCGGCCATTGCTCACTCCTCTCCTAATAAACATCCCACGGCTACGCTTTGAGGCTGAGGGCCCTCAATCGTGTTTTCAACTATGTTGGAATTTCAAATGTTGGCATTGAAGAGCAACGTAATGCAGGTTATCGACGTTTTCAATGAAGACCAAAGTAATGTAAAATGTCCAAAATACATGTTTAAGGCATTTTTATGGCAAACGAAATGTATATCTTGAATTTTCTGGGAATGGCCTCTAAAGTTTTCTTCATTCTGAATGACTTAGCCCATAAAAAAATGTAGATCTTGTCAAAGCACATAATTTCTGTCAAATAAAATTCTGTGTGGCATTAACCATTTCTGATATATTCTTTGTTATTGCTTTGAATTTACAAATGCTTAGAACTTTTCTCAACAGGAAAATTGCTATTTTTTCTCTCTCTCTCTTGGCCATACAAAGAAAACAGAATTTCAAAGTCATCACATAATGACCTGCTCTTAAAAGATTTGACTATCGCTTAAAGGCTACTGTATTCTCCTAATCCCCTTTTACCTAATACCTACAAGGAAATATTTATGCATATGTTTATCTTGATTCACATGAAGTAGATAGAAGAATAACCTTTTGTAATAATAATTGTTGAAGAATGGGTAGAGGAAGTCATACGGATGAAGCACATCTATTTTTAAAAGTTCTATTGCTTCGGCCTACTTTATACCCTTATACGCACAACCAACTCTCTAAATGCGTAATTTAAGATGATCTCGATTAACAAGCAGTAGTTGGAAGAATAAGCTTTTATAAGGATATCAGGTGAGTGAGTAGGGAAAATCATGTGAATGCAACACATCAAATTTTTATCTCAAGATACTCTGATTATATACTGCAATTGTTTATATTTTTAACATATGCATTTCCAGCAGCACATACAATATCTGAAATTCCAGTAAACATTTTTAATGCGCAGCCTAAAATAACCTTATTATAAAATCCCATAAACCAGTTCACAGGTTCAAATGCCTATTTTGGCTCCATTTCCCTTAGTAAGTTTGTTTTAAAAAGCTTGAATCTCAAGACAATCAATTTCCTCCTATGGGGAACATGCAACCACTCATCCAAGAGACTTGTGAACAAAGAATTAGGGTTCCTAGCAAGGATCGTGGTAGCTGGTGTAAAAATTAGGGGGCCGAGAGATAACCTAATTCCATTTTAATTGTTCCAAAGCGAACCATGGGAAACTAAACAACCAAGGAGGATGACAACATTTATTGTTTATATATTTTGAACTGTTTCATTGTTAAACAACAATCTGCACTTTGTTTAGTACTAAAATAATGTATCTCTGGCATATGATTTACTTTATCATCCATTGTATTACACAAAACATATACATTCACTTTGCGCATCAATTGCAATTTGTAAAATTACTATAGGTAGCGTTGCCATAATCTAATATTCCGAAAACAGGACATTTTTCACCTTGGTTTAATCGATTTAAGGAAATGAAATTTTGAGGAATAAGGAACATAATGTGGGAGAGAGTGCATTTAATTTATAATCCAGAGTTTTGGAAGGACTACCTTATCCTTACCTTAAGTAAGCACGTATTATAAAAAATCTGATGTGTTACACTCATATGACTTTCTCTACTCTTGTACAAACTATTTTTACAAACGCTTATTCTCCATATGCTTCATGTTAATTGAGATAAACATTTGCAGACTCTATCTTATTGCTAATTTTCTTGTAGATGTAAGGGGAATATACATTTACAAGGGCAATATAGAAATACAGTAGCCTTTAAGCACATACATATCTCTTAATAACTGGTTGCTAGGTGCAGCACCATTCGCTTTGCCACAGATTAATACTCTTTGCATATCCAAGACAAAAAATACTCTTTGCATATCCAAGACAAAAAAAATGAATAACGAATTTCCATTTGAGAAAATAAGTATTGAAAAATTTAAGGGAATAACAAGTAATATCTCGAAAATAGTTCACTCAACAAAAAAATGTATATGACATAAATTGTGTATTTTAACGCGATCTACATTTTTTGTGTAGTAAAATTTTGTCTATCTCTCTTTACCAGTTATGCAAAAGTCGTTCACAATAAAGAATACTTTTGGAGACATTCCCAGGAAATTCAAGATATACATTTTATTTGTCATAAAAATATCTTAAACATATGATACTTGATTTGTTTACACTTTAACAATCATTTTATGCATCACAGCAATAAAGCTTAATAAATAACTGCTGGGAAAAATAGCAAATTACATTTTAGTACATAGAGCAACATAAATTTCACACTGCACTCAATAAAACTCATTTTAATTGTATACTATTTTAATACCATATAAAATCTTTGATAAAGAACATAAATATAATGATTTGGGTAAAATGTTATGCCCCTACATATCACCCATAAACATTTTATGCCTTTTTTTGGATTGTAGTAAGCTCTTTGAACAGAAAACCACATTCAGCATTTTGGCTGTCCAATTTATTTTCTTGTGAAAGCATTCAATTCAGAAGATGTACTCCGAGAGAGAAGAAGAGAGCTGATTGCTGCTTGGTAAGTAGCTAATTAAAAAATAATGAATAAGCTCTTAAAATTTAATTTTTAAGGAACTTAAAATAGCTGAATGCTCTTTATTTGCAACTGTTTACTAATAGTTTTGTCATGCAGATTAATTCTGGAGGTACATTCTATAAACTGCATGAATCTGATACTGAAGGCAAAACAGATTAATTTCCACAGCAAGGATTTCCAATGAGCTCTATAAATTTGAATCAACCTTAGCATTTATTATTTTATTTTAATGTATTATAATGCACTTCATTTTAATATTAAAAACCGTCATCTCTACTATTTGTATAATCAAAGCTATTGTAACAAATGCACTTCTTTCAGATCAGCATGAAGTTGGCTATAAGCCAATTGTGGTAATTATAGCCTCCTTTTGGACTACAAATGGAGAAGAACCCCCTACAACATTTCAGTTAGTCAGTCACGATGGGTCTTCGGGAATATGACTTTTTAGTAAGGTCACTGTGATATAGGATGATTAAGATCTGTCTAATGGAGGGAATTTAAAATGAAAAGCTGTTTTGCATTTGGCTAAGTTCCATTAAGGCAGATAGTTCCTCAGGAGAATTTCTTGAAACTGAGGGTCTTACTTCACAGAGTGTGTGTGGGTCGGAGGTAAATAAATGCTGCTAATTACTCCTTAACTGCCCCTATGTGCATTTCCATACTTTGAATAATATTTCTTTACTCCTGAATACAAGAATTCACACTCACCTACTCCTACATCCAAACAAAATTATTAATGTTACTTCTAAACAATTCAGCTTAACACTGTTTCATTGTGACTTCCCCTTACTTCACTCATTTCCCAAACCTAGCTGACTCACCATGGATGGTAACATTTCGTAAGCTACATTCTCACCAGCTGAATGACGTACCATAGCACCAAGATACTCATAAAATGCTAGACAAATTCCCTATTTCATGCCCAGTTTCTATTTTCTCTAGTTTATTTTATACTCACGTGGCTTTTGATTACTTTTATTGATTCATGTGACAGATTTTACTTACTTCTATTGGCTTCTATATCTTAGAGAGTTCAAGCAAAGGTATACATATTATTTTGCTTTATTTCATTTTCTGTTCGCTCGAGTGATTTCGGGTGACTTGGATTTCCCCACATTGTGTAAGTTTCCATCCCCTCTAGTTTTGTTCCTTCTAACTTTTTTTATGCATTGCCTGAGGGCTTGGCCCTTTCTGCTTCTGCCTAAATACAGTCCTTTACCTTAACACATGTAATATTTAATATTTATTCTCATTTAATAATTCCCGTTTAATATTCTTACAATTCTTTTGCTTGCTTTTATTTCTTTATTTTCTCTTTCTTTATCTAACATTCATTATAAGACCCTTTATGTTTATGTCATTGCTGAATTTTCTCTTTATTTTATTTCCCCTTTTTTATGTTCAATTGTTTTATAGTGTTTTTGAATCTCCTACTGGGTGAATGTTTCTACCTCAACTCTTATGAACCCTACTTATACTAACAAACATTTCTGGTGAATTCTTAATGGGGCAGCTTTATTTATGCTTGCAGTATGACGGGAATACTTGAAAATGCTGGAATGTACACATAAATTAGTTTATGTTCATACATCAGAAG
This sequence comes from Deroplatys truncata, assembly GCA_030765065.1. Classification (NCBI taxonomy): domain Eukaryota; kingdom Metazoa; phylum Arthropoda; class Insecta; order Mantodea; family Mantidae; genus Deroplatys; species Deroplatys truncata. The sequence continues at coordinate 170,542,740 of CM060987.1, read as the reverse complement.
AATGAAATTGCTAATTTGCAATAGAGTTCCAACTTAAAAAAGGGTGAAGTTTGACACAGTTCTGAATATGTTTTGTTAATACCAATTTTGTATGTTTAAATGTATGTTTGCATGAATAAACTGGTATGTGTTCGAACTGTAGAACAGGGCACTATCAGTCCTCTCACTGTTAGCAAGCATCTGTTTAAATAATGCATTTTACTTTCTTCTTTTGTGCAAAATATTTGCCATTTAATGAAATTTTAAAATCATAGGATTAACTTTGACGTTGTTCAAGAGTAAAGTAAAAGATATTAACTTAGGTTCACTTGTTCTAAAGCCTACAGTCATGAATAAAGGAAATCAAACCTAAAATAAGAAATAAGTTCAAGGATCATTAAGACACTGTTTATAAATAAGTAGGTGGTAGATATGTCCATTTAAGTATGAAAAAAAGAAAGAAAAAAAAAAAAACAGCTAATAATAAGCTCAAAAATATTACCAAACATCAACAAATTCATCTTAAAGATTATGAGTTTCATAGAATACAACAGTTATATTTAAGCAGCACTTTGTTGGTTAGGTAACTATTATGCAATGAACTGGATGTCTTAAAGCAGTTACAATTCTCGTATTACAAGATGAAATATTTTACGAATAAGTCATAACAAAGTATTTACAAGAAAAGTTCACCAACTGTGGTCAATCTTTTTTGATGACAGTTACACTTTTACCCAATCAAAAATCTGTAATTAAAGTAATGTCAGTCATTCATTTCACACATGCTTAAATTTTTAATTTACAATCATTCAAAGAATATCTCAGTTATATTGCATTTCCCACACAGGCAGCCATTCAAGCAGCTGACGATACATGCTGCTACTTGTGGTTGTACCACACCAGAATAACAGTCACTGCAGACAATATCCAGTAAAGTTGCAGGATTACCATTAAATGTACATTAACATGTAGCAAAGCGCATATTTCTGGTAACTAGAAACAAACCCACAATGTAAACTTCTAATGAATATATGTTATTAACTTTGGTAACTTAATTTATATTGCAAAAATTTTAGGGTATCAAAGTGCTTAATGCTATAAATATTTTATAGCAGTAAAACATTAGCAAATCTATAATGAGACTGAGCAGAAGGCATGTCGTTTGTAATGAAATTTTGTGTAGCTTTATTGGATACTTTAGATATTAGTAACAATTCTCGTAATCCTATTAAAAATGAGTATGCTATAACTGTGAGTGAAACTGATATGGGAAGACTTTCAGCAAACAAAATATTAAACTGAACCATCGCTAAAAGAAACAGACTTTCTTGCTGTTACTGAGAGCCAGCAAATGACGTCAAGGTCAAGAAACAGCACGTTGGCATTCCTGAATCAAAGAAACATGCTCACCCTGTCATCATGAACTAATAGACTACTAGTCAATCATGATCTGAATGTGTGCGATGGAAAGAGGAACTAAATAGTGATGGAACAAGTGGGTGGGACAGCTGAGTAAAGTAAATATCCAGTTCCGGGTTACGTTTAATAGTGAGGCTGAGGCCTGCAAAATGTAATGTTTTCATTGTGTGACTGCACATTCCCCTACCATCTTCCCCTCACTCCCCTAGCCTTGATGATATTAGGCAGTGTCAACAAAAACACTGCCCTCCCATAAGCACATTCATAACGTGCCTGACCAGTGTAGAACATATAGTATCATCAAAAAAACATGTTGTTTACATGATCTATACTTGGTATCAATTTTGCTGAACTTTTTATCACAAGAGTTTTTCACCACAATTATAACATAAGGTTATTAATTTTCAGTTTCCTATACACCTAACTTTTCAAGAAAGTAATTTTCAAAAAGGAAAATTGATTCTCATAAAGTGTCCCACATGATAAAGGTGAATTTTGTATATATTCTTTGAATATTGTTCTTTATGATAAAATACTAAATTTTGTATAACTTTATTTCCTAAAAAAAGTAGAGTATATATAACATTTCAATATTCTACAAAACTCAATCAAGCATAATTATTAAAACCCTAAATCTAAAACTATACTAGATGTCAAGAAAAGGCTCCCTACACCTCTTCAACATTCAAAGAATGTATATTGAAAATCTGAAAGGAGCCGAATACAAATTGAATAATGGGAAGCATTTTTAAAATTTAAAAAAAAAAAAAAAAAAAAAAAAAACTTCAGAATACGTGAAAATTAAGCAATTTGCTATTTGCCACACTTACAAACATCCATTTAATACCTGCTTTTGAGGAGTTTAAATAGTCAAAATGGATAAAGCCCAATTGGATCCTGATTTAACAATGTTTCAAGATTTTTTCCATTAAAATTGATAGTTCTTGAAATTGTGTTGACACTTCAATATCGAGTACCATTAAAAAACTACTGAAAAAGAGAGTACATTCCTAAGATGATTTGAATTACTGCTTCTGTCACAAAAGTAAAACAGGGACCTCATTTCCATTATTTTCAATAATGCAATGATTTATAACAATGCATAGTGTGTCTGATTTTCCTTAAATAACATGACATAACATGCAATTTTACTCTGTTGGTTCTGAATTTGAAATAGATTATTTCAGAGATTACAAATGAGGAGTGACATTTCAAAATGCAAAAAGTCCATTTGTGGACATAAATTAGTTTGAAGCAGATTTGTACGCTGCATCAAGCTACATTGTTGCTTTGATTCAAAATAAAATTTTAAACCCTTTAAATCAAGTAAACATTTTGGGCTTTGGTTCAAAATGCAATCAGACCAGCATCAAAACTGGTTCAAACCATAAGTCCAGCTTGTTACAATCACTAATGTGTGTTGCACCTTAAGTAAAATAAATATTGTAAAACTAAGAATGCAAACACTCCAAAGCTTCAAAACAGTGTTTTTGGTGGAATAGCAGTTATTATTGTAGTCAAATGTATTGTTGTAGTGACAGGTTTGTTGTCCAGCATTGTGTTTTTGCACTAGCCTGCAGTTCATGCAAATGATGAACATGGAAGGTGTACGTGTAGGGGACCACTCTTCTGACCACTCTCCGTGGTCTAGGTGTACCATGCTAGGCTCTAGTTCCCAAGGTCGAGGTTTCAAACCTGGCAGAGGACAATGGATTTTTTCAGGCATAAAAATCCTTAGCATGGCTTCCTTCAGAAGGGAAGTAAAGCCGGTAATCCTGTGTCGTAGATTTACAGTATGTAAAAGAACTTCAAGCCTGATAGAGGTCTCGGAGCAAAATTTCCAGTCTTTCATGCCCAATATAGAATGGGACACTAAGGACCATAGTAGTTAAAGAGCATCCATAAATAAAAAAACTCAATTCAATACTCTTCTGGTCCTGGGAAGTGGTAGAAGGCCACACTGAAAAAAATGTGACACAGTTGGAAAGGTAACTATTTTAACAGATAATTTTGTGATGAGACTTCTAAGTGAATGCCTTTTATAACAATTATTACTAGTAGATACATATTTCTGTTTTAATCTGTGGACTGAATCCACTTAAGCGATTACATAATTTTTTTCAGATACCATGATACGGACACTAAAATTTTGGACTTTGAACCACCTTGTGGACACAAGGAAGATAGATTTAAATGCTGTACAATAATTGCTTACCATCTTATCAGGAATAGGAAGAAAATCTACAGCCATGTAAACAAACAGGCAGCAGGATAGGATTCTCTCATATGACAGTGTTCAGCCCTAAAGACAGCATCCTTGGAATGAAAGAGGAAAACTCAATACTCTAGTTACAAACTCTCATACATATTGGATGATGTATCAAAAAGTTATGTTCCCTTGCTAAATAGAACCAAATGTTGTCAGTTTGACACACACTATAAAATTAGAAAACAAGAAAGACTTAATCGCCAATGCTTTGATGATAGCTGAAACCTCAAATTTTATGTTAATCAACTCGAGAGAGAAGTTGATGCAACAAACGAAGTAGAAGAGCAAATTGTGGATAACGTAAATAATGCTTGAAGGAGAATCCTGGATATAAAATGCTCTAAAGAGGAGGAAGAGGCATAATATACATTCAAATTTCAACATTTTAACTAAAATACGATAAGTCTGTGAAACTACTTTTGATGGCGATATTCATCAGCTCAGCATGATCTCATTTTCTAATATCTGCCACAAAAACAGGTTTTTCCACTTTATTATAAAAGAAAATAATTCGTTACTGCTTTGTTTAATCAGTATGTAAAGATTTTCATGAGTTATTATGATTATATTCCTTAAAAATTGTTTAAATATAAGCCAAAGCAAAACTTTGCAGATTGTTTAGGCACAAATTAATTTTGAAGCCATTATTAATTACAAGGTGTAATTGAGTATGAAAAGAACTTGCTGAATTATTAACAATTTTGATTGAATTACTTAAAACAATTTTTCAAAAAGTTGAAGAAGACTCATAATTAAAGTAAGTAACAATTTTGATTCTATTCTTTAAATGTTGTTTCAAAATATCTTCCTGAATTACAATTTTGATTGCATTGCTTAATTAATCTTCGTACATTTTTCAAAGAAACAGTATATAACCACTAAAACATGTGACCGATTATTGTTCAAATAATTGATTGGGAATATCTTCCTAAATTGATTTCTTGTATAAATTATTTCGGTAAAAATAAAAATTAAAAAATAGGTTCTGGCATTATTTATGCATAAATTTGTTTCAAAATACAATTTGTCCCTTTGGTTGGTGCAAACTGAAAAGGGTCCACAGATTTTAAAAACTATGCCTTTAAATAAAGAATGAGATTTTCCCCAAGTATCCTATTTTTATTTTCTCTACCACGTACCTAGTAGTAGAGAACGTATTGCATTCCACCCAAAAATTCAATACCAAGATTTCGTCGGAAATACATGTTTTAAGGCCCCTGAACCCTCCCCAAAAAAAGCATTTTTAAAAAAGGTTTGTATGTGTGTCTGAACAGCATAACTCAAAAATGAAAAGTGGAATAAACACCAAACTTAGTATTTAAGTTGAGTACTTTACAATGATGGGACACACGATTTTAAAGAACACCCCCCCCCCACTTCATACTGCCCTTTACATGGAAGATTTTTCGAAATTGATTTTCTAAAAAATGGTTGTAACGATTTTGATTAAAATACCATATATTAAAGATACATACATGACAAATAAAATGTATTCCTGAATTTTCTAGGAATAGCCTGTGAAGTCCTCTTCATTCGGAATGAGCTTTGTATAATTTTGTATAACTGGTAAATTAGATATAATGAAGTTAAGAGAGCTTATATTGACTCATATTTAGATTGCTTCAAAGTATTTGTTCCAATTATAGTTATGAGATGTAAGCTGCACAGAGAGAGTGAGCAGAGAAGAAAGAGATGATGGGAGCAACAGAACCACCTCCAAAATTAAAGCAATAACCACAACTACAGGTTCTGCTGAACTAGAGAGACAAAATATAATATATCTCATGAGAATATTACACCAGTAGTTGATATGTTATATTTATTCCAAATAAATATATGTATAAAAATTTCAAACAATTAGTTTGACTCAGAATATAAAAGTTTCTTTAAATTAGTAAATGATCCTCTTAGCGTTCTTATTACTTAAACACATACAAAAACAGAGAATTTAAAATAATTATTTAAAAACAATTTATTTTGATTTCAAGTACAGATGTTCAATTATTATTTACACCATTTACAGCTAAAGACTGCAAGTACTCATTGTATTTCTTTTCTTGGTTCTGCTGCAGTTTCTGCAGTTTTTTTATCTGACCTTTGCTTAGCTCCTTTCCTTCTGCGTCATGTGTTGGTATTCCCTGAAAAGAAATATAATGATAATGTTCAAATGAAAATGAAATTTTGATTTATAAATGTCTTTGCAACCATACATAATATACATACACAGACTACATATGGTCTAAAGGAACTGAGATCATTCCTATGCAGTCTCTAATATATATAATAAAAAAAACAAAACAAAAAATCTGATGTGTTACACTCACATGACTTTCTCTACTCTTGTACAATCTAATTTTACAAACGCTTATTCTCCATATGCTTCATGTTAATCGAGATATCGAGATGTCAATCTTATTGGTAATTTTCTTGTAGATGCAAGGGAAATATGGTAGCTTTTAAGCGATAGTCAAATATTTTAACGGTGGTTGCTATGTGGCGCATTCCATTCTCTTTGCATGTCCAGAACATAAAAAAATGAATAACGAATTTGAGAAAAAGTATAAGTATTGTAAAATTTAAGGAAATAACAAGCAATATCTCAAAAACGGTTCACTCAACAAAAGAAATGTATATGACATAAGTTGTGTATTTTAACGCAATCTACATTTTTTGTGCAGTAAAATTTTGTCTATCTCTTATGGTTTACCAGTTATGCAAAAGTCGTTCACAATGAAGAATACTTTTGGAGACATTCCCAGGAAATTCAAGATATACATTTTATTTGTCATAACAATATCTTAAACATATGATATTTTAATCAAAATCGTTAGAGCCATTTTTGAGAAAATTAAAATTTTCGAAAAATCTTCCATGTAAAGGGTAGTCTGGAGTGGGGGGATTTTCTTGAAAACCTTTGTGTCGCATCTCTGGAAGATACTGAACCTAAATACCAAGTTTGGTGCTTATCCGATTGTTCGTTTTTGAGTTATGCTGTTCACAGACACACACACACACAGACAGACACACACAGACACACACACACACACACACACACACACAGACACACACACGGACATGTTTCTAAAAATGCTTTTTTTGGATTCAGGAGGTCTCAAAACGTGTATTTCCGGTGAAATCTCGGTATCGAATTTTTGGGTGGAATGCAATACTTCCCCTACTTACTATACGTAGTAGAGAAAGTAAAAAAAAACAAAAACAACCCTGATAGCAAACTTTCATTATAAAGAAATCTTACCAAAGGGTTCATTAACACTTCCACAGATGGTACCTTACCATTAAACTTTCACTGTATTTATAACTATGCAAAGAAGAAAAAAAAACCCAAAATGATTTCACTATAAAGCGGCGACGGAAATGTCTTTAATTTATGTTTCATTTGACCTGCCTATATATACATGTATGAATCAGTTAATGCAAGATTTGTTTGATGTAATGTTATATGCATCCCTGTGTTACGTATGCCATTTTGATATTATGATTGTGTTATTTATTTATTTGTGGATGTGTTGCTTATTAATGCTTGTATATCCAAGATTTAAATTTATTTATCAAAATTATAATAATATAAAGCATAACATGGCTAACCTAAACTGATACAGAAAATTTTTACAATTACTTCAGATGACCATGGAAAACTAAACAAAAGTATAATCTTGTTATTTGCTACAAAATAAATATAAAACAACAGATTACATTACCAAGGAGAAATAAATGGTGTTCTTCCTTTGGCAGAAAATAAGTTAGTTCATCATCAGTCATTCACCAGCACTCATAGTGTGCAGATCAGTATCACCAGTCATCATTTAAGTACTACTGCAATATCTTAAAAGAAATCTTCAAATAAATACCTTAAATAATCCTGGATGTAAATAGATTAATAAGACAACGTAATTTAAAATATTTGTAAACTTAATTTTGGGAAGCAAAAGAAATTTAATTGAATAAAATACATATCTGAGTTGGGAAAGAAACAATTATCTGAATTTATTATTAACATGGAATCCAACCGTAACAATGCCCTGTGATTGAAATAGAGGAATATAAAGAACCCAACAGATGATTTTTAAAAAATCTGCCACAAAGCAAATAAACATTTTCTAGATATTTCTCAAGTCTCTTTCAAAAGCATTTCATATTTACTATTTATAAATGTTTAGTACAAATGATTCACCTGATTTCATCATGTATTATGAAAAGTATGAGGTTTATAAACAGCACCATCCGATGTCAAATTTTAACACAATGTTAATGGAAGCTAATGGAAATTCTGTTTCAGTGAACAAGGTTAGCTTTAACATTGTGTTAAACTTGGTGTAAACATTCCAATATCTGTGTTAAGGTGTTTAACAAACGTTAACAGTTGGAAAATGGAAGATGCAAACCAAGCTGTTGATGCAAGTTTGCTAAATTTGGCACTTTTCAATGGTACTCCTGCCAAAGAAGAGCCATGCATCATAATAAATTTGAAAACCTGCAAAAAGAGGAATTTTTAAAATGATACAGCCTGTCCAAAGCTGTCATAAGCTTGGTTTTATTGAAAATATGAGAGGTTACAATATTACCAAGAGAAGCATGCCTCTTTCTCCTATGCTACTATTGTCAATTACTCTTGAAATGTTATGCTACTGGCACTTTTCATTTAATGGTAGGTGATAATTATGGAATTCCTAAACCTATCATTTGTGGGTTCATCCATAAGGTTTCCGAAATAATCACTTCAAGGAGTAAACAGTATTTTTGTTGGTGCCTGTTTAATCCTTAATCAATATAATACATTTTTGCCCACTTTGGTTTGAATGTAGTTTTAAACTGTTCTAAAAGCTCTTCGTACCTGACTTTTTTGGTGCTGCATTTTATGTTAGCATGAAATTGCTGTAGTTGCTTACTAAATCTGGGAGAAATGCATGCATTACAATTACATCCCTCGCAGATTTTCTCCCAAGCTGCACCCTTATCCTTTTATTTAAGTCCGTCAGCATTTTCGCTCTCGATTATTCCTCAAACAGTTCTATAATAACTAATGTCTCATCTAACGGTGAAACTTTCATTAATTCCTTTGAACCTAGATTTTTCAGTTGACATCATGATTCTAACCTCAAACAGAAAAATCACATGGAGTGCATTGAGTTCAGTCTAGTTCAGTCACCGCCTTATCAAAAGTTGTCATTCACAGTTGGCTTTAATGTTAACAATATGTTAGCTATGAGGGTAATCCCAAAAGTAAGGTCTCCAAAGCGCTGGGATCGCAGGAAAACTGTTTGTGTGGATGTTGACCATACTGATTTTTTCCTTCCTCCCTCCACTCTCCTCAGAAACCACCGCACATCCCTTAGCGCCCTCAGTCTTGGCTTGGCAGCTAAGTTATAATGGAGCTCCCGTTAGCCACTACTGCCAGGTGTGAAGTTCGCGCAGTTATTCGCTTTTTGAGTGCAAAAGGGGTTAAACCTGTCGAAATTCATCGACAGTTGATGGAAGTGTATGGAGAGTCTTGTATGGATGTCAAAAATGTCCGAAGTGGTGTAGAGAATTTGCAAATGGTCGCACGGAAATTCATGATGAAAAAAGCGGGAGACCGTCCATTTCTGATGAAACAATCGCAAAGGTTGAACAAATCGTGCTTCAAGATCGGCAGATCACTTTGGATGAGCTCTGCATTGTTGTTCCTGAGTTTTCTCGAAGGACTATTCATCGGACTTTGATTGAAGAGTTGAAATTTCAGAAGGTGTGCGCAAGATGGGTCCCAAGAATGCTGACAGAAAATCACAAAAGGCAATGCGCTGAAACTTCCCACCAATTTCTTCAATGCTATGCAAATGAAAAGGACAACCTTTTGGATTCAATAGTCACGGGTGATGAAACCTGGGCTTTCCACTTCACACCTGAGACCAAACAACAATCACGTGAGTGGCAGCATTCCGGTTCACCCAAGCCGCGAAAATTCAAGAGAACACAGTCTGCCGGTAAAGTCATGGCAACTGTGTTTTGGAATCGAAAGGGGATATTGTTGCTCGACTTTATGGATCCTGGGACAACAATAAAACAGGTATTGTCAGACATTAAAAAAAACTCAGACGGGCAATTCAGAACGGTAGAAGAGGAATGTTGAGCATGGGCATAAGCCTTCTCCATGACAATGCTCGCCCCCACACCGCCCATCAAACCATGAATCTTCTGCAACAGTTTGGATGGGAAACCATCACCCATCCACCTATAGTCCGGACTTAGCAGCCAGTGACTACCACTTGTTTCCCAATTTGAAAGAACACTTGGATGGAAGGCACTTCAGTGATGACAAAGTGAAAAATGAGGTCCATCACTTTTTCAAGAGCATGGCGGCAAGCTGGTATGACATGGGCATACAAAAACTGCCACAGCGTCTACAAAAATGCATCGACTGAAATGGCGATTATGTGAAAAAATAGACAAATTTTAAAGCTTCAAAACTATGTACCATTTGTTGTCAATAAAAGTTTCTTTGTATTTTAAAGAAAATTGGAGACCTTACTTTGGGACTACCCTCGTACAATTCTCTGTAAAAGCTTGCTGAAAAACAGGAGTTTTAACATATTAGTAAACAAGATAAGAGTATTTTTAACATTGGTTGGTGAAACCAGCCCTTACACTATTGAAACATTACCAATGAAAATAAACTCAACTAGTTTTCAAGATGAAGTGCAGAAGTTAGATACAGTGAAGTATAATCGTAATATTTAATAAGTTGTGTAACTTTCAACTTCACTTATTTATTAATTGCTAGGACTAAACTATTTACTAGTCCTAAATGTATGCGACTCATTAAATATTACCATCAACAAGTTCTGTTTAAATTATCAAGGGAGTACTTCAGTACACCTGTTTGGCTGATAGACATGAGAAATGGCAGTGATAGAAGAGCGTGCACATGGTTTAACTGAATACCACACAAGGTCAGTAACCACTGTACAAAGACATTTCCATACACTATTATAAGGAAGCATCAAATAAAAAGACAATATGTGATTGGTATTAGAAATTTATAGCCACCATGTCTCCAATGAAATGTATGTATGAAGCTTATGTGTGAAGTCTGAGAAAATCAACTGTATGGGCAAACAGAGAGCTGGTATACAATGGTGGACCAAATACCTTCAAAACTTCCTGAGTTTCACTTTTCATTGGTATACATTTCAATACTGGAAGTGTCATACTTTTTATAATACAGATAAAATCAAATTAGGTAAATCGTTTGTGCTAGCCCTTAAGCAGCTTACTCTCATTTTGTAAGAGAAAGCAGGTTTTTTTAAAGATTGTAATTGTTCCTTCTTGAATAAATACATTCAATTGTCCAATGTCCATTTCATAAATTCCTTGTTTGGAAATGTTAGATATTTAATATTATCTATATTACTACTATAAAGATAAAAAAGAATCTGATGTGAACACTTACACCACATTCTCTAGCCATTACAGCTTCACATAATCATTATTAGAGAGACCCGTAAATTTCGCAATTTGCAAAATGCTAAAAACTCATGAATGCATATATAAAATGTATTGTCATTGCCGTAAAAGTTGGTTCTTGAGTGTTTCAACCCATGAACTACTCGCATATTTCTTAAAATATTCAACTATTTGCGAATTTTCACGTTTACCTGCAAATTTTAACAAAATTTATGTACATTATACTTTCGGCAACACAAGCATAAATCCTGGGGTTCTTTAAAGGTAAAAGATGAAAAAAAAAATGCGGAAGATGATTGCTAAAACTTGTCTGGTAAATCTTTTTTTCAACAGTTTTGGAGCGCTAGGCGCGAAAGTGCGAAAAGCTGAGTGGTTGGCTGCTTAATGGATCGTGTAACAAGCAACAGTGTGAGGCCAGGTGGAAGGCAGGTTACGCATAATACCAGCTATTGGTGTAGGCATAGCTGACCACAGAATAGGAATTAGTCCACATACCACAGGTGTTGCGTGATTAATGTGTGCACTGTCCCATTTTCTTAAAGTTAACAATGCCACCAAAAATAAAATTGGGTGAGCGAGCAAAACAGCTCGCTCACGACAGTATGATAAAATCAGGGGAGGTAATGTTATGTTGATTCTGCAACAAGAGAGTTTTATGGAATGCTAGCGATCAGCTAGAAAACACTTTGCATCCAGAGACCATGTGGAAACCAGAAAATAGCACATGACAAAGCTGTTGATGGAGTCAAAGAAGCAAAGGTAAGTATATTAATTCACCCTCTTTATTGAAGCCATTTCTAAATGCTGTGTTTTTTGTTTTGAAAGTTACTTTCTGATTACTTGCGTAATAGGAGATCGGTTTACATTGAGCACTGGAGTAAATTACATAATGAAACTGATTTGATATCTGACCTATGCGAATCATATTCTTACCGTATTCAATACAAACTGAATCACCATGTAAACGTGGTAATAAATGCGGTGATATTTGAATGCTGGGGACTGCTAAATCCGCCATGTGGTGAGAAGTCGGAACAACGGTATAGGTCTCGCCAGGGATATTGGCATATGTCTTTGGGGGCTAATCCAGTCAGCTAACCCTTGCGGCATGTTTCCTTCCCACAAGTATGTGGTGCTGAATAAACGAAACCAACACATTACAATGTTTATACAGTACACTCTGAGCAGTCTGGCGGTACATTCTCTATAAAAGTGTTGTATCCATGAGTGTGTGTGGCTTTAGTTGTGCATTCAATTACATTACTATCTAATTGCCTCCCATTAGATCGAAATTGAAAGCGGAAACCTTGCACAGTCAGAGCCAGGAAAAGTATTGAATGTTTATGAAACAACAAGCGAGCAATAAAGAAGTAGTCTGTGTATTTACTCCAGGTTACGTTTTATATAATTAAATAGAAATATAATTTATATAGAAACTGTGATTATTTTTTCTCCGCTGTTACACAAGAATTTTCACTTATTTACACAAGAATTCTTACCTTTATTGCACAAGAATTTAGGATGTCTACTCAAGAATTTTACAGGTTCTTATCCATTATATATATTTTAATGGTCATACAGAAAGAGTTTCTTCTATGCACATTATGTTAAGCTAATGTTACTTTCAATAAATTATTTTACAGATATAATCTCAAATTAAGCAATATGGACTTGGCTGCATGTATGATACAGAAAACAAAACACAACTGTTCACATTACAGTAAATCAGTTTTATGTCACTAAGGCTCCCATGTGGTAAACAAGTATTCATATAAGATGCTTTATAAATGACTCATGATAGTTCAACCTGGGAAAACTGACTGCTGTAAACAAGTTATTTAACAAAGTGAATATTTTAGTGAGCTCTACATTACTCTTTGTAGCACTTATACCCCCCAAGGACTTACAAGCCAATGCCTAGGGCCAGTAGTGTGTCGAGGAGCAAGTAAATCTGGATCATAGTATATTCAGGATGGATAATCAGCCCAATGCCTGGTATGATGGTAAAGAAGGAAATGAAATGCAATGATGAAAGGTATGATAGAAAATTCACGCATCAAATTATCCAACCCAGCATTTGCCTAGCAACCAAGGAAAACCACAAAAAAAAAAAATCTGATGTGTTACACTCACATGACTTTCTCTACTCTTGTACAAACTATTTTTACAAACGCTTATTCTCCATCCACTTCATGTTAATCGAGATAAACATTTGCAGACTCTACCTTATTGCTAATTTTCTTGTAGATGTAAGGGGAATATATATTTACAAGGGCAATATAGAAATACAGTATCCTTTAAGCATATACATCTCTCTTAATAGCTGGTTGCTAGGTGCAGCACCATTCCCTTTGCCACAGACTAATACTCTTTGCATATCCAAGACAAAAAAATTAATAACGAATTCCCTTTTAAGAAAATAAGTATTGAAAAATTTAAGAGAATAACAAGCAATATCTCGAAAATGGTTCACTTAACAAAAAAAATGTATATGACATAAATTGTGTATTTTAACGCGATGTAGATTTTTTGTGTAGTAAAATTTTCTCTATCTCTTATGGTTTACCGGTTATGCAAAAGTCGTTCACAATGAAGAACACTTTTGGAGACATTCCCAGAAAATTCAAGATATACGTTTTATTTGTCATGAAAATATCTTAAACATATGATATTTTAATCAAAATCGTTAAGAGCCGCTTTTGAGAAAATTAAAATTTTCGAAAAATCTTCCATGTAAAGGGTATCCTGGGGTGGGGGGAGCTTCTTGAAAACCTTCGTGTCGCATCCCTGGAAGATACTGAACCTAAATACCAAGTTTGGTGTTTATCCGACTGTTCGTTTCTGAGTTATGCTGTTCACAGACAGACACACACACGGACATGTTTCCAAGAATGCTTTTTTTGGATTCAGGGGGTCTCAAAACATGTATTTCCGGTGAAATCTCAGTATCGAATTTTTGGGTGGAATACAATACTTCCCCTACTTACTATAGATAGTAGAGAAAGTAAAAAATCTCTTGGTCAGGTTGGTCGGCCCTGGAGGTTTGAACCTGGGACCTCCTGAATGCAAGTCACACATGTTACTGCGGTGCCAGCTCACTCAGTCTCAGTTTACAAGTTATAAAATTGGTTCAGAATGAAGAGGACTTCACAGGCTATTCACAGAAAATTCAAGAGGTTGTATCACTGAAAAATGGTGGATTTCACCTTATATTTTTGCTGTTCTCCACCATCCGCCCACCACATATACGTGGGACCTTTCTCTAAAAAATGCTCCTTTACTTCCTCTAATCACATAGGCAAGTGGTAGAGATGGTAAAAATATGCGAATGTGTTTTTTTTTTTTTTCCAGTTCAAGAATGGCCAAAGCAAAAAACTGTTATTAAACTTTTATCATACTTACTTTTCCCAAAATGGGTTCAAAGTGAAGAAAACACAATTGCCTTGCTTATTATTGAGTTTATCGAAAAATGTCCACAAACCTAATAATGTAAAATGCAGATACCAGGGTTTTGGGTAACGATCCAGCAGGTGAGACAGCAGAAGTTATCTCGTTGATTGTACCAAGGTCTTCAAGCTGATATTTACAAGCTTAGTTGTTTACAAAATTTCAATAGGATGAATATTTAAAAAATTACACCAATCTTTTATTACTATTATTCTTGTAAATAAAAAACAGCCACTAGTTTGAACTGTTAGACCTTACTTATGTTTTAATTTTTATTAACCCAGAAAAATAGTATTATTGCTAGTTTCCAAAAGTCACAAGACTGCACAGAGAGAGGGGGAGGGAGAAATGGAAGATTCTCTGCTGCTGACATCTTCAAGGCATTTGAAGATCAAGGTGTCAACGGCTTGTCAAAACCAAAAGTTCCATTTCACCAATGTGCCTCATCCTTTTGACAGCCAAAGTTCCCGTCAACTTTTGAGACACATATTCTTTCCTTCAAACCATTGACAGTTCGTTAATTCTAGTTTAAACGTTTATGTATGTAATCAAGCTCTTGAGAAACAGCATTGCATTTACTTTCATTCCAGTAACTGAACAATGGATATTTTCAATATTGAAATGTTGTTCAGTGAATTTATTGAAAATATGCTTCTCGAGCATATTTGAGATTGAAATAAACATTTCTACGAAACGAATGTCATAAAATTTGTGACTCATTACGGATTGATGTAACACTTTTTTTTTAACACTCACCTTCACTAATTAAAGTTTGAAGGTGAGTGTAAAAAAGTGTGACTCAATCTACATCATGATGAATACTTCACTGTTAATAATGCTTCTGTTTTTAATCATTACAGATTATCAAAACAGCTAGTGTTGAAAGATGTTTAACTGAGACTTCAATACCCTGCAAACAGAAATCTGTCACTTTTACTCACTGAATTGGTAACATGGATTACTATTAATGATGACTGCAACAGAGTTTTTAAACCCACTGTGTGTACATACATGAACAAAGTATCAGAATCAATTGCTTTCTTATGGCCAAGGTGATTAAGAATTTTATGCAAATGAGATTTTCCTGGTATTGTAGACACCATTGGCTGTACTCATGTGCCCATTTTGCCACCTGGTGGGCATAATGCAAAAGTATATAATATATTCAAATGATTTGGAATGCAAGTTTACCGATTACCAATAATGTCACATGCTGGCTAGCTTCTGCCCATGACAGCATTATATTTGATAAGTCGAATAAGAATGCTGTTCGAGACAGGGAGATGGCATTTTGTACTTGGTGACGGTGGTTACCAAGGGGCATGGCATCATTTAAACATGTGCGTTATGTTGTGTTTTTCAAGCCACAATCTCAGCCAATGAAAAAAGACACACAAAACATTACTTGCCAAACTTCACAAACCTATGTCATCAAATGAGTCATCATAGTTAACAAACTATCTTTTTGATGTGATTATCATTGACAATTAGGCAAAAACTGACAAAGCATTAGATGCCCCTTAAGCTAAATTTGCTGACGGTTGGTGAAACACGGCATTAGTATTTCATAAATAACTATACTACCTTGTCATCAAATTGTGAATACTTGTCTGCTTCTTTCAGGAACATTTCTGAAGGTTTAATCTTTCTTTGGGCATCACGTTGTGCATTAGCTGCTGCTAATTCTGCTTTCTTACGTTCCTTCTCAGCAGCTTTTTCTGCTTCAGCCTTTCTCCTCATTTCCTTCTCACGTAACAAAGTCTCTTTGTCCACAAGCTTCACAGCTGTTGCAGCTCCTTAAAAATAAAATAAGTTGTGTTTAAATTTATGCAAACAAGAGAATTCAGTGTAATAAATGAAACTGGTAACAGTGGTAGCTGCATTTTCAGTGACTACGTTAACCTTTCAAGGAATGGCTTACACCCTTGTACCTTATATTCATTAGTACTTTGAAATCCTGAGTGAATGGAGCTGCAATTTTTATGGCATGCTCTAAATACTGAAGCTGAATTTATTATGTTCAACTCATTTTATTTATGCACACCATTTATAAAATGTTTCCTAAATGCATAGCCCCACAGAGTTAATTTTGTTTATTAATGACAACCTCAAAATTATTGTACACATGTTTATTTGTTTTAAATACTGTAATGTGGTCATAGCAAAATTTAATAATGCATATTTAATATACAATTATAAAGCATAGCCATATGTAAGGTTTGGATTACAGAAAGTGTCATTAACAACATAATGATCCACTAGTTATGTTCAAATATGACTGGGCATTGGTAGAAGAACAAGAATGAGAAGCCAATGAGCAGTAATCACAACTTAGTTTCTTTCCTGATACTTTTATTAGCATATCCCATGCCAAAACATAAGCATCCCATATACTGAAGAGGATGGACACGCAGTTGTTTCTCTCCCATTTATTATTAATTTCTCACATGTATCAATGCATACAACATTTTGGAACGTATAGTAATATTGCTAATCTAAACACTATCAACAGTGTTGAAGAAATAGTTGTGCATTTTTAATATTTTTAATTGTTGAACATTTTGTGAATCAATACATTGTTTACAGACTCCATAAGCAATTATTTAATGGTATTGCACTTAGGTTCCACTGCTAACAGCAAAGTGATCAACTGTTCCTTTGTAAGATGACCTTAAAGAAGAGTTCTCAACTCTCCAACAGAATTTGTTAAGTTTGGGGGAAAGTTCAACTGGTTAGTTGTCCATACACCATCTCAGGGCAGCATTGAAATTGCCTCTGATGCAGTTCAGAAAAGACCAAGGCAAAGGACTTCCACCTTTGGCAACATCATTGTTGAAACACTAAGAGGTGAAGCCTACCAGAGCAGAGAACCTTTGGAAGGCATCCAGCTCAACCTCAACCCCCCAACTCTGCATCAATATTTTATGGATTTTTCAGTTGTTACTTCTAACACATAACTATGGTAGGTAGTGGAAATACTGTATTCCACCTAAAACCTTTGATATTGAGATTCCATCAGAAATACATGTTTTGAGGCACCATGAATCCAAAAAATGCAGTTATAGAAAAAAAGTCTGTATGCATATGTGCACAGCATAATTTAAAACCAAATGTTGGGTAAATACTAAACTTGGTTTAAGTTTAGTCCCCTATCCAAACTACCCTTTACAGGGAAAACTTTTCATTAGATTTTATTTCGTCAAAATCAGCTCTATCAATTTTGATTAAAATATCCTATATTTCACATACGAAGGCAAATCAAAAAACCTTCGCCCCTATTTTTTTTCTGGTAACATAAGATACATACAGCCAACTAAACACGTAGATATTATTCCTTGTACCTTTCAATATTTTTCCACATAGTCCCCGTGCCGGTTCAGACATTTGTCCTATCACAGCACTAATTTAGCGATGCCGCTGCGGTAGAAGTCGGCCGTCTGACTATGAACCACTGTCACACTGTTGTCTTGACTTCGTCGTCGCAAGTGTCCTGCCAGGAACTTCAGCGGACTGAAAAGATGGAAATCATTAGGGGCAAGATCGGGGCTGTATGGTAGATGCTCTAGAAACTCCCAGTGAAAGTTCCTTAGCTTGCCAACAGTCTTGTTTGCCACATGTGGTCTCGCATTGTTGTGGAGGATGATCACTTGTCAACATTGAGAATCCCGCGGCGCTTCTTTCTGATCGCAGCCTGCAGAATTGACTGTGTGAAACAATATCTGTTGGCATTGATGTTGGCACCTCGCAGCATGAAATCCAGCACGAGCGGTACAAGGCAATCCCAGAATGCCGTCATCACTTTGTGAACAGATGGCGCAGTACGGAATTTCTTTTTCACAGGAGACTGCAGATGTTTCCACACCATACTCTGCTGTTTTGATTCGGCATGTAATGCAGTACCCACGTTTCATCTCCAGTAACAATGCAATCCAGGAAATTGTCACCCTCCTTGGCATATCGTTGCAGATGATTCAAAGAAGCAATCATTTGCTTGTCTTTCATCACACCATCCAACTGCTTAGGAACCCATCGACATGAAACCTTCCTGTACCCTAAGCACTCATGAATAATGTCGAAAGCACTCCCAAAAGAAATATCAAGCTCCTGAGCAATGTCTTTGATGTGCATGCGCTGCTCTGCTTTCACCATTGCATCCACGCAGGCAATATTGTCACCAATACACGTGGTCTCCCCGCACGCTCATTGTCATGCAGATTTGTACGGCCATTTTCAAACTCAGAACACCATCATCTCACACTTCTCAAAGCAAGACACCTTTCTCCATATGATGGCTGCATTTCCCTGTGGATCTCGATGGGTGTTCGTCCCTTACTCCATAGAAAATGGATCACACTTTGTTGCTCGTAAGCGTGGACATGTTAAGCACACCTGCCATTTTGAATGCACTAACAGTAGCACTGCCATCGGCAGCAGCTGGAAACTCTATGAGGACCGGCCCATGAAAAGTCCACTACTTTGAATGTATATGTTGGTTTTTGTTTTACGTTCATAGTTTGGCCGAAAAAAAATAGGGGCAAAGATTTTTTGATTTGCCCTCATATTTATATAAGAAATAAAAAGCACATCTTGAATTTTCTGTGAATACCTCATGGAGTCCCATTTGATGAAATTTTGTATAACTAGTAAATCTTGAAATACAGCCAAAAGAATTACTATGGAAACATGCAGAACTTGTTAAAACACACAATTCATTAATTTTTTCCCCCCCATTAGTGCTAGCTGTTTTCAAAATTAGCTGCTCAAATAATGTAAAGGTCCTATAATACTAGTTCTGTGTAAGTTACAATTTCTGAGAAACATTTGTGTATACAGTGGAATCTCGTTAGCATGTTACATTTTCCCGTGTATTATATTGAATTATAAAAGTCCGGGCACCAAATGTAATAAATAACGTTTGTTTAGCACGTTTTCTTGGTCCTGCTTACTATGTTAGAAGTTTGATGTCCTCATTCGCTGTTTTGGCTGATCCTTGGTTGGTCCAGTGGGGGTAGGTGCTTAGCATGTTCCAAGTTTGAGGTCCTCATTCACTACTTTGGTCAATGCTTGGTCATGGGTTGGAGACTGGCAGCCAATTACATGGATGTATGCAAATATTTATGTGATGCAATTTGTGTGGGTGGGACAGAGAATGCTGTAGCTTGGCGTGGTAAATGCCAACAATAGTTTCTACTGCCGAGTGTTGACCAAACATACGTATATTGTATTTTAACTATTCATTTGCAATGGAAAAAAAGAAAGTGCGGCAAATAAGTAACAGTGAAAAACTAAAAATCCTTGAAGGAGTAGACCGCAATACAAATATGAAACATGTGGATAAAGCATGGAAGTTGAATATTCCTCCATTAACCTTAAACACAATTGTTAGCAAATGTAAACTGATTGAAATTTCCATAATTTGCAATTTATTTTCTCAAAAACATTCACTAACCTCAAAACCTGCTTAAATTATACAGAGAAACAAACTAACATGTTTAACAGGTTCGCCAATGTAAATCCAAGTTGACCATCATAAAAGCTTGAATTGTTTATTCTCGGACTTTCTGTATCCATCTGAATACATATTGAATTTAACATGGAAACGCGAATCGTATTCAGTATGGAATTGGACTCAAATCGATTTCAATCCCCCACAGAAATGTACTAATTATTACATTTTATTACATTTATTATGTTCTTAAATTGCAGATTTTGTATTTTCATTAACACATTTACCCATCTATGATGTCCAAATTCTTGGGTCCCTGCAAAAACGTATTAACAAGATTCTACTGTATTAGACTCCAATGTTTATTAAAACAAAATTTACTAGCTTAATGAGCTGTACATTTTTCATGAAGTAATTTTTATCTATATCAGGGTTTCCTAGTTATACAAAACCAATTAAAAATCAGAATGAAGGGGACTTCACAGACTATTCAGAGAAAATTAAATATATAATATTATTTCTCATGTCAATAAGTCAAACATATTTTAATCAAAATTGTTAGATGGAATTAAAAAATAATAGAAACAATTTTTTGTATAAGGGTAGATTGGGATGTGAAGAAGTTATGTTTGGTATTTATCCAAATTTTCATTTCTGAGTAATTCTGCTCATAGGCAGATTTTATCCTAAAAAAAGTCTTTTGGAGTCCAGGGGACTTCAAGACACATCTTTCCAGTGAAAAACTTATACCAAATTTTTGGGTCAAATGTAATTCTTCCTCTATCTGCCAAGATGGGTAGAGTAAATAACATAAAAAGATTAATTAATTTTGAAGATTGAGAAGCTAGTAACAGTGATGTGTCATAATTTAAAATAAAGAGAGTTGAAGGTTGTTACACTACATAACTAAAACATTCAACTCAAAACATGTTGACGATGGGAGCAAACTGTCTCCCGAAACGCGTTCAAGTAAGAACATTTTAGTGATGTAGTGTAACAACTTTCAACTCTCTTTATTTTAAAAAACAAAGAGTTTGAGGAAATTGAACCAACACATGTTCTGCATCTATGAATAAAATCATGTTTGAACATCCTCATTCCCAAGTATCAAGCACTGGTTTATTGTGAGAGCCTAAAATAACACTACACACGATTTACCTTCTCTGTCCTCAAGACGAACGCCAACATTTGGAAGCACTTCATCTCGTAGCCTGTCACATTCCTGCAGAATCTCTGTGGCTTTGAGTTCCCTTGCTTGGTAGCGAACTGAAGTCCGGAAATCTGCCAGAACTGACAGATATGGCATTATTAGCTCTTCTGCCTGTAATAAGAAATCATTTCATTTTGGATTAGCTTTTTGGTCTAATTTGAGATTTGGGTACTCTTGAATGTGAAGCTTATAGGCTACCCTCATAAACATACAGGTGGCCTGGATTAGCATGCTACTCTGCACTGCATGGTGAATGTGCCTGAATAGTATATGAGCATTTACATAACTAATGAGAGACTGCCTCCATGATCGAGTGGCCAACATTCTGACTTTTAAATCATAGGTCCCAGTTCAGTTTCCAGCTGAGGGGGAAAATTCTTCTTTAATTATTATTCCCTGTCCTCTCCAGAGTTTGAAAGTAGACAGAGACTATGAATATGTATGCTTCTAAGCTTAAACCCTAAACTAAATGGAACTAAGAAGTAAATGGAACTAAGAAGTAAATGGAAAATGAGTGATCATTTCAGATGAGCAATTGTTCCCAGTGTCAAAGCTGCTGATGTGATAACCTGGGCATAAAAACAAATTATGTCCATACCTTCAACACTTGAAAACATATGCAACAGTTTCTCTACTCATAACAAACTCACATATATCTGTTATACATTACAGTATTCATATAAAAAGTGATTCTATCTGCATCGTATTACTCATGAAATAAATCTTTTTATTTTGGAATGATTTCAGTTTAAGCTAGAAATGCTAGTTATAACTGCAAAAACAACATTTACATGTTTATTGATGATAACAAGCTCTTGCAGCAACAGAGAATGTATGGGGGGAGGAGGAGAAGCACTGCAAACTTCAAAGGAGTGTTGTAGCTGCACTCACACTTGGAGAAAGTATACACTTTCAACATGAAATACTTCAAAAAATATTGAAACTATGAAAAAATGTGTTTTACACAAATTGTGTATTTTAATGAACTTCATGTTTTTCCAACATGGCCTTTTTATGATTTCCTAGTTACACATAATTCAATCAAATAAAGAGGACTTCCAGGCCATTTGCAGAAAATTACAGACCAACATTTTATTAATCCTGTATCTTAAACATGTGGTATTTTAATCAACATCATTACAGTCATTTTTGAGAAAATAAAAACTTATGAAACATTTTTCCATGTGGAGGGTAGATTTGGATGGGGAATTTTTCTTGCAAATCTCTGTATCACATCCTTGGAAGATGAACTTAAATACCAAATTTGGTATTTACCCGATGTATCATTTTTGAGTTATGCAGCACACACAGACACATTTTTCTAAACATACGAGGGACCCCAAAACATGTATTTCTGAAGAAATTTTTTAGATAGCACGTTTTTGGGCAGAATACACTACTAATTCTGCTTTCTATATGCAAACTGGTAGAGAAAGTAATAATATTAAATATTTCTTAAATACCACAGCCTATTACTTTTACTGAAATTTATCCTTTCGTAAACACTAGAGAGGAACCCTTCAAGCATCAGCAGATAAGCATAAATCCCTGTCATGTGGTTGAAGATGTCCTCCAGTTGGCAGAGGTGGAAGCTTTGCTAGACAACCCCAATTGTCATGTTGCAGGAGTTGCATATATTTAAATTGTTTTACTTTATAAATGGCAAAAATACAAACCAACTGAAACTTCATGCTGACTCAGGATGAAGAGTATTCAAATTTACACAACGTTAAATAACTATGTTACTACAAATGTGCGGAACATACTTAGTGCTAGCTTATTATGCATGAATGAATTTATATATCAACTTTTACATAGATAACCTTTTTCAATTACAAAATTTGTTAACTTATTACTAATTTCCCAATTTATAACCCTTAGTTTATAGTTATATTTCTTCCATTCCTCATTATAATGGACACCAGATTGTGTATATAATGGAGATTTTGTATTTGTTTATTAGTACTAAGCTATTTGCAGAGAAAAAGTTAAATTGAGTTTTATTTATGGACACTCTTCAACTACTATGGTTCTTAGTGTCCCATTCTATATTGGGCGTGAAAGACCGGTAATTTTGCTCAGAGGCCTCTTTATCAGGCTTGAGGTTCTTTTATGTGCCGTAAATCTACGACACGGGACCACCGGCTTTACTTCCCTTCTGAAGGAAGCCATGCTAAGGATTTTTAAGCCCGAAAAAAATTCATTGCCCTCCGCCGGGTTTGAACCCGCGACCTTGGGAACTAGACGCTAGCACAGTACCACTAGTCCACTGTTCATATAGCCTGGAGCTAACCCAGGTTCTATTCCAGGCCATACAAGATAATTAATAACACTACTTTCTACAACTCACTCATACATTGCTGTTACCATACTATGATTACACTTTATAATTAACAAAACTAGTTTGCGTTACATACTTCACTTAATTTACTGACCATTTCTTCTTAACTCTAAATATGAACTCTCCTAAATTAATAATGTGAGATTGTTTACAAAATTTTTTTTTGGAATTACTACTATTTTTGCCATCTTCAACCATTTATTTTGGATAAACTCTTTGCTCAGATATCTGTGGCCTTGCATAATGGGGATAGTATTGAATCCTATATCCTAAAAGTTTAAATTTCCTTGTATACAACGGCTATTCTTTTTCTTCAACTTCCGATAGGACATGACATCAAAATCAATAAGAGCTGAATTGGTTTTATTGAAAAAAGTTAATTAAACCTATAAGCTATTTTTAAACATGATTACCGTTAAGATTCAAACATTCATTTTATCTATGCACTAGCTTTTTAATATCTTCTGCAAAAACAGTTGTGGACTGTCTCATGAGCCCGGTCTGCATGGTGATCTTAAGCACATTGGAGTGGAAATGCTGTCCTCCCAAGCATTTTTTCATATACAGAAGTCACTTGGTGTACATCTGGGCTGTAGGAAGGGTGATCAAACACTTCGTTCCTGACCACCTTTATCATGAATGTCAAGTTTGACCATCTCTAAATTTCCTGCACCATGCCATCACTTAAAAGTTCTCCCTATACACGGCTCATTCTATAGTGAATTTCTGCTGCATTAAGTCCCTAAGCTTGCAGAAATATAACATTGCGTAACTCAAATTTGATGACAAGAGTTTATGGCAAACAACTGCAGACAGCTTTATGTGCCTGTAGGCAAGCTTTAACTGACCAGTTGGGCTTGGCAATGGTGCTATTAATGGCAAAAGAACAGCCATCTTTGTACGAGCCAGGTCATATTGCCAGTTTGGTCACCTGGAAAAGTAATTTTCTTTGATATTGTCTACCTTACATTGTCATTTTTGTCTTACCTTACCAACATACATTCCAAGTTTTTATATTTTCCTCTAATCTTAAATTTAAAATTCTTCTGACTATTATTTCCTTTGGTAACTCCCAATTTTGTAAACAGAACTCATTTCTCAAAAAATTTAGTTTATTTACATTCCAGAATGCAATGCCAAGTACTATCTGTTTCTTCACAGACTGCACATGTTCTTTAATGTATCGATTCCTGTTATGCAGAAACATCATTATTTCTTCATTATCATTCATAAATACAATTCTGACATGATTACTGTTACTACTGATAAGAATTGTGACAACTGTGAACTTGAAAAACTTGTTAGTTGTTGGAAAATGGACATATAAGCTACTTCAACTAGTCAAAAACTTATTGACAAAGATATCTTCCAAGTAGTGCTATTCAGAGATTGTAGAATGCCAATCACTTTGAAATACGGTGCATAGTTTTATTGGCTGATTGCACAGCCTGCCAATCCTTCCCTTCCTGCTTTATCACAAATTTCAATATATTTTTCTCTTCCTAATCATTTTCCAAAGTTCTATATAGTTTCAGAGATCTTTTGTTATTGAGATTAACCCATAATTCCTGTTCTTCAATATCCTCCATTCCACTTTTCTTTCTTTCCAGAATCCTTTTCCTGTTCTTTCGCTACCAAACCACGTTAATCCTGTGCCAACTTTCTGTAGAACATTTTGGATAACTTATTATGCAAGTACAAACTATTCTTACACACACTAAAATATGCTAGTTTTGAGAGTGTATCAAAGCTTATGGGACACATTGCATAGTTCCAATTTCACTTACATTTATTGACATATCTGCTCCTGTTGCTGGGAATCCAATAGTTTCCTGTGTTGGTATCACACCAAATACTGTAAGTATCCCTGTAATGTAGACTGCTATGTCTTTAAGCAGTAAACAGTTGGACTCATGACCAGATGTTCTCTTATCCCTCAGGTAAATGTTGCAGGCTGTGATAATGTCCCTTAGAGCTTCTAAAGCACCACGAGTGTCTATGTTGTCTGTAATTAAAAAGAATATGTGTATGACATGTGACTACTTTCATCTGCAACTGCATAATACAAAATATGATTTATAACAATAAAAGCCTTTCTCTACCTGTTATCTCATAGTGGTTCTAGAAAGCACTCGTGGAAAATATCATTACTTTCCTTACTGCTCTTATTTATGGCGGTTTAACACCCTCAATAAAAAAATAAAAAAAAAGTTGCATTCACATGATTTTCCCCATCCATTATCATTTATTTTTATCTCTTCTACAAACCATTCTTATAAAAGTTGATTTTTCTATGTACTTTATGTTAATCAAGATAAATACTTGCAGAAATGGTTTCATTTTGTTGTGGATACAAAAGGTATATAGGAAGCTGAAGTGACATTCAAGTCTTGAAAATATGATCACTATACATTAGCTTTGAAATATCTCTATATGACATCACGAGAAACAAAACAATACTCGTCAAGAACTTCGAAAACCACAAAGTATTGGAAAATTCTAATCAATGGCAACAAATACTGTGGAAATCGTCAGAAAAAAATTTGACAATTTCTATTTTAACATGATGCATATCTGTAGTAAGGTTATATTTTATGGTTTACCTGTTATATAAAGGTATGCAGAATCCGTTCAGAATGAAAAGGAGTACACAGAAAATTCATTTGGGTTAATGGAACTTCAAAACATGCATTTCTGGTGAATCAATATCAAATATTTGGATGAAATACAATATTTCCTCTACCTACCACAGGTATGTGAGAGAGAAAGAATGTGCACATGTGATTGTGCAGTGCAAACGTATCCAAAAGTAAAATATGATTTAAATTCTTAAAAACAATAAATTTGTGCTATGAAATATAATGCAACATATCCTCTTTTAAAATTTCTGAAATTGTATTATACCAATAGTTAACTTTTTATATGTTTATAAATACCAATACCAACATATGTACTGCTGAGATATGACAATATTTTAAGTTAAGGAGATATAAAATAAATAAAAATCTGACATGTTGCATTCACATGATTTTCTCTACTCACCATTCTTCTAAACGCTTATTCTTCTATTTCTTATTAATACAGCTAAATCTTCATTATACATTTTGTAAATAGAATACACTAAACTAAAGAGCAATAACTAAATCTTTTCAAAGCCAATCACTATACGATGGCTTAGAAATTCCACTCTCTTTGCATGGGGGAAAGAAAGAAAGAAGAAGAAGCAAAAAAAGATGCGCACACACAAAAGTAATAGCAATTTTCAGTGGAGAAAAGTATGAAGTATTTGAAAATTCAAAACAGTACAAAAAATATCTTGGAAATGGTTAATATCACAAAAAGTTTTATTAAAAATTGTGTACTTTAATGACATCTACAATTTTTGTGTAGTAAGATTTGGTCTATCTCTTACAGTTTACCAATTATACAAAAGTCATTCCAAATGAATGAAGAGGATTTCACAGGCTATTCCCAGAAAATTCAAACATTTTGTCATGCAAATATTTTTAACATGTGGTATTTTAATCTAAATTGTTAAGAGCCATTTTTGAGGAAATGAAAAGTAATTACATTTCTTCCATGTAAACAGAAGTTTGGGGTGGGGGTTCTTGAAAATCTTTGTGTCACATCCTTGGAAGACGCTCATCTTAAATACCAAGTTTGGTATTTAACCAACTTACATTTTTTGGTAAGTTTAGTAAGTTTTACATCTCTCTTTCATGCATGCACCCACATCCATTTTCCTAAAAATGCTTTTTTATGGATTAAGGAAGCCTCAAACCATGTGTTTCCAGAGAAATTTCTGAATCAAATTTTTGGGGGAATGCAATACCTCCTCTACTTTACTATAGGCAAATAGTAGGGGGGGGGGGGAAGATAAGGTGTCTGAAAGGTATAGCATACAATACAAACAAGGCCCTGAATGACTTTTTTTAGAACTTATGTTCTATGACTTACCACAAAGTGCTGCATGCACAGTATGTTTAATAACAAGGAATTTGCTGTTCAGTTCCAGCTCTGCATCCTGCCATTTCTGATAAGAAGCGCAATGTGTTGCATTTGTCAAGTGTCTTGTGAGATCTTTGATGTTCAAGAAGAATTCCTAAAAAGAAATAAAAAAGCAAAAATGCTTTTGAAATTGCAGTTTTTAGTTGGAAATGTGAATCAAACTTGAACAACTCAATGTCATAACTGGTATGCAGTTTATGGGCTTTGGTTCTTCCATGCCAATGTATTTTTCCCACCTGATTTAACACGATTTCTCTCACCAACTGTGCAATGAAATTCTTTTGTCTGACTCACAAAAGCCCAAGAATGGAAAGCAAAATAACATGTAACATTTTGGTTCACAATACACCAATAACGAGAACAGAAATGAACATTGATAGTAAAGTGGAAAGCTGATTTTGCACATTGGGATTCATTTGTTTGCAACTGACCAACAATATTTTTTCATCTGCTTCCAATTTAGTCAACATAATGCAGATTAGCAAACCTAAAATCCAATTTTCTAAACTCAAAGCTGTTAATATTTCTGATGTGTCTAGTGAAAGCATCATTCCTTTATTAATAGCATACATTACCGTTACTTGTTGTCTCCACTTCTTTGAATGGAAGTTTATATACAGTGATGTATTAAATAATTTCCTTGAGAAGCCACCAGATGATGACAACAGTACAGCAACCCTCAGTGAACAAACAGAACGTTCTGGCAATTGACAACAGATTAATAATGGGAGCAGTTGAGTTCTTGAAACACATCCCATTTGTATAAAAAGTAAGTGATGTAGTGTGAATATATCACAATAGTGTTATGAAATTAGTTATCATCTGTTAATTTCTACCATCTTTTGCTGTTCTTTGTAATTTTTGTTATTTTACTTTTTGAGTCTGATGCAGTTTTTAGTTGCATATAAACAAATGAGTGACACTTTCACTACAGAACCAGCGCTCAATGAATCTGACATAGTCAGGACACACATTTGTTGGAATTTCTTCTAGTTTGATTTTTCAGCTTATAACTAGAGAGAACTTTAAGCAGCTGTTTTAGATCAAGGCTGGCTTGAATATTTTATACAGTAAAAAGTCTAATATGCACAATATGAACCTAATGTGCTGTTCCTAGGAAAGGGAATGAAAAAGTTCAAACTCATTGAGTCTTCTTTACCATTCTTGATAAAACTTACTGTTAATTGTGAATACTCACATTGTAATATGCATGTATCAACTTTTGTCACTCTTGTTCTGGTTTCTGTTCCCAGTTACTGTGATATACTCAGCTGTGTAGCAAGGACTTTTTTTTCTCTCTCTTTTTCATTTACTTTATCCTTGATGTTGATAACAGGCACAATAATTTTGGCACCATTTCCAGTATGTTAAATACGGTGTTGTGAATTATATACTTATGAATGAAAGAGTTAGGCATAGCCTATGCAACCATGCATCGATTGGAAGTACTACAAATCTACAATTAAGAAATCTTGAACTATGGTGTAGTCTTTTCTGATGTTAGCAACATTAGAGCAGGCCATATGCATTACAGTGCTAATTTTAAAAAGTGTCATCTGATAAGCTTAGCAGACAAACCCTAAACTACAGTGTATGTTGCTGATGTGTGGCAATACAGGATACCTGAAATGTGTAAATGGTAAGATATCTTCAAAAGCTCATAAATAACACAACAAATAACAAATAATGACAGAGCGAATAACAGAAAACAGCAAAAACAAAGCTTAACAGCAAACTGAAGCCAAGAGTTTAGTATTAATAAGGGTTAGATAGCATTGGTAATGCCATCAAATAGTCTTGGTTACCATAGCAATGGGCTTTCCATGCTCATTTGTTTTGCTGACCGCAGGATTAATGTCAGAACCCAAGTCTCAAAATTCATAGTCACCAAATTTCTACGAATGTTAATGAATATATTCTGAAATACAACACATGGATACTACATAATGTAAAATTCTCATAAATATAATGATAAAAATGTCTTATATTCAGGCACCCACCAAGTCTGACCAACAAATGTCAGCTAGTATCAGTTGAATGACCTTGCTCTGTGGGAACCTAGCTCATGCACCTACAAAGGGTAGCAGCATTTGCAGTTCAGTCTAATGTGTTTGTCATGGTGTATCCAACATAACAACATGTATTTATTACATTAAGTTTTCCCCGAATAGTCACATGCAGACTGTCAAGCTTGAATTTATATAGAAATTCCCTGGTGTCATCATTCCTAATAAATCCACAATTCATAGCTTGTTAGAAAAATTTAAACAGAGAGGGTGGATGTTAGAAAATAAAAGAAACATAGCTAGTATATCTAAACGAGGAAAACTTAAATCATCATAGGGATTGTCATGAAGTGAAGTTCAAGAAAATCACTGCCTTACATTACACATTTTTCATTACGGAATAATTGACTGGCCTGCTTGCTATCTAGATGAAACTTCATATATGTATTTGGCTGCAGAAATACGAGTGGTCAATACTGTGTTCAATATGTGCCCGGCTAGAACAGATGTTGAGAGACATAATTATGAACACCTTTTATAGCAAATGGTAGGTGCTATATATTCAAACATGCATTATCTAGTTGAAAAACAGAGGGCTAGTCCACCTCTACTGCAAAGACAGATTTGTATAGCCATACCATGAGAGCAGTGGATTCACAGTTGCATCATTCAAGAAAAATCAGTATTCAAATGCTATACCTGTTGTTAATTTCGTTTATTCCAACATATGCCTGATTTATTGTCACCTCATAGTAATTGTTTAGCTCTCATTTGGAAGTGTACTTTGTTAATGTTTATGATTCCACAAATTATTATACAATACAGATTTCAATATTTTTATCTTAAATGCACAAAGATTCCTCTGAAATGCAGAATTCAAAATATTGCCATTTATCTTTAAAACTTGGTGCTGACATATAGCCCATGATCTGCCATTACATCCAGCATGCATTAAAATTGCTAAACTTACATGATGAGACATGAGCAATAGTACAATGAGGAAACTTACATACATTGAACAATTTCTCATACTGCACAGCCATTTCCATTGTATTGACACTGTAGTCTAGAGTATCTTTCCATGAATGCAGAAGAAATGCTAGCCTTAGCTGTCTGGCTGTATACTGTGCCAATGCATCCTTAATAGTGACAAAATTCTTTAGTGACTTGGACATCTTGCAGCCTGCGATTGTTAAATGTCCTGAATGTAGAAAATAACGCACCCAATGGTCATTGTTGAAATATGCCTGTAACAATATAACACCCAATTTACTAATATTTTGATTGCTCTTGGTACTTTGCACATGTAAAAGTTTAACACTGTAGCAATTAGCAAATTTATACAAGCACTAAAGACAAAATCCCCCCACTGTACAGTGCTTCTTGCAAATTGTGCTCATGCATAAATAGAGAATGACAACACGAAACCAAATTTTTTCAACTGTGTAGTAAAGAATTATATTACTTATGTAAATTAACAAATACAAGTATACACCAGGCTAATCAAAGAAGCCATACACATTAAAATAAAGAAACAATTTCAACGAAGATGAAGGCCTTCAAATAAGCAATAAATTAGTTGCCTGTCATCGGAAATTGCTGGTCCCTAGCTCCCTGCATCTCATTGGTCAGTAAATTAAAACTGAGTTTTATTTATGGATGCTCTTTAACTTCAGTGGTCCTTAGCGTCCAATTCTATATTGGGCATGAAACACCAGTAATTTTGCTCAGAGGCCTCTTTATCAGGCTTGAGGTTCTTTTACGTGCCATAAATCTACGACATGGGACCCCCAGCTTTACTTCCCTACTGAAGGAAGCCATGCTAAGGATTTTTATGCCTGAAAAAAATCCATCGTCCTCCACCGGGTTTGAACCAGCAATCTCGGGAACTAGAGGCTAGCATGGTAACCACTACACCACGGAGGATAACTCATTGGTCAGTGTTGACCAATAGAGGCATGTGAGGCAGTCTCTCTGCCTCTCGCCAGACAGGTACAAATATCATCTTTTGGCAGCTTGCCTCCATTTTATTTGAAGATAACGACAAGAGTGGGTTGTCCGGTTGTCAGATAGCCCAACACTTCCATGGCTATCATTCCGAGAACTTATTGTCAATAACCAGTGCTGGGAAAGCCTTAAATCGCAGGAAAAATTTCTTGAAAATTATGTCCTGCAAATGGCCTCCTATTCTGTGACGACAAACTGTCAGCCTGCTATTCAAATGACAAAGGCTTTTTTGTTTCTAACACTTTAACTGGAATAACATCAATTGCTCCGTGAATATTGTCTTTAAGGTCTACAAGGGTTTCTGGGTGAAACCCTGTTCTTCAAATACTCAGGAGAAAGTAATCACAAAGAAATCTGGGAATCCTGGAAGCCAAAAAATGTCTATTTTTCAACGTGACTTGATTCCTAAGGCGCCGATATGGAAATTTTAGCAGTGTATGCTGTGACTCATCTTGCTGGAACCATTTTGAGCGTGCAATATTGTAATTGAGTTCAATATCATAATTACCTGTATATGCTAAATAATTTTATAATTGTGTCCAGCATTAACATAAGAAATTAATCAACTGGTACTTCATAATTAGCAAATGAGATTGTTTTTTTGTATTATAGTTTATGTGCTGCCACTGTGCGTCACTGGTGACTTGGGAAAGGGGAATCTTCATTTTCAGCCATTTGTCCTATTCTGCCGTATACTGATGTTAAGGATTTCTGCATTCTAGAAACTTGTATAGCCTTTATGTTGTTATCTAATATTGTCGTTGATAGCACACGTTAGTTACATACCTACCTTACCTCAGAACAAATGGACTCTCCCTTCCCATTTCACCTGCATGCGTACAGTCGAGAGAAAGAGTCACTTGTGAGCTAGAGGTCTAATATAGTGTTGTCACGATGTTTTCAAAACAGGAACAACGGAGTTGGATCAAGATTGAATGTACCAGAAGTCGTACAACACGACAGTGTTATCAACGTCTTCAAGATGCTTGCGGGGAATCTGCATTGCCTTACAGAACAGTGGCACATTGGGTAAAAGCCTTCAACGACGGTTCGGCAAACTGTGGCAGACATGCATCAGGCAGGTCGCCCTAGCGTCAGTGAAGAAGTGCATGCTCTTACCGCATTGCTGGACAGTGATCAATGCCAGACGATTCGTGAGCTCGCCCAAGAAACCGGATTAGCGTATACGACTGTGCTTCACATCCTGAAGGAATGCCTGGGTATGCGAAAAATTGCATCATGATGGGTTCTGCATGATTTGATGGTTGCGTTACGATGCTGCTAGGATGCACTTGGAGCACGAAGGAGAGGCTTTCTTATGCCATATCATAACACTGGATGAGACACGGGCCAAATCGTATGAGTCAAAACTGAAACGCCAATTGAACAAATGGCATCATTATGGGTTGCCATGAAAATCGAAAGTTCGTCAGAGCCCCAGCAATGTGAAAGTTAGGTGATTCTTGTGTACAACTGTGATGGTGTTATCCTAACACATTACATTCCTCCACGGCGGCAGACCGTCAATGCACAGTATTACTGTTCGTTTTTGGAGCACTACCTGCAACCAGCAGTGAGAAAGAAGCGGCAACACTTTCTGCAGAATCCACTCATCATTTTGCACGACAATACTTGGACGCATACAGCACAAGCTGTGGCTGATTTGTTCGGTCGATGGGACTGGGAAGTGCTGTACCATCCACTATACTCCCCGGACTTAAGTCCTTGTGACTTTGATTTGATTCCGAAGATAAAGGAACCACTTTGTGGCATTCGCTTCAGAACTGTGACAGAGATTTGTCTGGCAGTAAACCTCTTCATTCGCACTATCAACAGAACAGGCTCTGCTAAAGGTATACTATGACTTCCACATCACTTGCAACGGGTTATACACAATGCTGGTGACTACATTGAAGGGCAGTAAAGGTTGCTAACATGTAACACTTTTGTATAGGCTGTAAATAAATAGTTGCTACTATTTAAGTTTCAACCCTCATAGAACTTATTGCATCACTCCAAAAATCATTTCGCCGTCAAAAGGTTACAGACTATACAGTATTTCTTTAACCTGCAACTGAGAGTTTTCAAGATCTGGAAGCTAAAAATACAACACCGGCTGATATTTCACACCAATTTCTGTGAATATCAGACAATTTTTCATCTGTTATAAGCAATAGCATTGGGTTGTATGAGATTACAATTATTTTCACCAAAACTCTTCTAGATCTTGTACTATAATTTAGTAAAGAGTATGAGCGCAGATAAATGAAATGAATTAAGTCATCATTTGAGGTTTAAAAACCTACCTGTGCAATATCAATATTTACTTTTACCTTTATATACAGTTGGCCTTGTTAGTACTTAAATATAAAACAGTGTTAAACAGTCTTAAAACACATGGATTGCCAGGTAAGCAACTAGTAGTCAATAATTCAGAATTGCAGACACAGACATCTTAAGTGTGGAGGAAAGACATGTGGCTACCGCACAGCTACACAAGGGGCCACATATTGGAAAATGCAGGAGTGACAATAGGCAGCATTTAGCACCACCAAAAGATGGTAGCATGTTTAAATTGAGTAAAACGTTTTCAGCATAAGCAGCTTAAAATCTGATGTTCTACATTCACATGACTTTCACTTGTTTATGTTTCTCTCTCTTCTACAATTTATTGTCATAAAAACTCATTTTTCTATGTCATGTTAACTGAGATAACATCATTTCATTGTAGGTACAGGAGAAAGCAGATCACTATATGCTGGCTTTAATTCCATTCTCTTTGCATGATATTGCAAGAAACAAATTAATAGTGATGTCAAAAAGTCTATTACGTATTGGAAAATTTCTAACTAATAACAACAAATTATCTTAGAAATTGTTAATAGCACAAGAAAGTTGTATTTGATATGCATGCTTTAACAAAATCTGCATTCTTCATGTCATAAATGTTAATAATTTTTTTTTTTTAATTTAGGGACGCTCTTTAACTACTATGGTCCTTTACGTCCCATTCTATATTGGGCATGAAAGACCAGAAATTTTGCTCAGAGGCCTCTTTTATCAGGCTTGAGGTTCTTTTACATGCCGTAAATCTACGACACGGATCACTGGCTTTACTTCCCTTCCGAAGGAGGCCATGCTAAGGATTTTTATGCCCAAAAAAATCCATCGCCCTCTGCTGGGTTTGAACCCACGACCTCGGGAACTAGAGGCTAGCATGGTAACCATTACACCACGGAGGATGACATATATATGTTTCTTATGGTTTATCAGTTACACTAAATTCATTCTGAATGAAGAGGGCTTCACAGGCTATTCACAGATAGTTCAATATAGGCATTTTAATTGTCCTACATATGGTATTGGAACAAACATTTTTGAGGACATAAAAATAACAACACTTTTGTCAAGGTTATATCAGGTGGGGAAAATTAACTTAAAATATTTGTCACATCCTTAGAATATGCTTAAATACTATGTTTGTAGTTATCCCACTTTTGGTTTTCGAGTTTTGTTGGGGAAAAAAGAAAGAAAAAAAATCATCTTACCTCTCTTTTGTTTTTTTTTTTTAAATTTATTTATTCAGTGGACCTCAGAACATGCACTTTTAGTGAAATGTCGATATCAGCTTTGGTTAGAATACAATACTTCCTCCAATATATATATTGTGGCATGTGGTAACGCTAAGAATATGTGGTGTGGTAATACTGTTTGGTTAAGTCTTAGGTTGGCAACGTAAACAGGTAGTGTCGTAGAAGGGGAGGGGTTAACTGGTTTTGTCTTGAGGTAGCGAGTAGCTTGCTTCCTCTTTGAGCCTTGCTAGTGAATAGAGCAAGACGTGTTTTTCAGGATGGCGCTTCGTCAAACAAGAAGGTAATCTGTATCACTCTCTTTTGGTATAAAGTATTTGACATCTAACTTTATAATATGTGAATTAATTACATAGGTGGCCCCATCCTTCCTAATCCATGTTGATTTAATAATATTTCAGTGGTTTTCAGGTGTTAAGTATTTTGTTAGCTTGCCCCCGTCGAACCTCGTGTTAGGAAAAAGTGATGTGATGCTTTATCTCGGTCCTATGCTCTAACCCCCGTAATGGAGTGATTATAAAAGAGGTTTCGACAATATATATAAAATGTGTAGGTGCTAGTGAAAGTAAAAGTCTGCTTCAAAGTGGAAGATCAACTGAACTGGAAGTTCATGCTGCCATTTCTAATTCAACAACTACATCGCAATGAAATGGGAAAATAAAGAGAAAGAAAGAAAAAAAAATGCACAACATGAAAAAGAAAGAAAGAGAAAATGTGCTGCCAAGTTAGAAGTGCCATGATCAACAATGCATGCCATTAAGAAACACACTTTATTAAATACATTTGCATTATGCCTATACAACCTTTATTAACTTGGCCGAATTGTAAAAAGACTTCTGACTTGTGTTCTGATTTTCTTTTGTTGGAATTGACAAACCTATCTCCTATACTAATGACATTTATTATAGTCTGTAATTATATTTGCAAGAAAACTTTTAAAATCTGTCATACTGGTAGGTAACTAAGAAGCAGCTCTTACCTCCGCCTGAGCAAGTTCATTATCATGATGTGGGAACTTGAGATCAACTCCACCTGTATGTATGTCCAATGACTCTCCACAGATAACTGAAGCCATAACTGAGCACTCAATATGCCATCCAGGTCGCCCATGACCCCATGGGGAGTCCCACCATGGTTCTCCAGCTTTTGAACTTTTCCATAAGGCAAAGTCATTAGGGGAACGTTTCTCACTTAAACGTTCTTCAGAAATGCAAAGGTCTCCTATAAAATGAATTTTGATTCCTTGATAAAAAATTTCTCTATAAATACAATCATGAAAAAAATTAATGCTGTATTTAAATTTTGATATAACATTCTGTACAAAATAATAGTATTACCGTGACGTACAATAAGTAGAATTCAGCACTAGAACCACATTATTCTGTTGTGGCAATAATATGAGGTCTGTCCCAGAAGTACCTGGCCGAACAAAGAAAACGCACAAATTTTGCGGAAAAAAAAAATCTTTTATCTTCCTACATAGTCTCCTTTCAGTTGCTCAATACACCTTTCCCAGTGATGTTCAATAGCTTCAATATCCTATTTAAAAGTGAGAAATGTCGAGCTCAGCAAAACAGCCATCAACTGCAGACTCCCCACATCTTCATTGTAGGCAAATCTTTTACCATCAAGCCATTTCTTCAAGTCTGGAGACAGAAAATAATCACAGGGGCTAAATCTGGCAAACAGGATGCATGAGGAAACAGTTCGAACTTTAACTAATTGATTTTGGCCATGGCGATAATGGATTTGTGAACTGGTGCATTGCCTTGATGAATCAAAACTTTCTTTTTTGCCCAATGCAGCCATTTTTGCTTAATTTCATCTCTCAAATGCTGCAATAAGCTTGCATAACACTCAACAATGATTGCTTTTCCTTGTTGAAGATAATCAATGAAAATTATCCCTCGCATATCCCAAAAAGATGATGCCATGACCTTCTCTGCAGATGGAACTGTCTTCACCTTCTTTGGAGCCAATTCTCCCCTTTCAATCCACTGTTTTGACTGTTCCTTCATCTCAGGTGTAAAGTGACCAACCCATGTTTCATTCATGGTATTGAATCGACATCACCAAAAACTTAACTGAAACATCCTCACAACGCTTTTTTTGTTCCATTGTCCATTGTGAGTAAATGCAGATCCGTCTTGTGCAAGCTTTCTCATGTCCAAATTTTCAGTCAGTATGTGATGTAGAGACTGTTTGAAATGCCTATGATGCCTGCTAGCTTACGCACTTTCAGTCAACGGTCATCCAATATCATTTTGTGAATTTTCTTCACAATTTCCGGTGTGGTCAACTCATTTGGTCAACTACTGTGATGTTTGTCTTGGCAGCACGTAGGACCTTGCTTACACTCTGCCACCCAATATTTTTCTGTTGTAAACAAAGGAGCAGGCTCCCCCAGAGTAGAATCTAGCTCAGCTTTGATATTAGTTGGACTAAGAATTTTCAAATGAAAGTATTGTATCACATATTGATGACCAGTTTTATCCATGTTTATAAATTTGTTGACAGTGTTCAATTGTTGACCCGCCAAACAAATACTAAACAATGCAGCACTGTTTAACTTCAAACTTAAGCTTTATAAGCTTGGTACTTTCTACATAATCATTTCTTTGAAACAACAACCTATATATATGTCAGGTCGAGCACTTCTGAGACTGCCCTCGTACACTTCATGAAGGCTGGTTCTAAAAGCATATAGGTTAAAGAAATACTGAAGTTTTACAAAGGTTGGTAACACTTTAAAGACTAGCATACAAATGCCCAGAAACACAAATGAAAATGGGAGGGTGAATATGTATAAGGGTGGATCAAATATAAACTGGAATATTCTTCTAGTGGTATAATGGTAATAAGACACTCGTGTGAAAATTATGGAATTTGCATCTTAATTATCATTATAGTCTTGTTGCATTATATATTATATGGTTATGTAAAGTTCCTTCAGCTAATTTGAAATAGCCAGGAAAATACTCTTAATTCCTACTTCTAACACTGCTTTGGAATTACTTTCAGAGAAATATGAAGACACTGTGTGCATGTGTGTCAATGGTTCTTTGAATAATGACAAACGATTCAGAAGCTGCATACTATGTTTCACAAACCGAAAAAAGGCTATTATATTCTATGTTCTTCCTGTTCTAGTTTGAATACAGAATTGGCTATAGAAGCAGCTCCTTACTATGCATCACAATCTCCTTATTTGTTAATCTTTATCACCACAGACTTTCTAGTAGCAAAACATAGTACCGCTCAATAAGTTCCCACAACATACTCTCACAAAATAGCATCAGTACCAAAAAAAAAAAAAAAAAAAAAAAAAAAATGGCTTGAATTAAATAATCGAGGAAAAACAATAATATTTCAAAAGATTCCAAGCCGTTGTGGTATATCTGGCAATGAGATGGCAGACAAAATTGCAAAAAACAGCTACAAAATTATTCCCACAACTTAAAAGACTGATATCCCTAAATAATATAATATGATTAATTTTGAAGATTTAGAAGCTAGTAACAGTGATGTGTCATAATTTAAAATAAAGAGAGTTGAAGGTTGTTACGCTACATCAATAATTTATTTGAGCACTAAGTTATTACATATTTAGACTGCCTTCTCTATTTGGCCCTGGCCACTAAGATGAGCAGTCATTGTGAATTACAATTACATATTGATACATTTAGTAGTTCTTATATCTATTTTTTATTTACATTATTTTCCCTCTTTTAACCGTCCATATCCATTTATTTTTTACTTTCTTTAAGTATTTACCCATATTTTTACAGTTTTTATCTAAAATTGTATGTATATCTTTATTCCTATTCATTCCATACCATAAACTTTCTTTTCTCCAAATCTCTGTTTCTTTGCATTCAATTATATGTTGTATATCTTCCCTTCGCTCGCATAATGGACATTCACCTTGTGCATAGCCGTTTCGCTTCCCTTTTAGCCTCCATATTCCTGCCCTTAACCATGTTATACCTCCTCTTTCTTCTTTATTTGTGTTGTCTACATATTTCTCTCTTTCCCAGTGTTTTTTTATGTTAACATAAAAAATCAAAGATCTATTCTAAGTTATCTGACTAAATAATTGTTGTATCTCGATGTCCTCAAATCTTCTTCTAATACTCTTCCAAAAACCTTTGCGATTTGCATCTCTTTTCCTCCAAACATCTCCCATGCCATTATTCTCAAGGTTATTTCTTAGTTCATTTACCCAGCCCATATTTTTTTAAGCTAGTTTCTTGGTATTTTAGACATTGTCCCATTATAGTATGCAATGGCATACTATATATCTACACTTCTGAAAATATTGTACAACCATATGGTTAACATGGAAAATAGGAAAATAATAAAGAAAATTTTGAAAAAACCAAATCATTTAAACAGACTATAAAGCAGCATTCCAAGGTATATGCAGATATTTGCAACTAGAGCAAGAATTGGTCATGTAGTAACTAATACATATCTATACACATTCAACTTACTCACCATGTGTCCACTGCGACAAGTTGAAGAAGAAAATTTAGAGCATAATCTGTTGAACTGTTCATAAATTGTTGCGGAAATATTCTACAGTCTCTATTACCTCAAACTTTGATATAAGCTTCAATTTATATTATCTACACCTAAATCGTGGACTCTTGCAGAGCTTACATACGTATGCATATAAAAATCATGTCAGATCTTTAAGATTTATTGCTATAGCAATGGACTTGTGTCATCAGCTATGGCTGGATACACGTAAGGAAGAAGAATGAATACAAGTTAGTTTTTGACATACACACTTTTTTCTGGGTTTGGGACACCTCAAAACGTGCATTTCTAGTGGGATCTCAAAGTCAAATTTTTGGATGGAATATAACACCTTCTAACCTATGGTAAATAGAGGAAGGAAGGGCGGGAGGGAGGAAGAAAAAAAAAACACACACGCACGCGCACGCACACACACACACACAAAATGAAGTCAAGGAAGAAAGAAAGAAACATCTTTGCTTGGCATGCTTAAAGTGTCTTAATCAATTATGAAGTATGGTATGTAACTGAGTTTTTGTTTTTGATATATGCACTGTTGGACCTCTTTATTTATTTTTATCATCAAAACTTTGATATCAAATTTTTTTAGTTAAATACAATATTTCCTCTATCTACTATAGAAAGTGTAAAAAGAAATAAAGGAAGGATGGAGCTAAAGAGGCAGCATAATAGAAGTAGAGCTCTAGGCTTTGCTAAACCTTGGCTCTAATACTTAAGACATTACTAATAGGAAATTAAAAAATATTCCTTATACTGACTGCATGAAAATTAGAGAACTTATTAATTACCTTCGCCTTCTTGTAGAGATTTTGCATCACCATAAGCTTCTGGAACTAGTTTTGCATAATGATGCTCCTTTCGGCTATCAAAACCACTAACATCAAAATATACAGATCCATTAGATTCATATGCCAATCCATTTTTAACTATTTTTTCAATATAGGCAATGATTTCAGGAATGTACTCGCTCACTCTTGTCAAGACATTCGGCCTCAGCACCTAAGTTATAACAAATAATATAATTTTTCACAAACATGTACACAAAATTGGAGGTTTAAGTACACGACAATGATTTCTTCATACTAACGGCTTTTATGAGGGTAATTTGAATAGTTTGGTAAACATGAACATAAAAATTATTTTTTAATACCACATGCACTTTATTTCTCAATATTGTCTTTATCAATGTCTATGCACTTGGACCACAAGTTCCAAA
Organism: Deroplatys truncata; assembly: GCA_030765065.1. Classification (NCBI taxonomy): domain Eukaryota; kingdom Metazoa; phylum Arthropoda; class Insecta; order Mantodea; family Mantidae; genus Deroplatys; species Deroplatys truncata. The sequence continues at coordinate 170,501,799 of CM060987.1, read as the reverse complement.
TGTTTCATGCCATTGGAAAAATAGGCTCTATAAGAATCTGCAAAATACTCCTTGATGGTGATGACTTCATTTGATGAACATTTCTTCCCGCCAAGTCAAATCTTCTAGTTTAGGAATAGGAAAAACAGCAGGAGAATAAAGTGAATGAGGAATAAATGTGAAACCCAATTAATGCACTTTGGCCATTGTGACTGCCGCTGTGTAGGCTGCAACAGTCCTGGTGCTTTTTGTATGCCAAACTCAAGTCATTTATTTTTCCTTCAATGCACGTTTCAAACAGTATAACAATGAAGCATAATAATGCCTAGTAATGGTTACACCTTTACCAAGTAATCTACGAGGATTATATCCTGAAAAAAAAGTAAACACAAAAAGAATAATAATAAAAAAAAATACAGTGGCACCAACTTTCGAGCTGATAAGAGTTGTTCTCACCTACTTTGTCCGTTGTTTGGACTGTTGCTTTGTCTCTGGTGTATAATGGTAGAGCCCAAGATTCATCCAATTATGAATCAGCGCAAGAAGTCCTGTGGATTGTGATTAAACAGTGCCAGACACTGTATCAAAATGTTGTTCCTCATGCAGTTTTTATCAAGTCAGACGCCGCAGCACTCAACAGCTTTTTCATTTCTGACTTTTTGTGCAGGATATTGCATACTCATTCAGTTGAGGTGACTACAGTCTCAGCTATCTCCTACATTTTCACTTGGCAATCTTGCATCACAATATCACAAATGTTTTCAATGATTTCTGTTGTGATTACCTCAAATGAGTGGCCAGAAAGTGCATCTTGAAACACATTTAAATACATGCATTCCAGCAGAAATAAACTTTCAATGACACAGCTGAGTCCATATGAACCCTGCTATGCTCTGTTTTGCAATCCAATCCTTAAATGAAAATGTTTAACAACAGAATGAAACTCATTATTTTCATTTTTACAGCATGTATTATGCGTTCACTTCAGAAGATCTGAAAAATTAATTAAACTTCACATCTATATGAATATTTGTCTAAAATCATTGCATGAATTACCCTTTCCAACAATGGCACTACTTAACAAAATTTCCTGCCATTTTATGATCATTTACCAAACTTATCAAACAACCCTCGTATAGCTCTTATTAAGTTATGTACTATACAAAACGAAGCATTTCCTTACATTTAATGCATCCATATCTTTATGGAATTCAGCTTCCCAGTACCTAGGAAGTTTATTGAAGATTGAATTATCCTGAACAGTGGCTCCTTTTCGGTTATCCAACCATTCAGACAAAGGATCTTTTGATTCCTTTAGCAGATTCTGCAAAATGAACAGCAAATAAAATAGCATTAAGGGCATTAATTATCATGTATTGCTGTTGCATTTGTTTAAAAAGCTTTTGTGCTAATGTTCCACAACTTTCTCTACCTTTAAAAACTCCCAAACATACCTTGCACATTATAGCATTCGTTAAAGTAATTCCTCTGCCCATGTTACATTGTTCACAATACATTTCTGTTTAGAAATTATTTTAAATTAAGCAAAGTATTTAGTTATACACAGCACATGGAAACACCATTCAAATGTTTATTGGAAGCACAGAGGTATAAATTAACAAATCATAGTAATAGAAGAATTAATTACTCCCCCATGGTCATAGAAATGTGCTCTTGCAAAGGAAAAGAAACATGTTATGTGTTACATTCATATCACTTCCTCTACTCTCTCCTGCAAATTATTCTCACAAAAGTTCATTTTTCTGTCTATTTGTCAATCAAAATAAATGCTTGCAGAAATGGTTTCATTACACATCTTGTTGTAGGTACAAGGATACAGGAGGCTGAAGCAATAATCAAATCCTCAAAAAGCAGGTTGCAATGCGATGGCTTTGAAATTCCACTCTGCATAACCATAAGGAAAAAAGCAAATAGCAACTTTGCACATCAAAAAGTATAGTATTTAAAAGTTAAAATCAAAAACAAAGAATATCTCTGAAATGACTAATGCCACAAATTAATTTGATGTAAACAGCTTCATACAGAAGCATTATTTACAAAAATGCTTTACTGCTTCTGACATAAAGAACTTTAACGAGATCTACATTTTTTTGTGAAGTAAGCATTTGTCTATCTCTTACAGTTTACCAGTTATACAAAATTAATTCTAAATGGAGAGAACTTCACAGAATATTTCCGGAAAATTCCTGATATTCACTTTGCCGTGCAAATATCTTTATTTTAATCACAATTGTTAAAAGAGGAATTTTTGAGAAAACAAAATGTTCTATGTAAAGGGTAGTTTCGGTTAAAGGATTTTCTTGAAAATCTTAGTTACAACCTTGGAAGATGATGAACTTAAAATGCCAAGTTTGTATCTTTTCAATATTTTGTTTGTTTTAGTTATGCTGTTCAAGCACACATGCACACAAACTTTTTCTAAAGCTGCTTTTTCTTCTTTCTTTCTTTCTTTTGTTTTGACTCAGCGAACCTCAAAAACACGTGTTTCTGATGAAGTCTCTAAAATGAATTTTTGGGTGGAATAAAATTCTTCCTCTATTATCTTCTATGTGTCCGTAAAATATGGTCTCCAAATATTTTTTTTCACATAGAAAACATCTTTATTGTCAAAGAATGTTACATTGATGGAAAGGCTGGATGTTTAGCTATTTTCCGACGTCACCATCATTGCAATTGATGTACTTTTGCACGCGCTGTTGCATTTTTCGTATAGCCTTGTCATAGAACTCTCCCAACAAGTTTAGCGCTCAACCTTGTTTTTTAACTCGTCATCGGTCTGGTAATGTGTTCCACCCAGCTGTGACCAACTCAGGAAACAGATGATAATCACTAGGTGCTAAGTCTGAGCTGTAGGGGGGTTGATTGAGGATGTCCCATCCAAACTGGACTAGGAGATTAGCTGTTGCATGGGCAGTATGGGGATGAGCATTCTTGTGATGAACACACTCCCTTCGTCAGCATTCCCCTCCTTCGATTTTGAATGGCACGACAAAGTGTTTTTAAAGTCTCACAGTAGTGAGCAGCACTTATTGTTGTGCGGTAGGCATAAACTTGCACAACAATACAACTTTTATAATCCAGAACACACTGGCCATCATTTTGCCAGCAGACAATGTTTGTTTAACTTTCGCGGCTTCAGCAAATTCAAATGGCACCAATGATGAGAGTTTTCCTTAGTTTCAGGTGTTGTGTAGTGTACCCAAGTTTCGTCGCCAGCAACAATTTCCCAAAAATTCCTCGCCCTGTTCTGCATAGTGCTCCAGGAATCCACAGGTCGCTTCAACACATTGCCGTTTATGATCTTTGGTGAGCATTTTGGGGAGCCACCTAGTGATAATGCAAATGTTCGGTCAAAATCTTGTCAATCGTACTCTTGCTGACTTCAGGGATCCGTTCACACGGCTCAAACTGTCACACACTGATCTTCAAGCATTTCTTTCTCCACCTTTGCAATTGTTTTGGTTGAAACAGAACGCTGTTTGTCATGGACGTCTATACATCCATCCTTGGACTCTGACCCATTTTCGCACGCTTTTGACGTCCATACACTGGGCCCATAGACCTCGCATAACTGATGAATGTCAATGGGGGTAGTGCCCTTTTGCACTTAAAAAAATGGATACTGCACGCAACTTGCATCTGGCAGGAGAAGTGAGGGGGAGCTCCATCCCAAACAGCTGCCCAACCAAACCATCACAGCGGGCTTGGTTTGGTGGGGATTTGAAAGGGGGAGCCAAGCTACATGCCAGTGTTGCTGGATCTCATGTAAAGCATTCCTCATGGCTCCAGCACCTTGGGGACAGTTTATGGGCACATCTCGTAGGTAAGTAGCAGAGAAAATAAAAATTGTAGATTACAAATAATGGTTTCAAAATTATAATGAAGTACATTCATAAATATTTACACAACTATTAACAAGAAAATATACTTGGTTTACTGTTATTTGCTCTGTTTCAGATTTTTTACATCAAATCAGGATGCTTCACTCCAGGAGTCTTGGAAGAAGATACTCCCTCCTACCTACTCTGCCTCTAACCATGTATGAATTTGTTAAGTACTGCTAGTCACAATACATGTGTGTTACTTACATCTAAATACTTATAATTACTACTCATTTATAATAGTATTTTTGGCAAATGCCTTTTGCACGTGTATTAGAAGAACTCAGCAGCATATGGCCAGAGGTTTTTCTAACAAGTGTTGCCTTCTATTTAGTTGGAAGCATAGCAGGGATGGTTATAAGCTGTCAATCATAAACATCTTATAACTTTAAAATTGTTATGCAATGTTATGCAATTATAAAATTGGTTAAATATTGCATTAGCACTAAGTTGGAATACTGTTATTACTTTCTCTACTACGTATAGTAAGTAGGGGAAGTATTGTATTTTGTATTCCACCCAAAAATTCAATACCGAGATTTCACCAGAAATCATGACTACGTTACTCAGACAACAAAAACCACAAGCATATAGAAAATTCACTTATCACCCTTGGACACATCATAAATTTCAAAGGATTTTCAAAAAATACAACATCACCCTGTCTACACAGAATAACCACAATATACAGAAACTACTATGCAACAGAACAAAAGATCCTATCCCCAACGATAAATCAACTGGTATATATCAAATTGATTGTAATGAATGTAACCTGGTATACATAGGAAGAACCAAAAGAAATCTTGAAATAAGACTTAAAGAGCATATGAGATGCATTTACCAAAAGCAGCAAGATAAATCAGCAGTAGCACATCATTTCTGGTCTTCAAACCATGATATCACTCCAAACATAAAACTCTTAAAACCGATCAACAACAGCAATGAATTGGACATCTGGGAAAAAATACATATTGTCAAACACAGGAATCACCTACTGAATTTCGAACTGCCGCCACCCAACAGCCTTTGGAGGTTCATCAGCCCAGCACCAGAGAACACAAACCACACACATCCCCCAGACGATGACCGGCAAAAATCAGTTGAGAGAAAATGCTGACAATGGGAACAAGCCGTCTCCCGAAATGCGTTCAAGTAAGAATATTATAGTGATGTAGTGTAACAACCCTCAACTCTCTATTTTAAATTATGACACATCACTGTTACTAGCTTCTAAATCTTCAAAATTAGTCAATCAACTAATATTCTATTTGAAGCACTTTGGCAGCAAAGACAATTATAATTTGTCTAAGAATCTAGCTTCTGAAATGCTCAGATCCTGCATTTGGTTAGTGAATTAAATGAGTTAAGACACTCATACAAGGCAAACAAATACCTATGCAGGCAAAGCCACAGTAAAAGCTATGAAGGTCATTTGAAAGGTTCTTGGAATGACCTGCAGATTTCGCAGCAATTTCAAAACAGTTTTGTTTTCAAATCCAGCCATCTATCATGGAAACATTTGTATAATAACACAAAAATTGTTCATTAATCACAGTAGACACAGCTGTTTGTTATACTGCAGATATGTGTATGCAGGAAACATGGCAAATATCAAACATTGTGCAGCTGTTAGGTACGTACTTTGGAAGAAGTGTTTGAACGCAACAAATTTATACTGAAATGATAAAACACTCTAAGAGGACTGTAAGGCATCAATTTCAACCATTTCGAAGTGGACCACAGAGTTTATATGCAGCCATGGAAGCTTGGAAGAAGCAGCATCAGCAGAAGACTGAAATCCACCATGAGAACAGAAACCATCAATAAAGTATATGACATGGCTCTGCAGGAAAGCCAATGAAGGTGTCCAAAATAGTTGAAGCTTTTGGGCATTTCAGGGGACAAGGTGCTTTACATTTTGATATACAGAAGAGCTGGACATAAAAAAATTATGTACAAGATCAAAAGCAAGTCAAGAGTACAAATTTCTAAACTAAGTTTGGACAAAACAGTAGCAATGGCAGCACAAAAATTCTCCATGACTAAAGAAGCCAAGTGTGTGAAATAGGCCAGGAAGATCATAGCATCAGTTTTCTGGGATGCCAGAGTGTAGTGCTAATTGATTATCTTCCCCTTGGAAAATCTATCTTAAGTAATAATACCATGACTGCTGATAATTATTCAATAGTTTGAGGTTAACGAATGCTTGTTGCGGAGTTAGAATTTTGTACCACTTCTTTCATATTTTGGATTTGCAGATTACCAAATCTTGCCATTTTTACAATCTGTACCAACCCCAATAATGGAGGAAAATGCATGAGAATAGGCTTCCTAGGTCCCTAGTCAAATCAGCGCAAGGTTTATAGGAATAAAAAAAAATTCTGATGTGTTACACTCACATGACTTTCTCTACTCTTGTACAAACTATTTTTACAAACGCTTATTCTCCATATGCTTCATGTTAATTGAGATATCGAGATGTCAATCTTATTGCTAATTTTCTTGTAGATGCAAGGGGAATATAGTAGGTTATAAGCAATAGTCAAATCTTTTAAGCGCTGGTTGCTATATGGTGCATTCCATTCTCTTTGCATGTCCAGGACAAAAAACAAGACAAAAAAATGAATAACAAATTCCCATTTGAGAAAATAAGTATTGAAAAATTTAAGGGAATAACAAGCAATATCTCGAAAATGGTTCACTCATCAAAAAAAAATTGTATATGACAAATTGTGTATTTTAATGCGATCTACATTTTTTTTGCAGTAAAATTTTGTCTATCTCTTATGGTTTACCAGTTATGCAAAAGTCGTTCACAATGAAGAATACTTTTGGAGACATTGCCAGAAAATTCAAGATATACATTTTATTTGTCATGAAAATATCTTAAACATATGATATTTTAATCAAAATTGTTAAGAGCCATTTTTGAGAAAATTAAAATTTTCGAAAAACATTCCATGTAAAGGGTAATCTGGGGTGGGGGGATTTTCTTGAAAACCTTCGTGTTGCATCTCTGAAAGATACTGAACCCAAAATACCAAGTATGGTGTTTATCTGACTGTTCGTTTCTGAGTTATGCTGTTCACAGACATACACACACACGGACATGTTTCCAAAAATGCTTTTTTTGGATTCAGGGGGTCTCAAAACATATATTTCCAGTGAAATCTCGGTATCAAATTTTTGGGTGGAATACAATACTTCCCCTACTTACTATACGTAGTAGAGAAAGTAAAAATGAATGCAAGAGAAAAAAAGCTATCAGTTATTAGATTTTGAGCATCATGCTGTAAACGGACTGAAAGGCAATCTTTGTAATTATCACCAGAGTGTATTACACTAAGCTTCTGGACCTACAGAAGACCAAAATACATAAGAAAAGGCCAGTTTTGGCATAGAAGAATGTCATTCTCCAGCAAGACAATGCTTGCTCTCACACATGTATTGCTGCAACGGTGAATAAAGTGGGGTATGACTTGCTATCAGATCCATCTTATTCCTTGACTTAGCTCCATCAGACTGAAATCTATTCTCTAAATTGAAGTTCCTTGGTGCAAAGAAATTTTCATCCTTTAGTCAGTTGTGCATTTTGTAGGCCTTGAAGAATCTGACTTATGTGATGGAATAAAGGGCATGTAGTATCACTCGACCAAATGCATTAATGTCAATGCACAGTATGTTGTAAAATAAGAACTTAAAAAAGCTGTGGTATTTTTGTGCTTCATTCTGAGAACTTTTCAAATGACCCTAGTAAAGAAGCAGCTCATTTATTGGGCCCTCATTAATCCAGATCTCTAGTTTATCCAGATTTATTTTGTTTCCCTTTCCTTTTTTCAACACAAAAATGTGCAGTATACATTGGTACAATATATGTAGAATTTTTTCTAGAATTGTTATGTGTGCACCACAGGTAGCATAGAGATCGACAGTCCCATGCTTCCAGCTACCGTTACTACTGTCAGTGTGGAGCTGTTCCTTACAGAGTTAAGAAGTTGTACCAGTATTGTTCTTTTGTTCTCGTGTTTTGAGTGTGCATGAGTGAAATAATGCCTCATGCAGAGGCAACAGAACAGCTGGAAAAATTAAGCTTTACCTAGTGTCAACTGGAAACAACTTCAGCCGAACTGATGTTATTGAAACATCTAAGTGATCATGCTGCTCTCAAATGCCACACATGTTTGAAACCAAGGAAACTTACACACTACATATTTCAGTAAATAAACGGGAGTAGACTACAGTAAATATCAAGTTTAAGTGTTTCTTGTTAGTGCCAAAATAAAAGGTTTGTATATTGTAGTACATATATATTAGGGTTTTTGCATTTATTAGAACATTTCCGGATTATCTGACTTTTATTAATCCAGATTACCTCTGGTTCCACCTAGTCCAGATGAGGTTCTTGTGCAGTATTACAGTAGTACTGACAGTCGAGTGCATGGAATAATGCACAATGGTTTATTTGGTAAGGAAACATTAAACTGCCTTTGCCATGCCCAGGCCACCCCTTACCTGATTCTAGCACTCCACTTAAAGCCTGTCTTACTTCTCCCCTTCCCTTCACTCCTTTGCCTGAAACTGACCTGTATTCATAAGTTAATATTTGAGTGTCAGACTTTTGACATCAAACCAGACTCATCCAGGGGCTGGTGTGGACCATCATTGCAAAGCATGCCTTCAAGCCACTGAGGTGAAATGTTTTCACACTCCTCCCCTTTCGCCACTCACCTAGGCCTGTCCTCTGTTCATGGGCATGTGTGTCACAGTTGAATTCAAACCAATAAGAGATTGGCTCACAGAGCTAGTATGTAACACAGATAAGGATTTTTTGCCAATATTAAATAAATAAAAACACTATAGGAAACCAAAAGTATTGGCATTTCCAAGTATTTGACTGTATAGATGCACCCTTCACTGTCAATTGACATTTTAACTTGGCCATGTGCACTACAAGATTTCACTTAAGCATTCAAGCAGTCGCTGACGAATGAAAAATTGAGACTTATGTACAGGAAAGAATCCTGGCCAGCTATAAAAGGAAATGCTAACATCACAAAAGTAATGAATAGTCCATAAACATTGTTTAAGCCAGATCTTCACAACAAAGACTGCTAGCAATAATCAAGTGTCTAGCCTGCTGACAGTGGAAATTCAACATTCATCATGTTCCTAACACAAGACCCTGTACAATATGTTTTCCCCTCTTCTACTGTAAAATTAGCATACCACAGAGTTTTACAAGCTGATTGAGTTACTTAAGTTTCATCTCTCTAAGAAAAAGTAAACATACCTGTAATCCTGCCTGTATTTGTGCATTGTTGTTTAATTTGACAGCTTGCTCCAAGTTTTCTATTGCTGCAGTCATTTTAATCACCATTTTCTCTAACATGCCCTTCTTGTCAGGATCTGTGGTTTGCTTGACAGTTTCACTAAAAAGCTCTAAAACACTTTTAATATTATCCAAATGCTCTTTTAAACTATGATCCTCTTCAATGTACTTCTCATACAGATAATTCTGTCTTGCTCTCTTTATGATTTTATCATCTATATCTGTTATATTCATCACATACAACACATCAAATCCAAAATAATCTGAGAGTATCCTTCGAAGAATGTCAAATGTAATGTAGGATCTGTAATTATAAGAAAATATTATTACAACCATTATAATACAAGAGTTACCTTATTTTGTTTATCTACTAAGCAATTTGCAACATTCATAAACTACAAAACATATCAGTCAGTATTAACGGGAGATTGGCGACGATGTACAAAAGCTGCAAAATATTTTGTTCTTTAAGTAATTATAGAATTTTCTGCTGGTTTCCATGATGTGTGTTTTATGTATCTATTTATATCTTTTGTATTCATGAATGGGCATTTAATAAAGCCATGTATACTTTAAATATCTGATCTGCCCTTAAATTTTATGGTGTTATGAACAGTTACAGTTTTCAATAACAACTTTTTAAGCAATTAAATTAGCAACCTCCATAATTCCTTTCTAAACAGGAGACTTATAACTCAGAAGTTGACTACTCTGAAAGAGATATCTTTGATGTATATCAGATGGGTAGTTTTAAATGGTGTAGAAAGAAGCAAGTTTATTTTTATTTGTATTTTTGGCATTTTGTGAAGTTAAGTTTGTTTTGGCAAGTTATAGTAAAAATTGCCTTGCGCTGTGGTATAGTTGAGAGAGCATAATGCTTAGGTTCTCAACCATGGAATGCATGCAGGACCAAACTCACCACCCAAGGGGTTGTAGATTTTTCAGCCCATAGGTCTACTCAGTATCATGAGGAATTTGACGAGCTACAATAGACAGCGATCTGAAGTCACAGAAACCAAGATTCCAGCTGGGAAATAGGGCAGTATTTTTAACACTTAAATAATTTCAGTCTAATTATATAATATATAATTCAATAACAGCCCGCCTTAAAGCAATATGTGTATGTAATAATTTGTAAAATGTATATAATAGTCATTGTATTAATATTTATATTATTGTATACATGTTCAATAATGTTATGTGAATGTATTACGCAACTTAATAATGTAGGAGCTTGAGAATAATAGGTTAAAAGTTGCTAACAATGAGGTAACAATGAGGTAACCTTGAGGCAATAATGAGTAAGATAGTTTAATAATGCTATTAGTCATTATTGGAGCAACAATAATGTAAATTTTGAGACAGTTTAAAAATAGCCAATCAACAAACAGAAAAAAGCTTTAGTTAAATGAAGGTATTCTATTGGACTAGGATTAGCCAATCAGAAACTGAAATATAGCAAAATTTACAAATTTAGAGTTCAGTTGATTGCAAACAGTGTTCCTAACTGGACGCGAGACACGTCCTCGAGAAATATAATACGTATTCGTGTGAGATGAAAATAGTTTACGTGTTAAAAAGTGCAAGTAATTAATAAAAGAATCCCACAGCTCTCTATCAGTGAAGTGTTATTTAAATTGTGTCAAGCATTAATAAAAGAAGTGAAGAAAAACTTAAGATCTGCGTAAGCCTACATTCTTCAATTGCACCACAACCCTGCTAAGACATCCATGTCTCTAACAATAATACTAACGCAGCCAAGGCAAACATAAATATATAATATCTAAAGAAACAGTCAAATTACAAAGCTAATATTTTTAAACTTGGGGCAAAGGCTACTGGGTACCATACGTGCGGTTGCAACTACTTCAAATTGACGCCCAAAACGTGGTGCAAATAACGTAAAGATACTATCTTCTTCAGAAAGCACGATGCTAACCACATCTCCTTATGACGGAGATGTGTAGACGAGTGCGTTAAGGCATGAACTCATGATCGGGAGTTTACAGTTCAAATCCCTCTAAGACAGCCCTCCTTGACTAAGGCTTTCTCCAGGTTTTCCTCAGTCCTCATAATGGCGAATGCCCACATTTCCTTTTCCAATTATCATCATTACATGTATCACCAGTGTCCACCACCTGTGGTGTTGTGTGTAGTAAGAGCAGACTTAAATACTAAAAAAGGTTATCCTCCACATTGACTGGATGATCATCCACCTCCGTCGAGCACATGTGTGTGCTGACAGTTGGGTTAGTCGGCCCAGGCCCATCATACCACAGTTGAGCTCTTGCGTCACAGTGCTGGGTTTAGTCAATGTTTACAGGACACTGTTTATGTTGAAGCAGTATACATCAGATGTGAAAATCACCAAGGAAGTATCCTTTATAAGCTCATATCAATTTAACCTTTTAACATGAAAGCCTGAGTATATTTGGGCGTTTAATTTTGGCAAAATAATAAAACTTGAGTATACATTTGTATACATGCATATCATTTTCAAGCAGCATATATTTTAAAAGGCTGAATTTACCTGTTCTATATCAGTTTTTGGTGGTTCTTAGATACTTCATCTAGATTTTGCTATAATCTTGTTTGATATGTATATCTCTGCCAACAGCAGTCTGTGAAACTACCAGTTCAGTCAAAAAAAATTTCGCATGTTTTATTATTGACTTAGATATCTCTATTTCAGTTGACTCTTGCAGTTTCTCATGTTACTTCGTCTAAGTTTATGAAAATGGAGAGTGACAAAAAGTAGAGTATTGAATTTACTGTTGCAGTTCATTTCTTAATGCTTCAATACCCCAAGAATGCTTCAGTATTCAGTTTTACACATAAGTTCTTAAAAACAAAAAAGAAAGAGAGAGAGGAACGAACAGACAAGTTGAGGCATATGATAAGTATACTCCGGATTAAAATGCCCGTTAAACTCTTAAGCTTAAGATGAGTTTCATTGATACTATCATTACTGTATATTTAATTGAATATTTAATTTTGATAATAAAAAAAGGTGAACAAAGAAACCACTTTGTAAATGATCTGTGTGCTATGAGGTTAACAATGGAAAATAAAGATCAGGTAAAAAGCAAACTACACCAAAATATTTATATTTTATGAAAAAATGTAAGTAGTTCAAACAATGCGTGGACAAATTTTTCTCAAAAAGTAGATCCAGTTACAAATAAATGTGTTGCTTATGTACAATGAGCTCAGCATTTTGCAATATTGCCAAATTAAAACAGTACAGCTTTTTCGCTCAGAAGACAAACTTGTTTCATCAGAATATAACCACTTAGGCCAAAGATAAATTCTAAAAGCTTGTGCACTCTTCTGTGACCTTTATTTAAGACCTTTTGAAACTGTGAGGCTAAAGATTCATCAATCTAGTAAATAGCACGCACGCGTGCAATTTTAAATGCCATCATTCTGGGCTAGAAGCCTATCTGCAACCGTGAGCACAGAAAACCAGCACTCAAGTGACTGCATCACCCAGGGTGACCTAGTTACAGAGGCCACGGATTCAAACCTGGTAGAGGGCAATGGATTTTTTTTGGGTGTAAAAATCCTTAGCATGGCTTCCTTCAGAAGGAAAGTAAAGCCAGAGGACCCATGTTGTAGATTTACAGCACATAAAAGAACCTCAAGCCTGATAAAGAGGCTTCTGAGCAAAATTTCTGGTCCTTCATGCCCAATATAGAATGGAATGGTAAGAGCCACAGTAGCTAAAGAGCATCCATAAATAAAACGCAATTCATTCTTTACCCAGATTGACAGGAGCTATGCTGGAACCATCTAGAACAGTCACAGTTGCAGAGAAAGATTTTTTGTAACAAACACACACAAGAAAGAACTTTTTCCAATACCAAGCTCAGAAGAATGCGATTATTAAACAATTGCCAAAGTAGTAGTTCTGTTTTGCACTCTGAAGGAAGAAATTTCACTAAATGTAACTTTCAAACACAATACTATATTGCACTGTTTTTGGGGAGCGCTCTAATACAAATTTGCCAACTCCTTTACTGTACCTGATATCCAAATATATTTTTGTCACGATTGTTACTAGTTTTGATTAATATAATGCTCTAAAATTATCTCTGTGATGAAATTAATGGTGACAAACACTTCTTTACTGCAACGTAGTCAATCATGGATACCTCAATGGTGTCAATAATTCTGGAATTCTTGGTAGCAGAAAAACTTAAGTATTCAACACGTAAAGAGGGCATCTTTTTACACTTGTTGGGATTTTAGAACTTATCTATGGCTCATTTCAAACGTGTCTCCCTGTGTGCAAAAAAATGATGCCTTTTGAACTCCTTGTATAAATACCTATTCTGCTCAACTACTCATTAAATGAACCTAGAGACCTACTTTTCCGTCCCACTCCTAAAATTAACGGTAGTGTCACTCAAGCCACTAAAATTTTTATTAACGATTAACAGCTTCTCTTTACATGAATGTACATGCAACATTCAAATTCCTCCTTGTCAACTGCCTCTACTCCTTAATAATTATTTGAATTCTGTGCCATGTACAGTAGTTTGCAAACAGCCCAAATCAACAAATTAATTGTTCAACACAAGCCATGTGTAGGACAAGGTTGGAAAGATAGAATCAGACGACTTAAAAATTCAATGCTAGTATTTGAGCCACAGATATAATAGTTTCCATCTGATATTACTCTAAACAACTGAGCTACCATGGTAGGACATTAAATTCCCCTGTTGACTCGCATTTTTCCCAGTAAACCACAAGGAGATCTCAAATTGCTTTAAGATGACATACCCTATAGATGCATGGTTCAAATCCCGGCTATGACATTGAATTTTGCAGTCGTGTGATTCTACCTTTCCAACAAAGTGGAAATTTCTTTCTTTCTCTAAGTGAAAAATTAATGTGATCCATTCACAGGACTTTCTCTACCAATGACAAATTTACATACAACCACTACATATAAAATATAAAAAGTGATTCTTCTATGTTACATGTTTTTGCTTTGGAATGATTTTAAATTAAGCAAGAAGTGCTTAGTTACAACATGCAGACACACATTCAAATATTTATTTGTGGTAATAAGCTCTTGTAATGGAAAGAAACCACAAATGAATTGCAGATTTTCAAGTATGTCAGTTTGTTGGCATTCACACTTAGGAAAAGCGCAAGCTTGCAACATACCAAGTTTCAAAATGGCCTAAATCAGAAAATGAAAATTGACATAAATTGTGTACTTTAATAAGCTTCAAGTTTTCATGCAGTAAGTTTTTGCCCATTTCTTATTGTTTCCTAATTTGAGGCAGTATTTTAATACCTGAATAATTTCAATTGTATTTTATAATAAGTAAATTCAATAACAGCCCGCCTTGAAACAATATGTATGTAATAATTATTTAAAATGTATGTAACAGTCATTGTATATGCTTATTTTTATTATAAACATGTTTTATGTTATGTGAATACATTGTATACTTTAATACTGCAACAGCTGTGAGAATAATAAGTTTCAAGTTCCTAACAATGAGGTAATAATGAGGTAACCTTGTAGCAATAATGAGTTTTAAAGTTTGAAAATTACTAGTCATGATTAGAGCAACGATAATGTAATATTCAGTAACATTTTAAAATTAGCCAATCAACAGCAAAGAAAAGCTTTAAGTAAAATGCGGATATTCTATTGGACTAGAATTAGCCAATCAGAGACTTGAAATACCGAAGCTTACGGGTTTTGACCGTTAGTTGTTCAGTTGCTGGCAAACCTTGGTAGTGAATAGATGAAAGATGTGTTCTCTACAGAAATATTACGTGTGAATCGTAAAAATATGTATACGCGCTAAGTGAAAGTATTAAAGATTCTCACAGTTCTTAAAAAGTGTAGTGCTTTATAAAAATGTGCAAGGATTAATAAAAGAAGTGAATTTAAAAACTTAAATTCTACAATTATTGTCATACCGCACCTTGATTAAGATACATGACTCTACAAACATTACTGACGCAGCCGAGGCAAATTCAAACATAAATAATATATAGAAGCAGTTTTAATACCAAAGTTAAATATTATAGTGTAAAACTTGGACTGTAACAACAAAATTACATCTTAAAATCAGCTTCTCATACGTAGCAGCATATTGCGTAATAACAGTAACTATTACGTAATCAACAAATTCAAACCGACCTCCAAAGCGTGTTGCAAACTCCGTAAAGCAATTAATAAATATTTACGTAATTTATTATGTGAAGCAAACATTTACTTCACTGACTATTTGCAGAAAATTAAAGGATTTTTGTTATGCAAATATCTTAAACATTGTTATTTTAATAAAAAACTGTTGTTAGCCGTTTTTGAGAAAATAAAAAACTTTCCACATAAACGATAGTTTGGGTTACGGGAATTTTCTTGAAATTCTTCTTGCCACATCCTTGGAAAGTGGTGAACTTAAATACCAAGCTTAGTATTTATCTAACAGTTTGTTTTTGGGTTATGTTGCACACACCTTTTTTCAAGGAAATTTTGATGTCAAATGTTTGGCTGGAATGCAATATTTCCTCTACCTATTATAAGCAGGTGCTAAAGAAAGTAAAAATGACAACTTCTCCGGCTCACATATGACCTCAATTAGGCAAGAGATAAACAACAAAAGAAGACCAAGAAGATCCTTCAATAATCAGCATTGTAAGTTTTCAACCCTTGGAAACAAATTCTAAACATTTGGGCTTTTTAACATTATGTCACTTACACTTTAATTTATGAGCAACTAGTTTTGGGAGCCATTGCTTCCATTTTCAATCTTGGAGGACAACTCCAGTTGCTGGTTGTACTTGACTACAGCCTTCTCGCTGGCAGTGGAATGATAAAATTTTTCAGTCAACTGGCAGGATTTCGAAATTTATTAAATGGTCTTTGTGCTTCCTTATTACTATGATTTTCCATGTTGCGAGTTCTTTGTGGCCTGTAATGCTCTTTAGTCTTGGATTTGGGTTTAGATTATAGTTTTCATTCCAATAGTGAAATGCTACTGTTGACTTTTCTTATTTTAATTTACGTTTCTGAGGTGTTCTTTGGTTCTGGTTTTTAGGCTTCTTTTGATTTTTCCTATGTAGAACTTTTCACAATCCATACAGTTGATTTGGTATACACTGGATGTATTGTCTGATGGAATCTCATCTTTTGTTTTTGAATTTAACATGTTTAATACCAAGTATCTGATATTTTGTTCTCTAAAGATTTTTTTGAATTTTCTGAATGCCTTTGGCTGGTAAGTGAACCTCCTAAATGTGTTATAATATTTTTCTGTGGAGAGGTTGCTTATTTCTTTTATGGTTTTCTTCTACTTTGCTTTGTTTATCTCCTTGTACACACAACTTTTGTTGTATCCATTTTCTTCTGCAATGTGCATTATGGCTTTTAGTTCTTTGCTGAATTCAGCTTGGGACATGGTCTGTGTGTAAGGCTGTTATTTATTGCATGTTTATGTGATACTGGATTATAGCTGTCTTTTTTAATGTAATTTTCAGACTTTTCAGAATTTACTTCCGGTAAATTCCAAAATTTATCGTTACGTCATTTCTGGTGATTTTTTATGTCTAGAAAAGGGAGTTGTCTATTGATTTGTTTTTCCATTGTGAATTTTATGGTTTTCTCTTGTAGAGTGAGCAGTTTTATGGCATCCTCTAAATGTCTGTTTGGAACTACTACAAATGTACAGTACAAAACCTTGAAAATCCATGGAAATGTCTTTTTTGTGTGTTTCGAATGAGCTCGTATATAAATCTGCCAAAAACATTGAGAGTGGATTGTCAATAGAAAGACCTGATTTCTACCTGTAGCATTTACCGTTAAAAATGAAAAAAAAATTGTTCAATACACCAATTTGTTAGAGATATGTATTATTCTCTTTCTCTTGGTTTCATCTCTATTGTATTGAGCCATTTTCTTAACAATTTTTGCAGTTCTGTGTTGAGATGCTTGGAAATATTGCTGTGACATCAAATGAAACCAATAGTCATTTTTGTCTCTTTCTAGATCTTTTGAGTTTTTCTAATAACGTCGAAGACTTTTTCAAATTTAGACTGTCAAATTTTGGAAGTTAACTGAATTTACTTAATAACCACTCAGCCAATTTATATACATAGAAATCAATGTTGCTACTGATTGTATCACGGCTTTTCCTGCTTTGTATACTTTAGGCAAGCCTTAAATTCTGGGCAATGTTGAATATCTACTTTTATTTTATGCAATCCCTTTTTATTAATTAATTTGCTTTCTTTTACAGCTTTGCTTATGTGTTGCACACAAGAATTTAAGGATTGGTTTCAACCGTAATTTACTGGTCACCCTGTAATAAGTTTTCCATCCTGTCTATGTATTCTGTCTTATCCCAAATTACAATTTTATTCCCCTTATAGGCTTTGGTATACGACTAACTTGCTTTTTAGTGATTTTATGATTTGACTATTGAAGTTGGGTTCCTTTTCATTCTTAATTTGGCCTACTATTTTGGAACATTTATTTTTGACTATGGCTTTATCTTCATTTATGTAGCAATTTGAATGTCTGCTATGTAAGCTTTTTCTTAGTTCAAGTAGCCCACACACATTTTTAGGCCTTTGTTAAGGAAGTTTAACTCTGGCATAGTGAAATTCTATTTTGAGAGGTTTACTACATTGTTGATTTATTGTAATGTGTTGTAGGTTATGTTTTGGATTTGGGTGATTTTTCTTGGTTTTTTGTTTTGCACAAATTTTCTAGCCTTTTTTTTTTTTTAAGTTTTGTTTTGTATTTTTATTTTTGCATTCAAATATTGAATTGAAATTTTTTTGTGCAACTTGATTTATACAATATACCTTATTCCTAGAACTAACTATACCTATGTACAAATTGTCTGGTGTCTAAGTTTATTTCGTGCCACTCAATTTAGCATTCAAATTTACAAGGTTGTTTTCCATGTTCTCCCAAATTATATTTCCAAAATTTCTAAATAACTTTAGGTGAAGTGAGTATAATTTAAGCTCTACATCACTCCTGTTTTACAAAATCCATTTAAATCTGCCATTATTAGTATGTGATGAAATAATTCATATATTCTTCCTCTTCTAATGCAATACTGTTAAGTCTATGAATTAAACTTCTGAATTGAGCATATGGTGTGAAAAAGGGTTACAACTATTCTCTTTATGTAACTGTATGTGTGGGCTTTCCGAAAAATTCTGAATTTAATTCTTTCACTGTTTTTAATAATTTTTCAAGTCACAGTTCATACTAGACATGGGGCGATTCATGAATGAATCGTTCATATGAATGACTACAAGGAAAGAATCGTATGAATCCTGTCAGTCTTAGCATGAATCGTCGTTCAAAAAGAATCGCAAGAATCGTGTCCAGGACATTCTCAATTCATTCTCGCTTGCGCTTTGTTTACTACTCACTCTTAGCTTTGGCTTCCAAGCCGAGCCCGGACGAATGCTGCCGAGTGAGTACAATGATGAGCAGGAAAGTTACGAAGCATTGTGATGCTATACCATAGTATATGAAAACAGAACAGCACCGCAATAATATATATTGCCGACTTCTGTCGATTTGTAGTAGTGAATTGCACAGGTTGAAACATTGGTTAGAATTTATAATGTGAATTGGTAGATCAACACGATTCTTTGAGATGCTGATGGCATAATCTAGGAGTATGGAGTTCAGGCGAGAAAGATTAATTCTTAAAAACAAATTGCATAAATAGCTGTAAAGCGCAGTAAAATGAATAGTAAGCATTGCCAATGGATGAGCGGAGGCTGCAGTATAAACAATAGAAGTAATTTTCAGTACTTTACTGAGAGATCTGATACACAGTATTGTATGATTACAGTGTAGTAAGCATTATAATATACAATACCAGAATATATGCAAAATGGAGGAAAAATAGGGAATTTTTTAATTCTTGGTTTGAATAACTTTTAAAATTATATAATTTAAAAGAATTAATTTGTATACTATAATCTGCATTTAAAGCACCTCGAATATGCTGATGTAAAATTTATGTAAAAAATTATTATTCTCTGCATATCGGGTTTATACCTTTTCACGTATTTATAAAAATTATATAGCTTATTTTCGCGTGCAACTTCGGTAGTGACGAATAATAACAACAACAACAACAATAATAATAATAAAAAAAAACATTGGACAAAACTAAAATTCAGACATCGGAAATGAGATTTTTTTACGAAGAACTTGAGAATGCACTAGATTAGATCTAATAAGAAATGAAACGATAAGATTAGAGAATTGAATATTTATAAATTATATCATAAAATTGAAGAAAACTAACTTAATTGGAAAGCGATATGAACTACATGACTGAAGAAAGAATACCACTATTAATTAATAAATACAAACCGTCGGGAAAAAGAGACATCGGATACCCCAGAAAAAGAGAGGAGTAAAGTAAAGAATCGAATGGAATGCCTAATCATCGAAATGAATATAATAATATCTTCATAATTGCTTTGCATAATACCTTATGTAATCGTAACTTAAGTGGAATCACACAGGTTGATTTTTATTACAAATTCAGGAAACTCCAAGTGTATTATCCAAAATAACGCAGAAAGCGCTTTTAGATACATTGTCTTTTATATGCCAAAGAAAAAGATCATAGCCCCATCGTAACAAAAAAGTCCTGATTGCGTATTTTGACTGCAAACTGCAAAGTACAAACGGGGACGATTCATATAAGAATCTTGAATGAGAATAGACGGCAGGCAAGGCGACGATTCATGAACGAATCGTGCACTAGGGCAGGCCAGCAGTCAGGGGTACGATTCATGAATCGTGCAGTATGGTAGACCAGCAGACAAAAGTGACGGTTCATGAACGAATCGTGCACTAGGAGAGACTAGCGGACAGATAGCAACAGGACGATTCATGAACCGTGAACGAATCGCATGAATCGATTACTGCAAAAGAATCGCTCGACCTAACTCTAGCTCATACTACTTCTATTTTTAATATTTAAAGAATATTCGGCTTACAATTACAGACTGTTCAGCAGTGAAGCAAGCGCCTCCATGTTGGAGTCTGATTCTTTGATGTTGGGTTCACCAACTCAGCCCTGTCATACTTCTGCTGATTCTGCTTTTCCTTTATTATGCATGGTTAAAAAAGTAAATATTGTGATGTGTGCCTTCTGATTTGCTTTGTATACCTCTTCTACCAATATAAGTCTGCTATGGTACCTAGTTACTTGCAATAATGCCTTTAACCATTAGTGCAATATCCTAAATTATTACATCACTTATTACATAAAGGCCCAACATGAAATGGAGGGATATGGATTGTTATGTTAAATTCTGTGTGTTTGCCATTGCTGGTTTTGTTTAACAAATTATTAAAACTCAAATTAACATTTAACTTGAAAATTGTTTTTCAATCAACAACAAAGTTGACCTCTCTAAACTAACTGTCAATAATTAAATAGTTATCAACTAACTCAATTCAATCCCCAAAAGAAGCTGGTATGCTATCGTGACTTACAAGGTGTCTTATTAAATTTTAAACTTTACTAATCCATTCTATTTATTTACAATAAAATTTTACTATTTAAAACACAAACATGCATTTAAATCCAATATACTTTGGTTGAGTTCTTGGATTCTGATCTTACTTTCATCTCCCATGATCAATTCTAAATTTAGTAAGACTACATTAAAATGGTTACTCGTGGACTTAAATTACAGTTTTCTAGCAATGTAACATTTAGCCCAAAATAATAACAGAGAGATATTGCCCTTTTGGCCTCACAAGCTTGCTGGTAAAAGGGACTTAAAAGTACTTACAACATAGTAGGTCGCCATTGGGGTATATCATCTCAATAAAATTTGAGATCTCCTTGTGGTTTACCAGGAAAAATGCAAATCAGTTGGGGAATTTAATGGTGTATCGGCAAGTTGCCATGGTAGCTCAGTGGTTAGAACAACCAGACTGAGACCGGGAGATCTGTAGTTCAAATCCCGGCTATGTATTGAATTTTTCAGTCGTCTGATTCTACCTTTCCAACACTGTCCAACACAGCTTGTGTGGAAGAACAATTAATTCCATTGCTGGTAAACCCTTGTGTTGGTTATGAAGGTGTGCTACTGACAATCTCTCTTTATGCTGGCTAGAACTTGCAGCTGCCTGTTGTAAACTTCTTGACTGTTCATTGCCTTACTTGTCATTTCATTATATTACTGGCCCTTAACTGTAGAAGATATTACCTGATCACTGAAGAATGACAAGGTGTACTGCCTGGTTATTATTGGAAGCACTCAACAACTGCCTGACTGACCAGGTTTGCTTCCAGACCTAGGCTTTTACACACTAACCAGCTCTCACCCCAGAATGATGTAGCATACAAAGTTCATTAATCCAGCCTGCTGGAGTTCTCTCCACGTAGCCAAGACCTGCTATTGCCAACTTAAATTGCTACAATACAATACCCATGATAACAAATTAAAAGGAATACCAAAATATACCTTCACAACTTTAGGCAGGCTTTACGAATATGAATGTTTGAAGTTTTACAATTCCTTAAGAAAAATTGAGTCTTATTTATGGACGCTCTTTAACTACTATGGTTCTTAGCGTCCCATTCTATATTGGGCGTGAAACACCGGTAATTTTGCTCAGAGGCCTCTTTATCAGGCTTGAGGTTCTTTTACGTGCCGTAAATCTACGACATGGGACCACCGGCTTTACTTCCCTTCCGAAGGAAGCCGTGCTAACGATTTTTACGCCCGAAAAAATCCATCGCCCTCCGCCGGGTTTGAACCCGCGACCTTGGGAACTAGAGGCTAGCACGGTACCACTAGTCCACGGAGGACGACAATCAATTCCTTAAGGATTATGTACAGAGTTGATATGCTGATATTATGTAACACTGTCTATATAAGGTGGACTGGGGAAGGGAGAAGTATGTGGATGTAGGTAATAGGTTAGTGAGAGAAGGGTGGGCCTGGTCTAGATTAAGTGCACATAGGCTAAGGGAGATAGGACGGGAACGAATTTGGATAGGTATCCTTTGTGGAGAGGCAGATAATGATTTGCGTTATATAATTGAATGTGAAGAAACTAAGTTGTGGAGAGATCAGTTTTTACCTAAAGAATGGGAGAATGTTAACAAAGGAGGTATTAAAAGTTAGGATAATGAAAATACAAAAGGAGAGGGATATAACAAGAATAGGAGAATACATGGGGAGAGTAAGAGAAAAATGGTTTAGAAAAATAAAGCAATATGAATTTGTTATGAACCCACCATGCATAAATAACTACAGTGTTAGAATGCATGATGGACTAAAGAAAGAAGAAATAAATAGCAACTCAAAGTATTGTATTAAAAATTGTAAGATTTTGTATAGCATTATGGAAATGAATACACACACATGTAACACTGAATCTTGATTTATACTGGTAACACTATTTATTATTTTATGCCTCAAGTTTTAACCTCCTTTTATCAGGTAGGATATACTAAATGGTGAATGAACAAAATGGTTGAAATGATGCTCAAATGGGCCCTGGAGCTTAGAGTTCCCCAACATTCATCTTCTCAGGATAAGAGAAAACCCCGAAGAAAATCTTATCCAGGTAACTCACCCTAATTGAGATTCAAACTTGGGAACATTTGGGACTGTTGAATGTGAGGTAGACACAATTTATTATTGGAAATTAAGTTTTAAAGTAAGACCAATGCACATCCATGTGCACACATATACGTTTTAACAAACTTGTCACATCTGCCAAATACAGTTTTTCTACTGCAAAACACAATGTTTGTTTCCCTCAGCACTACAGCTGCAATGTTGGAACACAGTGGTACCTGTGGGTTCTATCATTATGTAACAACTACACACAATATACAAAAAACCTGAGCACTTTTAATCACCTGTGAATAACATTACTCTTAATGCGAGCAGCTGTATGCGTTACTTAGCTCCAAGCAATAAAACCACACATTAATCAATGATCAAGTGCTACTGCCATAATGAATCAAGTTTAAACATGAGAGGTAATCTCCAGCGTATTTCAAACACTGTGGTTAACATGCAGATGAGTCAGCATATCCATGTACTTATTTCTTGTGCATGCTTGCAAAAAATATATGAGACATATTACTTAATTAGAGAACTTATTTATACTTAAATAAGTGGTTATGCATCCAGCAACCAATTAGAGAAGACGAGGCAGTATTTTTAACACTTGAATTATTTAAATTAAATTATATAATATGTAAATTCAATAACAGCCCGCCTTGAAGCAATATGTATGTAATAATTTGTAAAATGTATGTAACAGTCATTGCATATGCTTATATTATTATAAACATGTTTAATAATGTTATGTGAATGCATTACATAATTTAATAATGTAAGAGCTGTGAGAATAATAAGTTAAAAGTTGCTAACAATGAGGTAACCTTGAGGAATAATGAGTTTGAGAGTTTAAATGTTACTAGTCATTGTAACGGGAAATGGTTGGTCGACTCTTGCAGCGTGCTGTTGTAGTGTTCTTCTTCCTCGGCTAGTGATGCTCGTCGGTAGTTGAGTACTCCATTCCTACCTAATTGCTAAGTTTCTTTAATCTCAGGTTCTAGTGGGTGAGGCAAGTTAAAAAATACACTGCAAGTTTTCCCTTTATAACTTGTTCAAATAAATATGGGCGGCTAGCTTTTCCCATTTACCTTATCCCACCACTTGAATATTTATCAGGAGCCTATCTATCTTCACACGCATCTCCACCCTTATATGCACCCACGTGCATCTGTAGCACCTTGTGTTGGTGTGACTTCTTGTTGCGCTGAACTGGTAATAAGTAAGAGTGCCCCTTCGGCAAAATCTGGTCTTATATAGGGCAGCTTACCCATGCTGTCTACGTTTGAAAATGTAACAATGCTTTCCATTGGCCCTCAGGCCGCGTTACCCAAGCATGTATGAAAATATGAGGTTTCAGAACCTTGCGCTTCAGCGCCATCATGTAGCGTTGTACCACTCTGCGCCAGGCACGTCATTATGAGTTCCAGGAATTCCAATTCAAGTAGCTAGCACGCCCGTTGCTTACAAATAGCTCTGTACAAAGTTACATGTTGAATGTTTTAACATTGAGTGAATTAAATTATTACTATACAATTCTTATGTGTATGGTTCCCCTTTCATATGTACAATCATGATATATCCCCTTTCAAATGTACAATGTATAATATGTATGATATATCCCCTTTCATCATGATTAGAGCAATGATAATGTAAATTTTGTGACAGTTTAAAAATAGCCAATCAACAGACAGAAAAAGCTTTAGTAAAATGCAGGTATTTTATTGGACTAAGATTAGCCAATCAGAGACTTGAAATACAGAAAGTTACAAGTTTATACGGTTGAAATATGTTCAGTAGCTGGCAGACCTTGGTAGTAACCGGATTGAAGATGCGTTCTCTAGAGAAATATTACGTATTGTGTGAAACGAAAATTAAGTATATGCGTTAACAAAGTGCAAGTACTAAATAAAAGAATCTCACAGCTCTTAATATCAGTGAAGTGCTATTTAATTTGTGCCAAGGATTAATAAAAATAAGTGAATTAAAACTTAAAATCTATGTAAGCCTTGTCGCACCACGGCCTGATTAAGAGATACGGGTCTCCAAAACAATACTGACACAGCCGAGGCAAACATAAACATAAATACTACTATAGAAGCAGTTTAATAACAAAATTAATAATTTTTTTTAAACTTGGAGCGTAACAACAAAAATACATCTTCAAATCGGCTTTTGATACATTGCAGCATATTACATAACAAACAATCTCTTCAAATTGACGTTCATACATGAAGCTAAATAAAAAAGACAATACGTAAACACAACATACTACTTCAAAGACTAGAAGCATGTGCTTCTGTTGACATGTGGAGTAATGTAAAGGGAAACGTATAGAACAATAATTGGCTCTCAGCAAAGTATGGCCAAGGCAAGCAAGAAATGCTGAGTTCGGTATTCAAAGCTTGATATTACAACAGTAGCAACTTTCCAGTTTTTAAATACAGTACTACAGCAATATTACCTAGGATCATCATAGTAGGCCACTGCAACAGTAACTTGCTAAATTCTGCTAAGGAGTACATATTTGCACTTCATTGCTACAACAAGCTATCCCTTTCCTAATAAGTCCTCACCTCTTCCGCTATTTAATACTTGTAAATAATTACCTGAGCTCTTGCTTCTGAGAAACTTAGCAAAATGTAATTTTTGTTTTTTTGTTGAGTAGGTTTCACAGTGAATTTAAAGCAGAGTAAATATTTCAGCTTATGCTAGGCATACCTTGCATGTCCCATGTGTGATGCATCGTACACGGTAGGTCCACAGCTGTACCACAACACACGCTTTCCTTTCTGGGGAACAAACCCTTCCTTCTGCCGAGTCAGACTATTATAAAGTTTAAGTACCGGTTCTGAAGAGCACTCAGGTGGTTTCCATGGAGGCTGTGTACGTTTAGCCATATTCCTGCAAACATAACAGCACCACATTATCAAGTTTACTTTCCATAATGGTGCTATTTTTATTTCAAGAAATAAATTAAGATAGAGGGGCACTATTTATATTTTGAGCCTTGGCAACCCTGAATATTGTAGGTGCCGTCTGACGTTTCCAATGGAAAGTGTGACATTTTTTACCATAACCTACTTCAAACATTTGTCAATAAAGCATCATTTGTTTTATTTACACTAACTTGAAAATTGTGTGTCAACAAAAATATGGAATTAACTCATGAAAATGTTCATGCAATGATTTATTGCGACTTTCGACATGGATTATCAAGACAAGAGTGCATCGATCAACTAACTTCTACATTTGGTGATGAAGCTCCATCCTTTGCCACTGTGAAACGCTGGTATAACGAATTTAATCGTGGTCGCCGTTTGCTCAATGATGAAGTTCGTGAAGGTCATCCAAAATCAGTTGTGCCAGAAAACATTGATGCTGAGCAAAAACTAATAATGAAAGATCGTCATGTGACATATTGTGAGATTGAGGCAACCCTAAGCATTAGCTCCACCAGCATGTATAAAACACTGCATGATTATTTAACCGTGAAAAAGGTTTGCTCTCGTTTCCCACATAATTTGACGCAATCTCAAAAAGATGCTTGTGTCAATTGGTGCACAAAAACGCTCAAGAAATAAAATGGCGGTACCTCAAAAGACGTATATAAGATTGTAATAGGTGACAAATCATGGATCTATGCGTATGAGCCGGAACGTAAACAGCAGTCAATTGTATGGGTGTTTCAAGATGAAGCAAATCCAACATAAGTTGTTCGCACTCAAAGCAAATGGTCGCCTGCTTTTTCAGCAAAATGGCCATGTGGCAACAGTGCCTTTAGAGGAACGTAAAACGGTCAATGCCGAATGGTATACAACCATTTGCCGGAAGTCTTCGTTGAAGTAAGGAAAACCAACAAGAACCGTAAGATCGTTCTTCATCAAGACAATGCGAGCGCACACACATCTTGTCTAACAACCGAGTATTTGAAGGCTCAAAAAATTGAATTGATGGGTCATTTGCCATATAGTCCTGATTTGGCACCCAATGACTTATTTTTGTTCCCGAACATCAAGAATAAATTGCGTGGACAACGATTTTCGTTGGCAGAAGAAGCCGTTGATGCCTTCAAAAACCATGTTTTGGAGGTGTCTCAAGAAGACTGGAATAAATGCTTTGACAAATGGTTCAAACGGATGCAAAAGTGTATTGATCATAAAGGAGAATATTTTGAAAAACAATACAGCAGTTTTCAATCAGGAATTACTTTGTTTTAATTATTAGGCTCAAAATATAAATAGTGCACCTCGTAATAGATTTTAGAGCTAATGCTGTAATGCAATAGTGGTAAAATTGTGTAAAGTTTATTTGTAATAAAAACGTTAACTGCAGATTAAATTTAATTAGCAAAAAACAATAAAGATGTCTGTCTCAAAAGTTCTTGCAAGGTCACAAGAAATTTTAAATAGTATAGGTGTCCTAATATCTATAGATATATCAGGTGCTTTTGACAATGCCTGGTGGCCAAAAATAATGCAACAATCAAGAATAAAATTGTTCTAATAATCTGTATACGGTGGTACCGGACTATTTTTCCAGATGAAAAGCACAGCCTACACTGGGTAATTGAGCTAAGGGATCTGGTGAAAGGCTACTCCCAAGGTTCAGCATATAGTCCAGGACCTTGGATTATTTTATATGACTAACTACTATGCCTCTATTACCTAAAAACTGTAGTGTTCTGGCATACACAAATAATGCTCTAGTGATGATCAAGGCTGATATGATCACTGCATTAGAGAACACTGCATCACTGCACTTGATACTATACACAATGGAGATTGTAATAAATTCCAATTCAAAACAAATAAAACAGCAGGAATAATGGTAACCAAGAAGAGAAAAATGTTAAAACCTAAGATTCACATGAACAAGTAAGACATTAAATTGGTGAAGTGTTTCTCTTACCTTGGCTTGATCAAAAAATCACCTCGAAACTACATGTAGAAAACTTGGCCAAAAAAGCAAGACAATTTCAAATAGCTTAGGCACGAGCAACTAAAGCCACATGGGGCATCAACTCAGAAGCCTTGTGCACTACTCTATCATGGAACAGCGGAACCAATGGCACTGCACTGCATTTCTGCCTACCAACATGTGTTGAATAAAAAGTGGGTTCAAAAGAAGCCTCTTCAAATACCTGGCTTTGAACTTCAGGTCACAAAAGTGTACACATCAATTCTTATGGATACAGCATAAGTTATAGCAGGCATTGCACCATTGTATATAACAGCCATTGCACAATCTGAAATAACATATTTGAAAAATCTGATGTTACACTCACATGACTTTCTCCACTCTTGCACAAACTATTTTTACAAAAGCTTATTCTCCATATGCTTCATGTTAATCGAGATGTTAATCTTATTGTTAATTTTCTTGTAGATGCAAGGGGAATTGGTAGGTTTTAAGTGACAGTCAAATGTTTTAAGAGCTGGTTGCTATGTAGAGTATTCCATTCTCTTTGCATTACCAGCACAAAAAAAAAATGAATAACGAATTTGAGAAAAAGTATAAGTATTGGAAAATTTAAGGGAATAACAAGCAATATCTTGAAAATGGTTCACTCAACAAAAAAAATGTATACGACATAAATTGTGTATTTTAACACGATCTACATTTTTTGTGTAGTAAAATTTTGTCTATCTCTTATGGTTTACCAGTTATGCAAAAGTTGTTCACAATGAAGAACACTTTTGGAGACATTCCCAGAAAATTCGAGATATACATTTCATTTGTCATGAAAATATCTTAAAACATATGATATTTAATCAAAATCATTAGAGCCATTTTTGAGAAAATTAAAATTTTTAAACGTTCCATGTAAAGGGTGCTTTTGTTGTATGCTCTGAAGATAAAGAAATTTTGACAACATACAAATTGGCTCCCATCTGAACTGTATTCCAAGCATAACTTTTGCCATTCAACAAGCAGTCAATTGGGTATACATAAGACGAAAATTTCTTATGTACATTCAGATTCCCAAGCTGCCTTACTCTCAATTGAAGATAAATTTATATAATTTATATCCAATAGCCACAGGAATTGGGACAAAATCCGTAGCATATGATAAACATATCTGCAATGCATGGATTAGAGGACATGTCACTAATGAAAGAGTAGATATTCTAGCAAAGGAAGCAGCTTCCAGTAATGAAAATTATGCCTGCAATAAATGTTCAACACCAAGACTAAATCAGAGTACAAATAGGAATAATGGCTCAATAATAAGAAATATATCTTTCTCTGATTTACATAGTTGCCTAAAATGTAAAGTATTCTTCCCTGATTTTATACTGACAATTTGTAATTACTCTGTAATTGTCCTTGGTTCATGTACAGAATATACTGTTTGAAACTTCATTTACACCCTTGTAATATAGAATTTATGAAACCATTGCATAAATTTTTTACTAGAAGATGATACAAGTATTTTGTAAACTTTATTCAACACATCCATCAGCATCGTAAATTGTAAATAATTACACTACTTTAATCCTTTTTAAATTATAAAATTACAACCCCAATATACAAGATACAAAATATGTAAGAAAAAGCGAGAATAGGCATGTGTAAGTCACACGAGTTTCTCTACCATTAAGAATTATTCCTTAATATATTATCCTATTCATATAAAAAGTTTTATCCACTTTATGTTAAATATGAGGTTCACACTGAAAGTTTTGAGAATGGTAACAATTAATAAGGACATACCGGTGCAGGTTTTCCTAACTTTAGACTGAAATTTCGGTAGCAACATTGTAAACATGAGTGTGTTCCAACAATGTGTGGTGTATGTACGAGGGCAGTCCCAGAAGTACCCGACCTGACGTATATATAGCGGTTGTTGTTTCAAATAAATGACTATGGTAGAAAGTACCATCATTATAAATCTTAAGTTTGAAGTTTGACAATGCTACGTTGTTTAGTAATTGTTTGGCAGCCATTAATAGGAACTCTTTCAGCAAATTTGTAAACATGGATAAAACTGGCCACCGTTATGTGATACAATACTTTCATTTGAAAGGTCTTAGTCCAACTAATATTAAAGCTGAGCTAGATTCTAATCTGGAGGAGTCTGCTCCTTTGTTTACAACAGTAAAATATTGGGTGACAGAGTTTAAGTGAGGCCGTAGAAGCTGCCAAGACGAACATCGCAGTGGTTGACCAAATGAGGTGACCATGCCATTGATTTTGTAAAAAAAAATCCACAAAATGGTATTGGATGATCGTTGACTGAAAGTGCGCAAGCTAGTAGACATCGTAGACATTTCAAAAAGTGCTGTACGTCACATACTAACTGAAAATTTAGACATGAGAAAGCTGTGTGCAAAATGGGTGCCACATTTATTCACAATGGAACAAAAGCAGCATCTTGAGAATGTTTCAGTCGAGTGTTTGGCATTGTTTTGCTGCAATAAAACTGGGTTTTTCTGTCGATTCATAATCATGGATGAAAACATGGATCCATCACTTCATACCTGAGATGAAGGAACAGTCGAAACGGTGGATTGCAGGGGGAGAGTCGGCACCAAAGAAGATGAAAACAGTTCTATCTGCAGGCAAGGTCATGGTGTCAGTTTTTTTGTGATGCGCGTGGGATAATTTTCATTGATTATCTTCAAAAAGGAAAAGCAATCAATGGCGAGTATTATGCAAACTTATTGCAACATTTGAATGATGAAATCAAGCAAAAACGGCCGCATTTAGCCAAAAAGAAAGTTATGTTTCAAGACAATGCACCAATTCACACATCCATTATCGCCATGATCAAAATCAGGGAGTTAAAGTTTGAATTGCTTCCCCATGCACCCTATTCGCCAGACTCAGTCCCCTCTTATTATTTTCTGTTTCCAAAGTTGAAGAAATGGCTTGGTGGTAAAGGATTTGCCAACAATGTAGATGTGGAGTTTGCAGTTGATGGCTATTTTGCAGAACTCGACAGTTCTCACTATAAACAGGGTATTGAAGCTATTGAACATCGCTGGGAAAAGTGTATGGAGCTGAAAGGAGACTATGTAGAGAAATATAAGTTTTTTCCCCAAATTTTTGTTTTCTTTGTTAGGTCGGGTACTTCTGGGAGAGCCCTAGTATATGCAGGTGTTGCTCTGTTAGGGAGATTCTCTAGTGAGAACATTTCCACCCTACGACTTTCTATAATATTAAAGTTGCTTACAATAAAGACATAACCTTGAAAAAATGCGTAATGCATTTGGGGATCTTTACACTTTCTAGTCCACCAATTGCAGTTTGTAAATTTTAGAACAGGAGAGGATTCTCTAAAGGTAAAGACATGCAGGATGAACTGCTGCAGCAATAACAGATGAAAATATGATAAAAGCAGAACGTAGACTGGTTTGAATGTAGAAAGATGTATCTAAAATGTAATGGAGAAAGATTTATTGATCAGATCTAACTTTTTAAAAACGTTACTGTATTCATTCTCATTTCAAAATGAACCTTGTGAAATAAGTGGTATTAAATTACAAAATACAGACATGGTTATATGCAAATCAACTATTTTGTGCCCTAACCTAAATTTTATTATACATGAGCTCAAGCAAAAAACAAGGACATTTTCTAACACATTGGTCATTTATTCAACATACTCACACCATAAAACAAACATATCATGATTAATTTCCTTGATGTTAAAGGCTTCAGTATGGAAATTAATTTTATTTCTGAAGTATCCTGGTAGTTATATATACGTTCAAACCTGGCGGAGGGCGATGGATTTTTTCGGACGTAAAATTCCTTGCATGGCTTCCTTCATAAGGGAAGTAAAGCCGGTGATGCTGTTTGTAGATCTATGGCACGTAAGAGAACCTCAAGCCTGATAAAGAGGCCTCTAAGCAAAATTACCAGTCTTTCACATCCAATACAGAATGGGACGCTAAGGATCACAACAGTTAAAGAGCATCCATAAATAAAACTCAATTTCAATTTTGTAGTTATATACAATATTTTTCCCTCACACGGCCACTTGTGCAACTGCTGCCGCAGCCCACACTCCCTTCCAAAAGTTATATCATCCCTGCAACCATCTCACGTTTTCATAGTTACAATTACAACGATAATAAGCACATGCCTTATTATAAGAGATGTTGGAAATGTTGTCCTTCTCCATTCACATATTTCTGGTATCCTCAGGAATTTTTTTGTTCATACTGGAGAGTTCAATACCCAAAATTGAGTGCATTTATCACCTTTTTTTTTTTATTTTCTTTTAGTTCTTTAAATGTATGGAGTTTGTTGCACACACCTTATTCTCACAGTTCCCCCAAAAGATAAATATCACATAGTTAAACCAAAGGATCGTAAGCACCATAATCCTTTACTGATTACCCTATGTGCAATTACATTTAATGATTCTTCAGCTGTATGCACAGTAGCAAAGTCTTGTTGGAAAAATCCAGACTGACATTCAATGTCATCAGCTGTTCAAAAAGTGGTGTAAGTCATTCCCGTACCTCTCTGCATGTATTGTTTGTTCAAAAAATATAGGTGCTATTATTCTATATGTATTTACTGCACACCAATTTTCAGTCGCGCAAGGAAAACTTGTGTGTAAAATTGTGTTACTCTGTGCTCCAATATCTGTTATTTTGCAGCAAAATATAGTCATATAAGAGAAACCATGGTTTCTCAGAGAAGAACACTATGCGTGGGTCAATTATTCTACCTTTTGTAAAATCTAATTAAAGAAATTTACCAGACTCTGATCACATGAAAATAAGGTGTATGCAAGAAACCCCATACACCGTAAAAATTAAAAGAAAACGTCAAGAAATTATCTCAATTTTGGATACTGAACTCTCAAATGTGAATGAAAATGTTCCCAGAGAAGAAGTCTGAAATTGTGAATAGAGGACAACATTTCTAAGATCTCTTATGAAAGGAATGTGCTTATTATCATTGTAAGCGTAACTGTAACTGAGAACGTGAGGCAGTTGCAATGATATTATAACTGTTTTGGCAGGAGCCCGAGCTGTGATGGCCAGTGCATAAGCCACGATGCAGTGCCTGTGGTGTGAAGAAGCAGCACTGTATTATACAGTTTTCATTACATTACTACTTTTGGCAAGAAAATAACCAAATAAATCAATTACTGTAAAGCAAAACAATAGCATCCATTCCACTGATGATGTATACTCTACAAGATTCATAGATTAAAAGAAATAATTTTAGTTTTACAAACCTAGGACTTATTATGGAATCAGATGCTAATATGTTATATACAGAATAAGTAGGAGGCAAGCATAGTCCACCAGGCCAATAATGAAACCAAGGGGTCCTGTGTTTTCAAGATTTAACCCAAAGTTGGTCTTCGGTTTATGAACTGATGTTAACTATAATTACATATGACATTAGATGCAACAGATTACCATAGATAAGCTGTAGAGAAGATGAAAATGGCTGCTAAGAGTGAAAAAGATAGTGCCATAAGAACAAAAGTTGCTTTTTAAAAATGTTCTGTTAAATCAATAAGAATGCCATTAGTTCATTCATTCAAACTTCCTTTTAGGCCACCACATTAGATTTGAAGCAACAGCTTTAGGACATTCTGCATTACTTTGGTCTTCATTGAAAACGGTAACCTGCATTACGTTGGGCTTCAAAACCAACATATCCCAACATAGCTGAAAATATGATTGAGAGCCCTCGGCCTCAAGGCATAGCCAAGGGATTAAGGGCCCTCAGCCTCAAAGCGTAGCCGAGGGATATCTTTAGAAGGAGAGGAGTGTAGCAGTTGCGGGCGTAGCATTTGAATGATTCACGGCAGCAATTCCTTCCAAAAGTCGCCAAAAACAACTATCTAAAAAGGGCCGTTTAATTCTTACTTCTGTTAACGTTTTCAGTGAAGACCAAAGTAATGAAGAAAAGCCCAGCTTTATATTGATTATAATCACTCTTATAATACAATTAAATCAATATTGTTGTTTTAGCTGTATGCTGTACAGTTTAAGGTAATCCATCTGTGAAAATCAAAAAAATCTAGAATTTTCCAATGATTGCTTCAACTTTTTTGCCTAATACAAACAACATAAAACATATTGTGCACAATGAAGCTAACGAGCTATGTGAAGCCATTGTTATATTAATTTTTTTTTCATAATTACTTTTTGATATAGTAATATGAGATGTTTCTTGGACCCTACGGTTTATTGCAATCCTCCCAAATTTTTAATTTGAGCTTAGAATACAAACATAAAGAAATTTTTCTGCAGGCATGTTTTAATTATAATTAGTTTAAGAGAAAACTTTTTTGTAGACAGGTTATTGAATGTTTCAACTTTTTCAATGTAAGTTATGGTAAATAATTTCAACAAAACTATTTAATACATTTTTTACTAGTGCAAAACAATTTTTGAATTCCTAATTCCTGAAGCTCTACTGAAAATGTCAAGCTAATAATTTCTAAACTGTGGTCCATGAAGCATTTTGAATAGTGGAAAAGGCTGGAAAGGAGGAACTGAAAAAAATTGAGTTTAAATTCAATCCAGTGCTTTACCTAAATGGTAGATGACCAAGTAAACAGCATTGTTAACATTAAAAATCAATTGTGTAGCACGAAGCTACAAGCTGCAAATAAAAAATTGAAAATGTTAGCATTTTTTAATAAAATTTCACTGAGCACTGCCTTTAAATTAAACCATACTACTGTAAATTTTGAGACTTTCTGATTTGTTATAGAATTTTACTTTAGTAACAATGTTTGTTACATATTGCATAATTATTTTAATCCTACAGGTGCGTACAAGCATAGTTAGGGGCCTACTTTTTCTTGAAAGTAAATATCATTGCATGTTACATTGTTTTTTCTCCATGATTATAATAACTAAAGAGATAGTTGAAATTTTAGCCATAAGTTCCAAATGATACCAAACATACAACTGCTGGCTGGATGCAAGCTGCATTTCTACAACAGAATTGGGAAACCTTTCCTGTCCTATGTGTTATAAAGCCAGATTTATTACTTTTACAAACATTTCACAATAAATACATGTTTTCAGGTTCCTTGAATCCAAAAAGTCAGAAATTTCAACTTTGTTTTTAAGCTCAACATATTGCAAAGATGCAACATGAAAATTTGCAAACAATCCCCGCCAACTCTAAACTACCCTTCATATGGAAAAAATTTCATTATTTTTTTTATTTTCTCAAAACTAACCCTTCATGATTTTGAATAGGCCATGCCCTCCCTGCCCATAGCAGATGACTAGCAGATAGATAACTTTAATTTTTGCATACAATCTGCGGTGTGTAACTGGTGAACCATACGAGATACAGAAAAGCTTACTATACAAGAAGCATAGATCTCTTTAAACACACTTTATTTTAAACAACTTTCTGTGGCATCTGCCATTTCCAAAATATCTGCAATATTGTTTCATATCAGTAGGACCACAACTATTATACTAATAACACTTGCACATCTGAATTGCTTAGGATAAGTGAATAAACATAATAAACACAAAATACAGGTACCTAAGCACGTGAAGAGAGCATGCTTTCCTTAAAGATGTTTATGATATAAGCCTAGGTTTCCAATTCACAGGAGGTTAGGTTAGGTTTAGTTTTTTTTTCTACAAACTTAGGTTAATTAGCAATTTGTGGTTACACCAAAGCACATGAGCAAAGCAAGCATGCATTCCTTAACGTTAGCAGAACCTACCTCAAAAGGTTGCCAGAATTTGCTATATAAACGAGACAACTAGTTTAGGTGGGCCAAATTCCTTTGTCGAGACAGCATCTCTTACTAAATCAACTCCTCATTACTTCTAGATTCCTCTACACATTGAATTTCATTGGTTATTATGCATGTAGCCTTAATGACATATACAAAACTTATCCTCAGGCTTTGTAGAAACCATATAAAAATAAACTGTAGTGGCTAGGTAAAGTTATGTGAATATAACACACCAGATTTTTAATTATGTAGTGTGCCATTTATTTTCTTCTTTAAAATAATCCGACTTTCTGCTCTTAGTGTATCTTCCACAGCGATGGAAATGATGTCTTATATGTCCTACAGATATCACTCTAAATCATACGCTAGCTCTAACGCAATGCTGGCAACATATAACTAATGCCGCCAAAGCCGGTAAGATACTCGGCCTCAAGGCGTAGCCGAGAGATTGAGGACCCTCAGCCTGAAAGCGTAGCCGAGGGATGTATTTTAGAAGGAGAGGAGTGTAGCAGTTGCAGCCGAAAGCGACAACAGGGTGTAGCCAAGGGATCTGCGCGTCTAAAACTCGAATGATTCACGTTCGCAGAAACAACAACATATCGCATATTTGGCGGATTTCACTTTTTATTTAGGTTGGCAGTTCCCATTTTGCATGTGCTTTGGCGAAAACATGGCTACGTTTGTTGTGTTCATAACGCGATTTTCCTATAAAAGTAAAACACCCAAAAGGGGCGGGCAACTATTGAAGAGATCACATCTACTTCTAAACTCACTCTTATGGTAATTTATTCACTTTCCTTTTGCTTTTATAAGCATTCTCAATAACGATATTCTAAGTGCAGAATAGCGAAATGATCATTAATAAACCCTAATTTTAGTTCTAATTTACAATCAATTTTTAGAAATACAAAATGTTCTCACATATCAAAAGAGTTATGGCTTAAGAATAAGGTATTCTCTACTTTAACCTACCATAATGTGTAAGAAAAATAATCCCATGCAATTAATTACAGAAAACAATGTTACTTACAAAAATAACTTACTGGAAAATATAGCTGCATACTTTCACATCAATAAATTTTAAATGTTTGTGGCACTTAACTTCCCCATGTTCCTTGATACTAGGCTAACAGATGTTGTTTGGATTACCAAATTATGACAGGCAAAATTCAAACTTACTTTTTGCTTCTTCTAAGTAACTACCTTCAGGTTTTAGCTTTTCAAAAATACCTGTGTAGTATCTATCCAAGTATTTAAAAGTTCTTCAATGCTCAGGTTGCGAAAATGCACTTTTTTTCTTTCCCGTATTCTCACATTCAAAATGTTCATCAAAACCCTAAATAACAAAAGTTGAAGAGGACTTTACTCGAAATTTGCTTTATTAACGTCTTTTAAGCCTGCATGGGAAACATAATGAAATCTCCGCCACGCAAAAACAGCCATTTATGTGCAGAAAAGCAATTCCAACGATCTGATTAGAAGTCGTAAATTAGGATGTTGCCAAGACAAATTGCGGAAAATGGAAATTTCATCAGTCCCTTTCGCTAGAGATCTTTCACAAAGCTTACATCCACACTTCTCAACTTACTCAAACATTCATCGAAAACGTGTTTAATTATTCCAAATGTAACCTTGCACATACTTACAATTTTTAAAATAGGATACAGCCAAATCCCTAAGGTATGTGAATGGTTGTATATCACACGTGTACTCACAGAACAGCAAACGTGTACTCCTGTTTAGTTTGCTGTTCTGTGCCTGTTTAGTTTCGTCAGCACTCCACCTTCTCTCACAGAACAGCAAAGCACAGAACAGCAAACTCCAAAGTACTTCCACTACATAACATGATAACAACAAAGTATTCTTCCACTGCTTTCCCAACACGGTCGGAAACACGCAAGGAAATAGCTGCAAATGCAAAAGCCAAATGTCAACCAGCTTGAATTAACATATAATCTGTGAGTTAGCCTTAGCTAACAACAGAAAATATCGCTGTGTTATCGAAATAGTTTTTACACCATATCACTCTGCGATATAATCATTTTTCTCCCAATCCACTTTTACCTGATTATTGTCCATCCGCTCCATGGAGGTAGAGTATTAACTGGAGGGAGCATTAAACGGGCTTCTTAAGAATGCAATGGAGCTGCCGTCTGCACAGAATATGCCATATTGGAAATATAAAATCCATTGTGCGGTATGTGAATATGGTGTATTTTAATAGAAATTAAAGTGAAGTCCTGGGAGCACACTGTATTGCGCAGTGGCGTATGGTGACAGTTTATGGTATGGAAGCAATAATGAAAAATAATAACTAGTTTTAAAGGTTATTTGTAGCGCAAAGGGATTCTTCTTTCGTCGCAAAATCAGCAATGACAGTCATAACATTTTCGTCTTCCACTCAAGTCTTTAATTAATACCTTTTATATATTTAAAACGGCCAGATTTGAGAATCTATCTTAACTGATTGTATTTCTGAGAAATGTCTTTAATAAGTATAGAAAAGCTACGTTCAACGGACGAAGTACATAGATGCTGGAATTGTCATTACAAGTTCGCAAAGCGTCAACACTTTTGAATAAACCATTTCGAGATTATTCTCCCTGAGAAAAGCAACAAGTCTAACACTGCGTTTGTTCACTCCTTCAATCACATTATATATTATAACACTTACTTCAGAGCGTATGATCCATGATTGTGAATGAAAGAATCAAAAGCTTTCTGCGGAAAGAGTGCTCAGCAGCTTTTTTAAGAGTTTCTAAGTTCTAAAACCTGTACATTTTCAAAAGTACTGAATCTTGAATTTATTTGCCCTTGGATATTGTCAATTATTTCGTAAAAAAGAAAAGCCTACTATATCATGTTTTCGAGTCACGCATGATCCAGTTGAAGCGTTTTCCTTCTTGGTTCATCTGTGTTCATAACATGATCCCAAAATGAATCAAAGCTATTCCTTCCCTTAGTTTTGAGGAAACCCTTAAAATCATTAATTTCTTTTACACAAAATCCAACATCGTTTGTTTTCGTTTGTAACACATTAAACAAATTTTCAGTTATGGGAAAATTTTGAGAATAAATTTGTAACAGTAAATCAAAGTTAAAATCCCTTTTCAGCAAATCCAAATATCTTCTTGATGCCGTCTCAGTTTCAGTTTCCCAATCATCACCTTCTACAATATTCTCAAATAGGCGTATAAGAGGTTGGCGATATCCATGTACAGTCTGCACTAAATTACGTTGTAATTCAATCTAAAAAGCGTATATTCTAAATGCAGCGAAACCTTAAGTTGTGTCATTTTCTAATACTAATCACCATACGTTTTCTCGTAATTGAAGAATTACAAGTATAGCAACTAAGAAAGGCTTCAAAACAGCTTTAGGGTGAGGGAATGTGAGGATTGCAATTTAACATCGGACTGCTGATTGGCGGAAGCGTTCGTTGCCATGGCAACGCTTTCGAGCGCCCGTTGCACCTAGCTGTCAGAATGGACTAGTTGTTTTAATGCAACTGTAATGTCCTGAAGAAAGCTTTACATTCTTTG
The DNA here is from genome assembly GCA_030765065.1 of Deroplatys truncata. NCBI lineage: Eukaryota > Metazoa > Arthropoda > Insecta > Mantodea > Mantidae > Deroplatys > Deroplatys truncata. Next base: position 170,462,736 of record CM060987.1, on the reverse strand, counting down.
ATTTTGGAAGATGATTTTCACAAGACAAGACTTAGTCCGTAAGTAATACAGTGGACAAACAGTGCACTGGGAAAAGCTTGTTTTACCTTTGCAATCCTCAAATGTCCAGACATCACTGAGGCACCATCATAACTTTGAGCAATTAATTTATGGCCACATTTCAAGTAATTTACAACGCCACATACAACTCCATATAAAACTTCAGCTGTCTTGAGCTTAGGTACTTGCCCAGGTAGACCTTCAAGGGAACCTGTCCTATCTGAAGTTATATCATCAAATCCAAGAAATCTCTCTTCAACTGTTCCCTCTTTAGTTAGGAAGCGAATTATCTTAGACAATTGGCTCCTGTTTCCAATGTCTGTAGTATCGTCTAAGACAATAGCAACAAAACGGCTCTTAGGTATTTCTTGCCCAATGTGATTTAATGTAACAGTAGCAATAAAAGAAATCAAATCATTTTGAATCAAATTAGACGCAACCTGGAATATTGAAGAATTTTGTAAATGGTTGCCAAGAATTGGGTCATATTTTGCTAAAAAGTGTACCATATTTGTGTAATTTCCTCCAATGATACAGGCATGGCTTTTATCATGACCACGAAAGCTGAGGTGATGGGAGCCAAGAAAACAAGTAACGCCAATTAGCCTTATCAAAGTCTGGTTATTTTCTCGAGCCATTTCATTGTGTTGCTGGTGGCATGTTTTCACAATTTTCATTGACATATGTTCATCTAAAGCATGATCAATCCTTAGATTACTATTGAATGTCTTTAATTCCAGAATATAGCGAAACTTGAGAGCCTTTTAATCACCTTGTGCATAATACGGGTGTTCGTAAAGGCATGGTGCAGCTTTGATGAGACACTGAAAAGCAACGAAACAAGATATAAATGTGATACCTTCACCAAATAAAAGGAAACCTCTCAAAGTTTCTGTAGTGTGATTGAAAGCGTGTGCGCACGCAGGTGATGACGCAATACCACGAACTGCGCAGCAACGGATCAGCTCACGACACGCATGTCGAAATGTGGACGGTACAGAGGAAAGTTCAGTGTGATCTGTGGCTTGCCAAATTAGAATCCGTGACCAAAGTGCAACGTGAATATCCTCGCGTGTACAACGAAGCGCCACCATAGGAATTACATTACTCGGTGGGATAAGCAGTTGAAGGATACCGGCAGTTTGTTGGACAAACCGCGTTCTGGTAAGCCATCGGTAGGTGACGAGTCTGTAGAGCCTATACGGGAGAGCTACGTCAGGAGCCCTAGAAAATCTGTGCGTGCATGTGCTCGACAATTATACCTATGCAAGACTACCGTTCATTAGGTGTTTAAAAAACTCTACGTTTTTCGGGTTACAAGTTGCAGCTTTTGCACCTACAAAACCGGCGGATAGACCCAAACGATTCGCGTTTGCTACAGATATGCTTCATGAGATCGACAATGACGAACGATTTCGGCAGAAGATTCTGTTTAGCGATGAGGCGACATTCCATGTCTGTGGGCATGTTCATCGCCATAACGTCCGCATATGGGCTGCTGAAAATCCTCGTGTATACGTTGAGTACGAACGTAACAACCCGAAAGTGAACGTGTGGTGTGGCCTGATGAACGGCACAGTGATAGGCCCATTTTTCTTTGCGGATCAGACTGTGATGGCAAGCAATTGCCTTGGCATGTTGGAACTGTATGCAGTGCCACAATTTCCAAAAGGTGTCATCTTTCAACAAGACGGCGCTCCTCCACACTACATCAGCATTGTTCGTGAGTTTCTGGATACAACATTCTCCCAGCGGTGGATAGACAGGGGATCTGTCAAGCCATGGCCACCACGATCCCCGGATCTGACGCCCTTAGACTCTTACTTGTGCGATTATGTGAAGCAACGTGTGTACAGTGAACGTATCAACGACATTAATAATTTAAAACAGAGAATCACAGACGTTATTCACTCTGTTACACCGGACGTTGTTAAACGTGTGTGGGCAGAATTTTAATATCGTTTGGATGTGTAGAGCAACAAATGGAAGCCACATCGAACTGCACTGAATAGGTACGAAACTTGGAGAGTTTTCCTTTAATTTGAGCAGATTTCACATTTATATTTTGTTTCGTTGATTTTCTGTGACTGGTCAAATGTGTACCATGGCTTTACGGATACACACTGTATTTAAATCGGAGAGCCCCGCACGAATCCATATACTTTTTTTTCTGTAGAGAAGTAAAAGACATGGCTAACAAAATAAGTTTTCCTTCTTTTTTCTATGGTTTCTTTCTGCTTTGCATAGGTAAATAAAGAGAAATCTCAATTCAAAATTTCACATACAACACAGCACTCTTCTCTCACAGATGTTTCACTACTTCCCGCTGCACTCATGCTCTCGGCATAAAGCGCAAGCAGTTTGCAGTTTCAAAACCACTTCCAGTAAGCGCTACTACTAATTATTAAAGCACGTGCAATTCTATACTTAGTAATGAAACTTGTTAAACAAGCATTCCATTAGAATCATCGCGTAATAATGAACTATTATTAATTATTGTTATTATTATTATTATTATTAAAGAAAACCATAAACTGACTTGCATTTTCCTAACCTCTCACAAGCAGTAACCTAGATTATCCACGGGAAGGTCATACGCAAGAAATACCTTGCTTCCTCAAAGCGGGATTATATCGACAGCGTATCTAAATATCGACCATCAGCAAACACTCCGTGCCATGTGTTGGGGCTCCAGAAAACTACTTGCAAATGTGCAAGCTGTGTGGCAATTCGCGCTCGCTTTTGAAAATTGTATCACAATATTTTCCACAGGGCGATTTTAATAAAAATACAAAAATTAATGTATTACTAAATATTAATGCTTGCTTTCGTGGAATACACGACCCTGGCATTGCTTATGGTTGTAATATGATCCTGCGGGCCGCCAACAAATACCTCTCGGCCCGGCACTTGAATAGGGGCCGTCGGAACAATAATGAGTACGAAAACAATACAAAAATAGGGAGTGCAGAATAAAAAAACCTTTATTAGTCTATTAGGGCGGGAGTTCCATAAGGCTTTATGCTCGGACTCTTCAATCTCCACATAAACGACATAATCGAACTTACGCATACGGAACATATACGTCAACGATACAGCGCTAACAACGCAGTCCACACATCCCAGTATATTACACCTATGGCTACAGAGGCTCTAATTGAGCACACAAAATGTCGAATCAAAGTAAAGACTAACAAATGCCAGTCAATAATTTTTATCAAAAGAATATAACACGGACTACCTAGACATGCACCACCACCTCTGACTTACAACGCTAGAGTACAGAATGGAAAAGCCAGGTAACCTATCTAGGCGTCACTATGGACCAAGGTCTCGCCTAGAAGGAACATATAAGTGGCGTATAGGCAAAGGCCAATTGCCAACTAAAGAAGCTTATCCAATTATTAGCATTAATAGTCAACCTCAACTAAATATGGGCCTCGCGATATATGTGGTTCACGGACGGTTTCCGCCTGGGAGCAGGACCTGGATTGGGGCCTATGGCCTTAGAACTAGGCTTGTCATTCACCTTGGGCAATTTACCACGTTTACAAGGCTGAGGTCATCCTCCGTGGTGTAGTGATTATCATGCTAGTCTTAGTTCCCGAGATCGCGGGTTCAAATCCGGCAGAGGGCAATGAATTCTTTGGGACGTAAAAATCACTAGCGTGGCGTCCTTCGGAAGGGAGCTAAAGCCGATGGTCATTGTTGCAGATTTACGGCACGTAAAAGAACCTCAAGACTGTTAAAGAAGCCCCTGAGTAAAATTACTGGTATTTCACTACCAAAATGGAATGGGACGCTAAGGACCACTGAATGAAACTCGTTTAATTTAATTAAGGCTGAGGTCCATTATATTTTAGCATATACTGTGCATATCTGCACTATGCCATGCAGACGAGCGGATGTGTATATCTTCTCAGGTAGTATGGTAAGTTTGAATGCACTTAGAGCGTTTAAAGCCACACCCAGAATGGTGTGGCAATGCCAGACAATGTTGGATAGACTATGTACCACCTGCCTGGTTACCCTTCTTTGGGCATGTTGGTATTAGAGGAAGTGAGATGGCAAACACTCTTGCAAAGAGGGGATCAGAGCTCGATTTTATTGTCGCTGACCTGTTTTGCAGGGTGTCGCCTAGTAATTCAAGTATGAGATAACCCAGCTTACGGCGAGGGCTCATCTTGATATCTGGAGTAAGCAAACTACTGGAGCTTAAGAGGAAAGTGAGCCAGTTTCCTCTAAATTTGACTGGAGCTAAACTGGGATGGGGGTTGTGGGCTAAAATTAAAAATGGAGTTTTATTTATGAACGCTATTGAACTGCTGCGATCCTTAGCGTCCCATTCCATATTGAACGCGAAAGACACGTAATTTTGCTCAGAGGCCTCTTTATCAGGCTTGAAGCTCTTTTACGCGCCGTTTGGTTTGTTTTTTTAAGGGCGCTCAACTTCTAGGCCATTAGCGCCCTTCTAAAACAGATCATGGCAAAGGCCAGAGATAGAGTTCAGTAGAAAATGTCATAGCAAAATAGAGATAAGCAGAATAAAAAAAATCTGATGTGTTACACTCGCATGACTTTCTCTACTCTTGTACAATCTAATTTTACAAACGCCTATTCTCCATATGCTTCAGGTTAATCGAGATATCGAGATGTCAATCTTATTGGTAATTTTCTTGTAGATGCAAGGGAAATATCGTAGCTTTTAAGCGATAGTCAAATATTTTAACGCTGGTTGCTATGTGGCGCATTCCATTCTCTTTGCATGTCCAGGACATAAAAAAAATCTGATGTGTTACACTCACATGACTTTCTCTACTCTTGTACAATCTATTTTTACAAACGCCTATTCTCCATATGCTTCATATTAATCGAGATATCGAGATGTCAATCTTATTTGTAATTTTCTTGTAGATGCAAGGGGAATATGGTAGCTTTTAAGCGATAGTCAAATATTTTATCGCTGGTTGCTATGTGGCGCATTCCATTCTCTTTGCATGTCCAGGACATAAAAAAATCTGATGTGTTACACTCGCATGACTTTCTCTACTCTTGTACAATCTAATTTTACAAACGCCTATTCTCCATATGCTTCATGTTAATCGAGATATCGAGATGTCAATCTTGTTGCTAATTTTCTTGTAGATGCAAGGGAAATATGGTAGCTTTTAAGCGATAGTCAAATATTTTAACGCTGGTTGCTATGTGGCGCATTCCATTCTCTTTGCATGTCCAGGACATAAAAAAATGAATAACGAATTTGAGAAAAAGTATAAGTATTGGAAAATTTAAGAAAATAATAAGCAATATCTCGAAAACGGTTCACTCAACAAAAGAAATGTATATGACATAAGTTGTGTATTTTAACGCGATCTACATTTGTTGTGTAGTAAAATTTTGTCTATCTCTTATGGTTTACCAGTTATGCAAAAGTCGTTCACAATGAAGAATACTTTTGGAGACATTCCCAGAAAATTCGAGATATAAATTTCATTTCTCATGACATTATCTTAAACATATGATATTTTCATCAAAATCGTTAGAGCCATTTTTGAGAAAATTAAAATTTTCGTAAAAACTTCCATGTAAAGGGTAGTCTGGGGTGGGGGGATTTTCTTGAAAACCCTCGTGTCGCATCTCTGGAAGATACTGAACCTAAATACCAAGTTTGGTGCTTATTCGACTGTTCGTTTTTGAGTTATGCTGTTCACAGACACAGACACACACACGGACATGTTTCCAAAAATGCTTTTTTTGGATTCAGGAGGTCTCAAAACATGTATTTCCGGTGAAATCTCAGTATCGAATTTTTGGGTGGAATGCAATACTTCCCCTACTTACTATACGTAGTAGAGAAAGTAAAAATCTGATGTGTTACACTCACATAACTTTCTCTACTCTTGTACAACCTAATTTTACAAACGCCTATTCTCCATGTGCTTCATGTTAATCGAGATATCGAGATGTCAATCTTATTGGTAATTTCCATGTAGATGCAAGGGGAATATGGTAGGTTTTAAGCGATAGTCAAATATTTTAACGCTGGTTGCTATGTGACGCATTCCATTCTCTCTGCATGTCCAGGACATAAAAAAATCTGATGTGTTACACTCACATGACTTTCTCTACTCTTGTACAATCTATTTTTACAAACGCCTATTCTCCATATGCTTCATGTTAATCGAGATATCGAGATGTCAATCTTATTGGTAATTTTCTTGTAGATGCAAGGGGAATATGGTAGCTTTTAAGCGATAGTCAAATATTTTAACGCTGGTTGCTATGTGGCGCATTCCATTCTCTTTGCATGTCCAGGACATAAAAAAATCTGATGTGTTACACTCACATAACTTTCTCTACTCTTGTACAACCTAATTTTACAAACGCCTATTCTCCATATGCTTCATGTTAATCGAGATATCGAGATGTCAATCTTATTGATAATTTTCTTGTAGATGCAAGGGGAATATGGTAGCTTTTAAGCGATAGTCAAATATTTTAACGCTGGTTGCTATGTGGGGCATTCCATTCTCTTTGCATGTCCAGAACATAAAAAAATGAATAACGAATTTGAGAAAAAGTATAAGTATTGGAAAATTTAAGGGAATAACAAGCAATATCTCGCAAACGGTTCACTCAACAAAAGAAATGTATATAACATAAATTGTGTATTTTAACGCGATCTACATTTTTCGTGTAGTAAAATTTTGTCTATCTCTTATGGTTTACCAGTTATGAAAAAGTCGTTCATAATGAAGAATACTTTTGGAGACATTCCCAGAAAATTCGAGATATACATTTTATTTGTCATGACAATATCTTAAACATATGATATTTTAATCAAAATCGTTAGAGCCGTTTTTGAGAAAATTAAAATTTTCGAAAAATGTTCCATGTAAAGGGTAGTCTGGGGTAGGGGGATTTTCTTGAAAACCTTCGTGTCGCAGCTCTGGAAGATACTGAACCTAAATACCAAGTTTGGTGCTTATCCGAGTGTTCGTTTTTGAGTCATGCTGTTCACAGACACACAGACACACACACACAGACACACACACACGGACATGTTTCTAAAAATGCTTTTTTTGGATTCAGGAGGTCTCAAAACGTGTATTTCCGGTGAAATCTCGGTATCGAATTTTTGGGTGGAATGCAATACTTCCCCTACTTACTATACGTAGTAGAGAAAGTAAAAATGAATAACGAATTTGAGAAAAAGTATAAGTATTGGAAAATTTAAGGAAATAACAAACAATATCTCGAAAACGGTTCACTCAACAAAAAAATGTGTATGATATAAGTTGTGTATTTTAACGCGATCTACATTTTTTGTGTAGTAAAATTTTGTCTATCTGTTATGGTTTACCAGTTATGCAAAAGTCGTTCATAATGAAGAATACTTTTGGAGACATTCCCAGAAATTTCGTGATATACATTTCATTTCTCATGACATTATCTTAAACATATGATATTTTCATCAAAATCGTTAGAGCCATTTTTGAGAAAATTAAAATTTTCGAAAAATGTTCCATGTAAAGGGTAGTCTGGGGTGGGGGATTTTCTTGAAAACCTTCGTGTCGCATCTCTGAAAGATATTGAACCTAAATACCAAGTTTGGTGTTTATCCGACTCTTCGTTTTTGAGTTATGCCGTTCACAGACACACACACGGACATGTTTCCAAAAATGCTTTTTTTGGATTCAGTGAGTCTCAAAACATGTATTTCCGGCGAAATCTCGGTGTCGAAATTTTGGGTGGAATGCAATACTTCCCCTACTTACTATACGTAGTAGAGAAAGTAAAAATGAATAACGAATTTGAGAAAAAGTATAAGTATTGGAAAATTTAAGGAAATAACAAACAATATCTCGAAAACGGTTCACTCAAAAAAAAAATGTGTATGATATAAGTTGTGTATTTTAACGCGATCTACATTTTTTGTGTAGTAAAATTTTGTCTATCTCTTATGGTTTACCAGTTATGCAAAAGTCGTTCATAATGAAGAATACTTTTGGAGACATTACCAGAAATTTCGAGATATACATTTCATTTCTCATGACATTATCTTAAACATATGATATTTTCATCAAAATCGTTAGAGCCATTTTTGAGAAAATTAAAATTTTCGAAAAATGTTCTATGTAAAGGGTGGTCTGGGGTGGGGGGATTTTCTTGAAAATCTTCGTGTCGCATCTCTGGAAGATACTGAACGTAAATACCAAGTTTGGTGTTTATCCGACTGTTAGTTTTTGAGTTATGCTGTTCACACACACACAGACACACACACGGACATGTTTCCAAAAATGCTTTTTTTGGATTCAGGAGGCCTCAAAACATGTATTTCCGGTGAAATCTCGGTATCGAATTTTTGGGTGGAATGCAATACTTCCCCTACTTACTATACGTAGTAGAGAAAATAATAAATAATAAATAAATAAAATTGAAGCAAAAGACAGAGATAAATATCAATATAAAAGTCATAGCAAAAGCCAGAGATAAATATCAATATAGAAATATAGCGCAAGTCATAAATAAATATGAACATATAAAACTAAACCGATCAGTATAAAATACCTTCTATTAAGATGACTAAATGCATTTGGAAATTTACTTTGGAAACAAAATTAAAAATCCTATCAACCTCTTGCTTCTCATCCGCAAAGAACTCTATAAAACTGTCCGGCAGTTGCAGAGAAACCCGAAGGTGTGCTAGAGGGATACACGTGACGAACCGAAAGACTTTCGCCACAAAGCGGACGAATAGGAGCAGTGTCACCCCTAAAAAGGTAACTGTGCGTAAAATTGCAGTGACCAATGCGCAACCGAGACAAAATCACCTCCTCACGACGAGATACACGAGAGGAAGTTACCTAGTTTATTGGAATGCCCTTCACTACTCCAAGCGTGTTTACGCGGAGAGCTAACCACTCCTCGCGCCAGCACGACAGAGCCGCTCTACGCACAACAAGCCCAAAGTCTTCCGACGTTACCCGAGGTGTTGTAACACTGGGTTCTGTGGTTGCCGCCTTCGCTGCTAGGTCCGCAAATTTATTCTCCGGCAGGCTTACATGACCAGGTATCCAAGCACACTCCACATTAACGGCAGAAGCGTATGAAACATGGAGGGCATTCCGGATTAGCTGAACAATGGGATGGTAGTTGTACAGCTCACGAAGGCCCTGAAGTGCACTTAAGAGAATCACTCAAAATAAGACAATCTCCCAATTTTCGACGTCGCACATGCAAAATGGCTCGATATATGGCATACAACTCTGCATTATAAATTAATGTGCTATCATGAAAACCGAATGTGTAGGGTTCGGTTCCATGAACATAAGCACATCCAAGAACATTAGTGCTCTTAGATCCATCCATGTAGATCATAATTCGGTCACTGTAACCGGAAATAAATTCTAAAAAACAAGTGCGGATACTAAACGTAGGCATGGTAGACTTCCGGTATACCGTCACCCCAAGATCTACGTGAGATGACGCACATTACCAAGGGGAACGCCCTCTCCCCCTTAGCGAACATGTTAGGTATTTCAATGTCGTGCTTTCAAGCTCCCGGATACGAACACCTCCAGGCCTTGGATTAATAGAGCTATTCCTATAACGTTCGTCCAGCGCAGTGTGAGAAACGAAGGGAACGTAGGATGTTCAGGCATACATTTAAGTGCACAGCCATAATTTCCCAAGAGGATTTCACGCCAATAGCCCAGAAGAGGTTCTGCAGATTCAGCGTAAAGACTCATAGCTGGACTAGTGGGGAAAGCATCAATAGCCATTCGAATGCCCCAGTTATGGACTGCGCCTAATCTCCTCAGCACAGATGGTCGTGCTGAGGAATAAATCATACACCCATAGTCTATTTTTGATTGGACCAGTGCGCGATACAGTCGCAGCAAAATAGTCCGATCCGCTCCCCGAGATTTGCCGTTTAATATCCGCAAGATATTCAGAGAACGATCACATCGCGATTTCAACTGTGCTATATGCTATGACCAGCTAAGTTTCCTATCAAACGCCAACCTCAGGAATCTGCAAATATTAGTAAATCTGGACCGAATCGGAGCGAAGGTGATAATCGTCTCCTACCACACCAGAAGTTCACGCAGATTGACTTCCCAGCTGAGATTACGTGCCTAAATCTACGACAGGGCAGCGCCGGCATTGTGAGCTATCCAACAGGCCACAACACTCAATGCATATATATGCGTAATGGGTCTTTCACAAGACCGTTTATGTCCCTAATATCCTTTAATGAACCTGAAGACATGAAAAGGGCAAATATCAAGGACGTGGTCCACTTTATGCGATCCATTGGACTAGAGTAATGCCAAAATAAGCAGCTAGTAGGCTCTTAGCCAGCGTGCATGACCTCTTTAGGAGCACACACAGTTACTATCGTCATCAATAAACCCGTAAATCAGGTACTAATTACGAGACTAGAAATAATACAGTTTAATCTTAGTGTAACGTGATAGCCTAACCTTGAAGAAAAATAAATTTACTTGCTTCTATAATTATTTACCTTTCATTTTGAAAACCTTTATTTTCAATATATTAATGTACTCCATTTATCAATATGCTATACTTTTTACAAGACTTTATTGACAGCTGATGTTATGTAATATTACACAGAGCCTTTCACAAAACTGATATTTTTTGCATTATTTCACTTAAAATGTCGCGAACCTTTTTGTTCTTTGGAGAAAAATCGGCTTCATGCATTGGTTAAGAAATTTTAATAAGAATATTTATTAAATATCTCCTTTCATATTTCAATTCATAAAACTATCTTTTTAAACTAAATACACTTATAATACCACGCGGTGAAGTAATTAATTAACATTATATACCAAACTTTATGCAAAGACCTTTATAGATCAATTTTATAGGTTACTGTGCCTTAGAATGTGTTTTCAAATCTAATTACTCTAATCAAAGGTTGAACTTTGCAACTCAGACACAAGCACTCAAAGCATGTTCTACGGTACACATTCATATCCTAGAATCTGTAGTACCTTTATTTCCGTAAGCATCATCACTTAATTAGATTCTGAAATTGTGTGTGCGATTGCTGAACCTACGAAATTTAGGTTTCCGGTTAAGATTTGATATGCTTCAATAGTTGTACTCATAGTTGTATTATTACAGTTGTCTAATGATTTAACAAACGGAAAAGCTGAGGGGTAGTACCAGTGAAGGGTTTTCTGAAAACCTGATGAACAACAGCAGATATCACAAAGCCAAATAAAGTTGCCTGCAAATGTCTGCGAAGGCAAGGACGAAAGAAAAAAAATGTGGCTTCGTTTTAAAATAATGAGGACGCTGACTATAGTACGGATTGCCTCCAATCACCTACCAAGAAGAAAAGCCATGCCATTTTTATTACAAAAATAGTTTTATTTGAAGTCGATACTCTCATGCATTTATTAGAATTTCTTAGAAAATGTTTTTCTTGGTAAACGAGGCAACATTTTAGAATATTCCCTTTTAAACGTTCCCCAGCATGGTATTAGTTATTCAACTTTCTTTCCATCACCAGTCCTTGAACATAACCTTGTCTAGTTTTACATAATGATTTTGCTTTATTCCATATGCTTAAGATAATTGTGTGAGAAAAAATTACATGCTTTGAACTTACTGGAAATAGCCTTTGAAGTCATCTTCATTATGAATGACTTTTGTATATTTTGTAAACCGTAAGGTATAGATAAAGTCTTGCTGCACAAATAATGTAGATATCATTAAACCACAAAATTAGTTTTTATGTGTTTTATGTTTTTATGAGATTTTTGTTACTGTTTTGAGTTTTCAAATACTTAAACTGATACGGTAATTTGTATCATAAATTACTTAAATGTAAATAATGAGTGTAATATGAATATGCATTTTTATGTGACATTGATTTCAGATGTTTATTGATTGTAAATATTGTTGGAAAGTAAATTTATAAGGCTTTACTGAAACTGTCAATAATATCGCAATAATGCAGCGAGGGGGTGAGTTGTTTATCATTACTGGGAACCAGGAAGTTACGTAATGTTCGCGCGGTTTCGGTAGAACATTCTAGAATGTTTCCCTAAAAGCAATATGTATTCGTGGTTTTCATTGGATATTAAAATAGACGCTAATGTTGGCGCGTTTTATTAGCCAATAGCAATTCATTTATAATCTTTAGGCATGTCGAGGAGTGGGAGTATATAAAGTCGAGTCCGTGGTAGATCGCCCCCAGTTCAACAAAATTCTCAACACATTACACGTCGGTCCCTCAGTTCATCAAAATTTCGTGTACACTACATGTCGTCAGTCAGTCCTTCATTTCGTTAAGTTACGCGCAGCAGAATTGCGAGAATTATTATAAAGTTAATTCTACACAAAGTTGAAATACATAGTTAAAAGTGATAAGTAAGAAGTTATTACAAACAGTTTCAGTTTTGCGAGTATCTAAATCAATATGTAAGAGTGTTAGTGAACGTGTTCGACAATAAAAATTATAAAACCAATTTCTTCATTAAGTATAATTTCTGGATAAAAGATTCCTTTCCGCTTCACAACCTGCAATAGAGATACATGTTCTACCAAGATAAGATGATAGCTAGCCGGAGGACAATATACAAAACTTTAAATTCTTTCGAACCCTAATTGATGCAAATTGCTAACGCCAGAGGGAGCTACGAACCAAAACAAGGAGTGACGTCACAAGATGGCAACGCGTGAAGTAAGCAGCACAACATGATCTACAAGTTCTAATAACTTACGCTACACAAACTACGTAAGAAACATTATTCACTCGCAAATTGGCTTCCCCAACGTGGAACAAATACACAAAAACATATTACGTAAACAAGCATATAACCGTTGCAAAACCTATTATATATAAACATTATAAAACAGAATATAAACATAGTGTATATAGAAAGTAGTTCGTCTCCCTGGTTTTAAAATACACTCCATCGATTAAAACATCACACACCATAAATGCTGGAAAGGTATAATGTCGGGCTTAAGTGCATATTTCTCATTTCATAAGCGTTACGCAGAATATGTTCCAATTTTCTGGGTTTTTCACTTATTAAGTTATATGGTTTTTCAATTTTGAAGTTTAAATAAGCACTTTCTTGAAGATAACATATGTGAACCTTGCTCTCATGTTTCAATGTAAGCAGTTTGGAAATAATAAATTGCCTGTTTACTTCTTTTTTGTCATCATAGACTGCACACTTTTAGATGAGATAATTGGGAAAAGCTCTTCTGCAAAAAGCAGATTATCATGTAGATTTACCGTATATTATATTAAGTTTGGTAGAGAATTTAATTAGTGTGTTCTTTTATGCTTGTTCATATTTCCCAGCACAACAAAGCTCTTCTCACAAATATTACACTTGTGTGACTTGTTACCCTCGTGAATTTTGTTATGCAATATCAAGCCTCCTCTCTGAGTAAACCTATTTTCACAAATATCATATGTGTATGCTTTTTTGCCCTTGTGTGTCCGTTTATGTCTATTCAAGTTTCCCAACACATTAAACCTCATGTCACAAGTATCACACTCGTGTGGCTTTGGTCCTCGTCAATCAATGTATGCACCTTTAAGGCTTCTAGAACAAAAATCTCTTTCCACATGAATAACATTTGTGTGGCCTTTTACCTTCATGAATCAATTTGCGAGTTTTCAAACTTCCTAGGAGACTAAAACTCTTTTGTCATGTTTCACACTTATGTGGCTTTTTTGCCATAATGAACCAACATATGCGCTTTCAAGTTTCCCTTCATACTAAATCTCTTCTTGCATATGTCACATTTATATGGTTGTTTGCCTTCATGAAGATCTTTATGCACTTTCACGTAAGATGAGGTATTAAAACACTTGCCACATATTTCACACCTATATGGCTTTATTCCCTTATGAATCAAACTATGCTTTTTCAAATGATCCCGCAGAATAAAGGTCTTTTGGCAAGTATCACACTTGTGTAGTCTTTTCCCCTCATGAATTAAATTATGTCTGTTAAAATGTGATGATGTACGAAAGCTCTTTTTGCAAAGATCGCATTTGAATGGCTTTTCTGCCGTATGAATAATTTTGTGTAGATTTAAGCTTCTTTGAAAAGTAAAGCTCTTTCCACAAGTATTACACTTGTATGGCGTTTTGCCCGCACGAATTAGTTCATGCATTTTGCTGTGTCTTATGGAGCTAAAGCTCTTCTGGCAAACACCACATTTGTGTGGTTTAATGCCTTCATGCACCAAAATATGCCTTTTCAAGTTGTGCTCATAGGTAAAGCGCTTTTCGCAGGTAGGACATTTGTGTGGCTTGCCCTCGTGAATTAAATGATGCCTTTGCAAGTTACTCAATCTAGGGAAACTCTTTTGACAAATATCACACTTACGTGGTTTTGAGTTCTCATGAAATAATTTATGTTTTTCCAAGGCTGAATGTTGGATAAAACCTTTTTCGCAAACATCACATTTGTTTAACTTTTTGACCTCATGATTCCTCAAGTGATGCCTTAATGATCGCTTGTCAGAAAACGTCTTACTACAAATTGCACACTTTACGCGTTTATCGCCATCATTATCATCATCAATTGGAACTTCTTTATCTCTGTATATAGCTGAATTACTAGTTTCCCTTATCTCTGGGCATTTATCAAATTTTTTAGATCCAGGTGAGAAGACATTTCTTCCTCTGTCGGATTCTTCTGGTACATCACTTGATTCTCCATATAATCTGAAAAATGAGGAAAACGTAAATTTTCAGATGAAATGAAGATGAACAGAAGAGAAATAGTTGCTATAACTCTTATTTTACTGAGTATAAGTAGAATGTCAAATAAGTATACACTAAATGGTAATAAAAGAATATGGTGCACCTGAAAAATCATTCCGAGTTCTAACAAGCATATGTAAACGATATAATTACTAAAGCAAAAGAAAATCATCTATGAGCTTAAGGCTTCGCGAGCCCGTTAACTAGCGAGTAACCATCGAGATTACCGCAACGTTGCCTAGCTTAAGAAATGCGCTACCGCGCTGAGTCAACGGACGTTGCTTCTTTCTTTGCGCGCATAAAGTGTTGTACGTATACAATTTCTTTGATAATGCCAGGAAATAATTATTTCGAGGTTGACTGTCAAAACCCCGTTTGTAACTGTGAAACAGATTTACAGCAGTGGCGCATTCCAGGGCCCTTTTCTGTGAAAATTACCCACATTTCAGTTATATGTTAGTGAGCTAGAAGGTAGAAAAGTGTGCTGTAGAAATTGGCAGTTTTCAAGTTCTTCTCTTAAACAGTTTATAATGTCTCTTAGGAAGCCCAGCAGGAGCAACTCGCGCGGTAGTGTTGTTACATTACGAGCAAGATGTTGCACAAACCAGCTAGAAATATGGTTTTCTATAGGTACCCTTTTTTGAAAACATTCCGTTTTATAGAAGTGCGCCATAGTGTGAATTTCGCTCGGAGTAGGGATTTAAGAACTCAAGCTGCCGAGTTAGTGCACATACGGTCACCAATATTGTGAAAGAGGGAAAATATATTGCTAAAACGGGACGTGTGCACACGTTTAGATCTCCGGGAAAACACCGTACTGTCCCTAAACGCGCCACGAATTTAGTTGATTTTAAAAAAAATACGTTTTCAGCCGAGTATACGATAAGGGAGAATTTCCAACGGCAATAACACTGGCCAGTTTCATAACGGAGACACCAAAATATAAAGACTCTGTGTCTTCCACGTACACAGTTTAAAAATCTCTGGGGTTTAGATATAGGCGATATTTCATGGTCGGAATTTTTTTTTCGAACAAACCGACATTGTCGCAGCCAGAATAAAATTTCTCTGTACAATCCACAATACCAGAGCTTCTGGTAAACAGGCCCATATTTTATCTGGATGAAACCTGCATAAAACAAAATCATACCAGAAAAGACATATGACGGGAGATTTCTGTAGAGGAGGGCTTAAACTACCGGTAATAAACCTACTCGACTTCTCCATATCATGTAGGATCAGCAAAAGCCAGCTGTATTACAGAAGGAAAGTGGGCTTTCCGGTCTCAAAAGCAAAACAGGGATTCCAATTCTCATTCATAAAAGAATGCCGATAGTTTAAAGATTGGTTTATTAACGGAATTTTAAACTATTTGGAGGAGGCTTCTATCATAACGAAGAACGCTAATTATCATCCTAGACTATTACACAAAATGCTGAACACAAACCGGTGAAAGGTGGAGGTTCATGAATGGTCGGTTGCAGTAATTTAATGCAGTCCTTTAAGTATCAGAAATAAAATTGGAGGTACTTGATTAAGTAGCTGCTTGCAATAAAAGGGTAAACCTTGTTAAATTGAACCAGGTAGCTCTAGAAATGTGCTACTAAGTTATTCGTTTACCCTATATCACTGTCAATACAATCCTATAGCACTTACTTGGGCTACAAGAAAGGCTGAGGCTGCAAAGCCTAATAACACATTTCGATTTGCGGATGTTCAGCGGCTCGAAAACTCTTCGATATAGTTACGAGAGAGTACTGTATATCTCGAGCTGCACATGTCGAAAACTTACAGGAAGATTTCTGTACAGAAACTGCAAGAGAGGGCATGGAATATGTCATTATTAACGTTAAGGATAGTTAGTGAATTTAATTCCCTCCATATATTTATAGTGCAATGACGAAGAAGTTGACAATTATGATGAGGTTTTGGCAGTTCCCTCATTGTGACGATTTTCTACTTTTGTAAAAAGGTAATAACTTTCCAGACTGATTCTGCCCTTTCAACCTTACCCTACCCACGGCTTGTCTGAAAACAATTAATTTCCAATAGGCTTTCCTAATTTTAGCCTTTATATACAAGAACCTAAACGATTCTTTGTTCACTTACGTTTATTTTAGTTGATTTCTTTCGTGCACACCACACGTTGCAATTCACATTAGGCAAGGGAATTGTGCGACAGAGACAAGAGAGAGTGCTGCTTTCTCTGCTTCTGCGGCTACGCCTGACAGGAAACGTTGCGTCTTGGTGAAGCACTGTATTGGTAAATCCAGGTTCATAGTTTTTTTGCGTTCCCTCTAACACCATTTAGTCCAACTTCAAAAGAACATGTTTCTGGAAGATGTGAGACATATGTTCAGGTGTTCACTAGAGCTGCAATGTCTGCGTATATCTCACCTGAATTGGCATTTATACAGCCTTAATTTAATATTAACAGCCAGTAAAGCTCAGCGATGTAAAGGAAATGAATGTAAAAGGCATGTAAGCAAACATGCTTGGCTTACACACTTTGCAGTTGATGTTAAAAGTAAATACCTTGATTGCAAGCATGTTTATTGTACATATCTGAATTTCACTCAGTTTTAGCTCTTTCAACACAAAGCATTATTGAACTCAGTTTTAATTTTAAAAAAGCTGTATACCGGAGTCCATACATGAGAGCATGGATGGCTGTCATGCAAGGAATTATGTTGTATATTCAATCTTAATGGATAGTAAAATTTATCTCCAACATATGGCACTGGTTTGTTAAAGAAGGGCAAACTGCCGTGACATACACCACTGTCAGATCTCAAACTAATAAATACACATTTGTTGGCTGTGGGCATACTAATAAACGTTCAGATAGACTCAACTCCAGTTGGTCAGTCCAAGGCCACTGTTCTCTTACATACACGTTATCAAAGGTATTCACAGCTCATCTGAGATCACCCAGAAATGTGAGTACCTCAGGTAATTTTTTTCAAAGCATGGTTAAATGATTAGTTTTTATGATGCGTCAATCCACGCCAAATCGAACATTTTTAAGAAAAATTTAACCTCGGGTGATTGATTTTTAAAAAACTTCTGTGTACACCTTCTTTAAAAAAACAGGAATGTGTGTGTTTTAAAACACTATTCAATAGTGGTATTACGCCTGCTTCTAGATATGGAATTTTGAGAAATATTATCCTCCACAACATGTTTAAATAGGATATTTCCATACTTTTATATTAGGGACCTTGAAAATATCGCATTTGAAAGCTCAGAGAATGCACATTCTTTCTATATTAGATAACTCATTTAAAACATGTATTTTTAATTGTAGAATTTAAATGTTACTAGGATATCAACTGTTTAAAGAACTTTAAAAATAATTCTTACTGCCCAAAAGTTTTATAACGGCACGCCAGTTATCACGAGGGTATTATTTCTAGTTCATTTAGAACTAAATTATTTACATAGCCGTGATGCACATTGAGCTCTACCAAGGACTGGTGGATATCTGGAGCGCCGTGCTGTCAAGTTAAGCTGGGATCCACTGCAGCTGACAAGGAATGCCAGGAACGACTCACAAAGCGTTCAAGTCTGTTTAAGGCACAGTGCTCCCAGGAAACAATTCGGCTGCTAAGTCCCGGGCCTCACACAGAGATGGCGCCACTAGGCCAGCTAGACTGTAGTATCGTATAGTTTTACTGTAGACTAGCTTGTATGCATAGTTACACGTCAATAGCTTGTTTAGTTTTTGAATGGCAGCATTTTAAAAAGACAACTTTACAGTTTTCGCGGAAATGGAGGATTTGGAAAAACGAGCAGTGATCAAATACTTCCATTTGAAAGGCTTAACGCCTAAAGAAATCAAGGAGGAAATGGACAGTACATTGAAAGGCTCTGACCCTTCATATTCAATGATTAAAAGGTGGGTTGCAGAGTTTAAAATGGAACGTACGAGCACTAGTGATGAGCCTCGCTCTGGACGCCCTGTGGAAGCCACAGCTCCACAGATGATTGAAAAAATGCATCGTTTAGTACTGGAATACCGCAGATTAAAGTTTTTTAAGATAGCAGAGGCTGTAAACATATCAAAAGAACGTGCAGGTAATATTTTAAGTAATGTTTTAGGATTTCAGAAGGTCTATGTGAGGTGGGTGTCGCGTTTGTTGAAACCTGATCAAAAGTTGCATAGAAAAACTGTTTCTGTTAAGAATTTGGAGCTCTAACGTAAAAATCCCAATGAATTTTTGAGACGGCTTGTTACCATGCATGAAACCTGGTTACATCACTACACTCCAGAAAGTAAATCACAGTCAAAACAGTGGATTGCGCCAGGTGAACCAACTCCAAAAAAGGCAAAGTAAATTTGTCAACTAACAAGGTTATGGCGAGGGTTTTCTGGGATGCATAGGGAATTATTTTTATTGATTACTTGGAAAAGGGTAAAAGTATCACTGGCGACTACTACGCAAGCTTACTGCAACGTTTGAGTGATGAGGTGAAAAGACAAAGACCTCATTTGGCAAAAAAAACTGGCTTCATCACGACAATGCTCCGGCCCATCGTTCAGTCATTGCAATGTGGAAAATTTGCGAATTAAAGTTCAAATTGCTTGAACATCCACCCTATTCGCCACATCTAGCACCCAGTGACTACCACCTGTTCCCTAATCTCAAAAAATGTCTTGGGGGATGAAGATTTCACAGTAACGAGAAGGCCATTGAGCGGTAAACAGCCATTTTGAGGACCTTGATAAATCGCAATACAAATATGGTTTAATTAAATTAGAGCACCGGTATGACAAATGTATTAACCTTTCTGGAGATTATGTTAAAAAATAAAACAAAATTAAATGTTGTTTTCATGAGAGGCCCGGGACTTAACAGCCGACCCTCGTATAAGCTTAAATCACACACTTAGCACGACACGCTTAAACGGAAATTTTTTCCCTCACTTTGAAACGAATACAGTTTCACTACAGCTTCAGATATTGATAAAAGTACGAAAGAATATAGCACTCTTACTGGTTTTTGGTTTTCATATCTAGCCTTAAAAGTATCACTTTCATGTTTGTGCGGATTAACGTAAAAAATTTAACGAAAAATTTGCAATATGATTCGGCGCCCAAGGAAATAATTTATTTGGTAATGTGATGGGGTCTTGTCCCGGCTGGAGACTGACTTTCGTTGAGAGACGTTTAGTAGTGTTCCCATTCCACCATAAGGCCCCTTGCCATGTACAACAGTGAAGAAATGTCATCCAGCGCCAAATTCCAACTCTTCCTAATCAAACATAATATGCAAAAGGTTTTCTGTTCTTGTGCTGAGCACTAGCGCCATCTGAAAAGTATTTTTTTTCCAGATCTCTTATTTCCTTCTTTATGATGTTCGTTAATTGACGTTGGCACAGATGAACATAACCTGTATCATATTTTAAACTTTCTGATATGACAATAACATTTTTGTTTTAAGCTATTGTTTTCTTTAAAGTAAGCCACAAATGGAGGGAATGTTGCCTGGTTGTTGTTATAATGTTCTCACTGAACGGAATCATATGACAAAAGCATAGTTTACCGAAAAATCATAAATTACAATACATTCGTTAGTTTTCAAATTTTCTTTCCATCCAGACAACAACGCAGACTGTTGTTGAGCTATAGGGATAGGAGTTAACCGATCTAACAATTTTTCCAGAAAGACTAACACGTGAATTATAGTATTTCTAAATTTGTGGCATCTGCGGTTACCCACTGTTGATAAGTCACCTGCTCTATACCTTTGTGTCCGAAAATCCCGAATATAATTGACAAACTATTCAGTCCCTGCGTAGCTAAACATTTCCTTAAATCGCAATCTGGCGAAGGGGGGGGGGTTAAAAATTATTTGAGGGGCAGTCCTTATAATTACAGAGAATAATACCTAGTCTGCAATATGATGGAAAACGTTCATTCCAGGAAGCACCTGTTTCACATTCTCATGATGAACGCAAAATACAAAAACAATGTTACCTTTGGCGCCTGGAGGCATACACTGTTTAGATCTCAATTGGGTAAATTTTGAGAAACCTACATTGATGTAAGGACATTTTCTTTAATTGTGGAAGGATTCGTTTAGGTTGTACAAAGTAAATAACTTTTTTTGTTGTCTGCACTCCTTCGGAAACATTCTCCTCTTTCCCAGCATAAACCCGTTTATATCTTCAGAAAGGTAAAACTTTAATACTTTTTTTTATAATCGAATATTTTAAAGGTTTACCAGATTTGGATCTTGGAGCAACAAAATGTTCCTTTCTAAAGCTTATACTTTTGCTACCTGTGTCATGTGGTTCGAAACATTGCTAGACTTTTCTTTAATTTGGTTGTAAGACTAGCTTTCGAAAATGGCCAATATCTGGAATTTAAGTCCATATCATCCGTACTGTGAAGTCTATCAGCTTCTGAATTATTTGTGAATCTTGTGATCCTCGGAATCGATTCAGCTTCAATGCGAAATACCTTCTCCTTAAGTTTTCCTGTTATTTCTTGTAATTTCTGGAATGGATATCTTAAGGCAGCGTTTTTATCCATTTTCTTTTCTTTACGCTCTATTTGGCTAAGATTGATACTAAACTAGTTTTAAGATTTCAAATACCTACCCTTTCCTTGATCTCATTCGCATCACTACTCTGAACGGAAAGGGAGTTATTAATTTACAGTTTCATTCACTTGACCAGCTGGGATATCATAGGTACTGGGTTCAGCAACACTAGATTGTCAAAGGTCAATCTTGTTTTCACTCATATCTGTAATTTGAAAAATTCTTACACGATATGAGACACAACGTTTTAGTTGTGGGGAGCAATTCTACTTCTCTCATTTTCAGTTTTAAAGTACTTTACGAGTCACTGGTCGCAATCTTCCCCCGCACCCTTGAACCGTTGCTAATCCTGAAGGGGTTAAAGCAACAGTTATACCGTTTTGTAGAGCTACCATATTACTCATATTACGTATTTAAAGAGTGTATACAACGAAATTTAACAGATTGGACTCACAAACGACGCAATGGTGTCTCTCCACGAACTAAATATTCTGGACTGGTCCTCTGGGGAAGGAAATGTGTAATCTGGTTTGCCGTGATAAGGGCTTGTATTTTAAATCCGCCCTCTCCTGTTTTTAGTTGCCGATATACAACACAAAATCGAATTCTTAAAGTTAAAATTTCTGCGATAAATAAATATATTGTTAAATCAATTCAAACTAGTATATGCTTAAACCAGATTCCATAAGCTTTAAAATTATTTCGATATTGAGTTCATATGAGAATTTGAACGGGAGATAAAACCGATAATCCTTCGGGGCGCACCCGCTTTTCGAAAACGTTTATTGTGGCAGGTATTCAAAATATAGAATTCAAAGAAAAAAACAAACAAAACATATCTTCTAATTCAAAACATCAAATTTTTATAAATAATTTCGAAAAAGTATGACCACTTGTTACTTGGGCGTTCGATTTGACATGGGAACAATTTTTGAGGAAACAATTTAATACGATAATTTTTATAAAACTTAGTGTATATTGTACAGCGTCGCATGAAAAGGTGAACTTGCTGCATTATCAATGAGATATTCCCCATACAGGACACTAATGCTATTTAATCACATTACTAAAAAAGTGTATTTTAAATCCGTTAAATGCTGCCACTTTCATTATCTGTGTTTATTCTGCACCTAACTTATAACATAGATTAAATACCGTAAATTGCTGTAATCTTGGGGTGGGGAGTGTTGATAATTGATAGTTTTATTTTCACCATTGTAAATACATTTTACAAGGATCGTTCAAGATCTATATACATTAACATTTATACAAAAGTTTAGCATAACACCAAGGAGAAGTGCAACACGACCATATTTTACAAAGCATTTATATTCAATTCTTTGTACTCATCTATTGTGCAGAATGAATTTTGTACTAAATATGACTTAGTTGCCTTTAGTTTTGTCTTTTCATTTGTTAACTGTTTTATTTGTAGTGGCAGGTGATTATATATCTTTAATACTCTGTTCTATGCATTTGTTGTTTAAAGTACCTCTGTATCTATTTCAGTGGTAGTTATCTTTAGTCCTAGTGTTGTGCTCGTGAATGTGGCAATTTTTATTTTGTTTATAACAGCTTTTTATGGTAAGTTTAATACATTCGTATATATGAGGGTAATGTTAGGATCTTTAGCTTTTTAAATGCACTTCTGCATGTTTCGGTTCTTTGAATTCCTGATATTAATCGTATTGCTTTTTTACTTTCTCTACTACGTATAGTAAGTAGGGGAAGTATTGCATTCCACCCAAAAATTCGATACCGAGATTTCACCGGAAATACATGTTTTGAGACCTCCTGAATCCAAAAAAAGCATTTTTGGAAACATGTCCGTGTGTGGTCTGTGTGTGTGTGTGTGTGTGTGTCTGTGTGTCTGTGAACAGCATAACTCAAAAACGAACAGTCGGATAAACACCAAACTTGGTATTTAGGTTCAGTATCTTCCAGAGATGCGACACGAAGGTTTTCAAGAAAATCCCCCCACCCCAGACTACCCTTTATATGGAACATTTTTCGAAAATTTTAATTTTCTCAAAAATGGCTCTAACGATTTTGATTAAAATATCATGTTTAAGATAATGTCATGAGAAATGAAATGTATATCTCGAATTTTCTGGGAATGTCTCCAAAAGTATTCTTCATTTTGAACGTCTTTTGCATAACTGGTAAACCATAAGAGATAGACAAAATGTTACTACACAAAAAATGTAGATCTCGTTAAAATACACAAGCTATGTCATATACATTTCTTTTGTTGAGTGAACCGTTTTCGAGATATTGCTTGTTATTCCCTTAAATTTTCCAATACTTATACTTTTTCTCAAATTCGTTATTCATTTTTTTATGTCATGGACTTGCAAAGAGAATGGAATGCGCCGCATAGCAACCAGCGTTAAAATATTTGACCATCGCTTAAAAGCTACCATATTCCCCTTGCATCTACAAGAAAATTAGCAATAAGATTGACATCTCGATATCTCGATTAACATAAAGCATATGGAGAATAGGCGTTTGTAAAAATAGATTGTACAAGAGTAGAGAAAGTCATGTGAGTGTAACACATCAGATTTTTTGTAATCTGAATAGCCTTAGAAACAATGTTTTTTGCGCTGAGCCCCATAATACGACTCCATAACTTAGATGTGAGTGTATGTATGCATAATATACTTGTATAGCACTTTTTTATCCAAAATTTGATTTGTTTGCCTTAATACATATATTCCTGTGTTGATTTTTTGGTGACTTTTTCAATCTGTCCCTTCCATTTTAAATTACTGTCTATGACTAATCCTAAAAAGTTTGTTTCCTTTACCTGCTTAATTTCTTTGTTTCCTATTTCTAACTTAATATTTACCAGATTTTTATTGGTCTGACTAATTTGCATCCATTCTGTTTTACTTGTATTTAATTTCATTCCTAGGCTTGCTAAATGACTTAACTTTTTCGAGTAAGGAATTTTCCCTTCTTTGTACCTCCAGTTCTGTTTTTCCTGTAACTACAATCGTGGTATCATCAGCGTAGCTAATCGCTATACCATCCTCATCCATTATTTGTTTAAATAAGCTGTTAATATAAATTAGGAATAGGTATGGTCCTAATTTTGATCCTTGTGGCACTCTATGTGTTACTTCTTTAACAGCTGATCTAATTTTCCTTAATTTGCCAACAATATTATGAATTATTTCCACACTTTGTTGTCTGTTTTTTAAGTATGAACTAAGCCACCGTAGTGGTATGCCCCTTATCCCATAGTTTTCAAGTTTAGCCATAAGGGTTTCGATGTTTACACAATCAAACGCCTTTGATAGATCAAGGAAAATGGCAACCACATGTTCTTTTTTGTTTAAAGCATTTATAATGATATCGTTTCCTTTACAGGTTGCCTGTATTGTTGACTTTTTTTTTTAAATCCAAATTGGTATTCTGACAGGACTTGGAATTTATTGCAAAACCTTTGCAGCTGTTTTAGAAATAATCCTTCCATTATTTTTGAAAGAGTTGAGCATAGGGAAATTGGTCGGTAGTTTTCCATTGCTAGTTTTGAGTTTTTCTTTTTATATATTGGCCTCACTACTGTCTGCTTTAATATATTTGGGAAGAGTCCAGAATTGAAAGATTAGTTGATTAGGTGAGTAAATACCTTGGTAATTTCATGTTTACAATGTTTTATTATTTCATTTGTCAGTTTGTCTAATCCACTGGACCTTTTTCGTCTTAATGTGTTTATCTGCGAGATGACTTCCCCCTCCGTAATTTCACCAATTATCATAGAGTTACATGTATTATTTTCATTTAGTGGTACATAGTGAATTTGCTTTAATCCTAAGTTTGTTACAACATTTATATAGTATTCATTAAACCAGTCTGCTATTTTAGTAGGATCCTGAATAACTTGGTTGCTGTTTTCAATTATCATATTTCCCTGCCATTTTTGTTTATCTTCCTTGCGAGTTAAGTTAATAATGTTCCAAGTGACTTTTATTTTATTTTCTGCAGTTTTTATTAACTGAGCATTATGTTGCCTTTTTGCTTCTCTTATTACACTATTTAAAATTTTATTATACATTTCTATATACCTGAAAGATTTTCGTCAAGTTTAGGGTGTTTAGGAATTGCCTGCGCATTTTAGATATACTAATGCCTTTGGTGATCCACCTGTCACCTGGTTGTTTTTTTACATTTACTTTCTGTAGTGGCATAGTTACATCCAAGCAGTTTCTTAAGATTGTATAAAAGCAGTTAAATTTATCATTTATTTCATTTGTTTTCGTAAATACCATCCCAATGAATTGCTTGTAGCTGCTTTCTTAGAGCTTCTAGTGTTTTCCCATTTATTATTCTTTTAATTTCTATTAATTTGACTGCATCATTTCCTGGTTTAATTAAGGTATTAGTTTTGATTAATTGTCCAAAATGATCACTAATTCCTTGTTTTACCATTGTGCTACTATACTCTACCAGTTTTATGTTTGTGTAAATATGGTCGACACAGGTTGCAGAAGGTTTTGTTACCCTTGTGGGCTCAGTTTTTGTTAAGACTAGATTATTTCTCTGTAATACTTCAAGTAGCCTACTTTTATCATTACTTTCTACCAGAACATCTATATTAATATCCCCCATCACCAAGATGTGTTTATTTTGTATTTCGCTACTTAAGCAGTCATCTAAAAGTTTTAGGAAATGCTTTTTGTTTGCCCTAGGCGGACTATACACTCCTATTATAATAAGATTTTTATGTTTTAAGGTAACCTCAATTGCCGATAGTTCACAGCACATTTCAACACCATATTTACCACAGTCAATTGGCTTATACTTAATTCCATTTCGCACGTAAATAACAACGCCCCCACTTTTGTGTATTTCCCTGCAAAAATAGGACCCCATTGTGTAGTTTTCATAATTGTTTGCCTTTATTTCCTCGGCCTTGAGACCGTGTTCTGAAAATATCATAACATCTAGCTGCATGGTTAGAAAATTTTGTTCAATTAGTGCCGTTTTGTTTGTTATACTTTGGATATTTTGATGCAATACTTTAATTGGTTTTTGTTTACATTTACTTATTTTAGTGGTATTGTAATTATTGATTAGTGGGTTCTGTAATTTCCGATTTGTACTATCCTTAACCTTGTTACCTATATTTTGTGTCATCGTTTTGCCATCACCTACCTGCTTTGTACTTACTTTGTTATTTGTACTTCTCGTATTTAGTTTCCCTGCACTGTACAAACATTTACCTTCGTCGTTATTCTTCCTAGTTTGGAAGCCCCTTTTCTATTTAGATGCACCCCGTCCCAACTAATGTGGTCATTATTAATTTGTTTGTGTATGTCAACAAAAACACATTTCAGTTTAGCACACATCCAACGAATATTTTCATTTACACTCTTAATACAGTTCATATTGATATCTCTTCTTTTTACGACACCATTTATGACCACCAACGTTTTCGGGTAAATGTTCTTGATGCACTTGGTAATACTATATAGGTCCCCCATAACTTCTTCTGGACAGGTAGCTTGTTTGAGGTCATTTGTACTCACGTGTAGGTACATCACTTTAGGGTTTTCCTGTAGCCCTACCTTGCGCTTGTCTATAATGTTTTCTAGTTGATTTGTTCTTATACCCCTAAACACGTGCATTTCCGCTGTTCCCGTTAAATTTACATGTTTAATTAACGAGTCGCCCATTACTACCACTTGTTCTTTCTTCCACGACATCTTGCCTCTGTTTTCCTTCTGCTTTTCTTTTTGATTATTCCACTTGTAGGTTGCTGATTTTTATTTTACAACAGGATCCACTGAATTCACTTGCATTTCCTCGTATACTTCTTTGTTTGCAAGGTAGCTGAAACGATTTTTTGTTGTTACCGCTGGTTTAGATGTAGCTTCTTCACTTGTTTTACCACGCGAATTTACACTTTTCCAGTCGAGACACAATGTTTGCACCATTTTTTCCCTCCCACGCTAACTTTTCTTCTTTTAGTAAAAGGATTTCTGTTCTTGCTTCTTTGAGATCTTTAGTGAGAATCTCGATTATGAACTGGAGTGACGCTATACTTTCTTTATCTTCTGCTGGCGTTTCTAGTCGTTCCACGTGTTCCATTCCCCCGCTTCTCTCCGGCTGTGTTTTTTTTTGCCGATTTTTTCTCTTTCCTCTTGTTTTCCAATTTATCTTTACTTGTGCAAGCACATCTGCACTTATTGCTCTTACTGTGGTAGGTTTCTTGTACCTTTTCTCCATTCTTTTTACTTATTACCTCGAAATTTCTAAGCTTCGTTTTATAGTTACATTGTATCGCCGCCATCTTCTAATATAAATAAATCTTTGAGTTCCTGCCTAATTTTTAAATTCTGTATTTCCTAATGAAAGCTTGAAATTACGCACTATCCCAAAGCACCCTTTCCATAGTTAGCCTGATTTAAGGTATGGTAATGACAAAGAAAGAATGCAAACATTTAAAAAGAAAATTAAAAAGTAGTAAAATTAGTTTAAAGGAATTCCTAGCACAAATAAAGAACTACTAGGAAGTAGATAATGTATTTCATCTGCCAACAATGTATTTATACGGAAAGAAAGTAAGTTTTTAAACAGATACCGATAAACCTGTATTCACAGCGGGGATCTCTGGAGTGGCCTAACAGCCACTAAACCTGGACCTTGAGCGGGTAACGGACGCGTCGGCAGGTGGTAGACAGCTTGCACCTGACCAGCGCCGTCGGTTGACTACTGACACGCTGAGTCTGGCCTGTCTCTCAATAACAAATAAAAGACCGCGAACCACCGCCCCAACTCTAAGCTGATATGTGCTCCGTCCCGATAGGGTGCATGGCACATGGGAAGATGTGTCGGTAACGGAGCCTCTGATATACCTCACGACCTCCCAGTGTGTATACTCTTACCCATGGCTTCGGGGATCTGCCTGGGTGGACCTGAGTTATTCCTAGCAAGTCGTGGGGATAATAATAGATCCATGTTCCATTAAACCGGAAGGCTCCATATTAGGGAACCCCGAGAGCATTACTACCAAAATTAAGGCGGCTGGGCCGTCGCAAGAGGATCTTACCACCGAAACCGAGGTAAAGGATAAAAGAACTACTACTTCCGAGATGTGGAGAAGCTGATCCTGTACCTAAAACCAGATGCCATGTTTAGGGACACCGAATTATTCAGCGCAGAGTCTGAAACTCCAACATGGAACCTTGCCCCACTTATCCTGTATACCAAAAGAGGACTTGAGGATCTTCGGAGAACCAGTTTCTATGGAAAAAAGTCCAAGTGAGGTGGGGCAAGCCAAGATGATTTCGTTCATACAGGCTAACCTACAAAACAGTATTACCGGCTTACCAGCTCTTTCGAGTAACGAAACGAGGTATGAAATAGAGCCCATATGGCCTTGTCCTATAGTGACAGGGGCATGTCATGGGACTAAACATAAAAGGTATTATTTTCAGGGCTTTGTCTGAAGTCAAACCTAGAGTATGTGTCTTTACAAGGCTTAGTAATATCGGGCCCTGCCGGGACTTCTTACTAAACACCTGGCACCAGTACTAGTGAAGCATGATCAGGGCGGATTGCCACTTCATGTGTAAGTCTACTTGGTCTATTTCCCCTAAAACTCCGAGAAGTCACCACCTCCTCAGGACCTCGAAAACCTTGTGATTTATTGCAAGAATAGAAGCCTTAACCATTTGATTGGCTGTGACTCTAACGTCGACCATAGCGTTTGGGGTAGCACGGATGTCAATGGTAGAGGAGAGAAGTTGCTCGGGTATCTGAGTACTACACATCTCGAGATTGCAAACAAAGGGGACGTTCCGACCTTTGTTAATTACCAAAAGGAGAAGGTCCTAGACTTGTCACCAGTGTCCTTAGAGACATTAGAGGAGATTTAGGACTTGAACCTTCCATGTCCACCATAGACAAAGTCTGGAGGGAAAAGGAAAGCACCACCTTTACAGGAACCCTGGGAAGACCAATGGGACTCCTTTAGAAGGGACCCGGAAGGCGGGCTAAGGAATGTAGAGGATCTGGAGGGATATGGAGGTTCTTCACGATCACTATGGTGTCATATGAAAGAACTGCCTCCTCATAAACGAGATTCGGGCTAAAGATGGAATTCTTTTTCAAGGTCTATCAGCAAAAAGTATAGCATAGGACCAACAAGTGTTAGGGACCTGAGAACTTCTACAAGGGGTCCCAAATAATTCACAAAATGAAATCAGGAAAGTCTCAGAGGAATCTTGGAGGCTCCTTTGTTATAAGGTAAAGCAGCTGAACGCCACTCGCCAGCAGAAACTGCTGGTCTCCGGAGCTAGAGCCAGAATGGCATCAGTAGAGGATCCCTCCGGTGTTGTGACAGAGTGGGAGACTTTGAGCCTTTGCTTGAGACTCACTTCCTGGAGGTTTGCATTACAAGTAAAGAACCAAACTCGAGTATGGCACGCCGGTATTTGCGGAAAGGCTAGGCAGTGGCCACTGGGATTGTTACCTTTAAGAAACGTTAATGCTCCATTTATACTGTTGAGCCGTTTAAAAGCACAGGTGTGAATGGGGTCTTCCCGGCTCTCCCTCAGAAAGGCTGGGGATCGTTTCATCCCACTTAGTGAGAACATCCAGGGTCTGTATGGCTATGAGACACGCTTTTCGCCTCTGTAGGCATGCCGAAGTGGTGTTTATACCTCAGCCGGGTAGCCAAACCTGTCGCAGGCCCAGAGATTTTCTTGCTATTAGTCTAACATACTTTCTGTTAAAGGCTCTGGTAAGATTGGTAGTTAGATGTTTGAGGGATAGCGTACTGGTAGACAGACACATATACTCCCATCATAATGCCAATTGGCAGAGAAAATCTACTAATACGCGGCTCCATCACCTTGAGGTTAGAGTGGAGAGTGCGGTGGATAGTGGAGAAGTCGCGTGGCAATTTTCCTCAAGATTGAAGATGCCTTAAACACTATGACTTTAGACACCGTTCGAAAATATATGGATAGCAGGGGTGTCAGTCCGGTTGTCACGAACTGGATTATGACTCCTTGGAAGGCCGAGAAGCTGTGGCGGCCCTGGGGAGTATGTCCATGAGGGCAACAGTGAGGCTGCCTACAACGGAGCGTTTTGTCACCTACCCTGTGGTGTTAGGTGTAGATTCACTGTTGGACAGACTTAACAGAAGAGAAATTCATGCTCAAGCCTATGCTGATTACATATGCCTTTTAGCAAGTGGAATATAATCCGGTACAGTTTCGGAGCTAATGCAGGGCTCCCTACAGGCTCAGAGGAATGGTGTACAGAAACGAATTTGTTGTTAACACGGAAAGACTGAAACAATGATGTTCACAAGGAAGAGGATGACATGTCTGGTAGAGCCCTACCTGTTTGGGAAGAACGTGAAGCTTTCCGGAACGGTCAAGTATCTAGCCGTTTTTCTGGATGTTAGGCCGAACTTGAAAAAGCATGTTGATTACAAAGTTAAGAGGTCTACAACGCATTGTGATCTTGAAGAAGACCTACAGTACTGAGGTGGGGCCTGAGACCCAAGATAATCAAATCGCTATACGTCTGGGTTATAAGACGACAGCAAAGTATGCGGCGCTGTTTTGGAACCTGCATCTCAAGTGAAGGCAGTGACTGCGGGATGGATTCTCTGCAAAGACTGACATTTATGATGATAACAAGGGCCTTGCGGACGACTCCTCAGTCTGTCTTAGAGATTTTGGTGGACCTTGCTCCTCTGCGTTTGTTTGTAGAGGAGGTAGCCAGGATGCGTGCGCACAGCCTCTGGACTGTAGATGGTGTTTTAGGCTACCCCACATAGGGATCTCGCTGATCCTTTCTGAATTACAGAAGTGTGCTGTAACCTAGATTAACGGGGATTTGATGGTGGCTAGATGTAACCTAGGTCCATCCTATACTGTGGTAATACCTTCCAAGGGTGAGTATAACCCAGAGACCGGGTCTCTCTTGAAGGCAGGAGGCAGAACCTGGTTCACGGACAGTTTCCGCCTCGTAGCAGGACGGGGACTGACGCCTATGGCACTAGAACAAGGCTTGTCATTCTCCTTGGGCAATTTGCACGTTTTCAAGGCTGAGGTCATCCTCCGTGGTGTGGTGATAATCATGCTAGTCTTAGTTTCCGAGATCGCGGGTTCAAACCCGGCGGAGGGCGATGGATTCTTTCGGACGTAAAAATCTCAAGCGTGGCTTCCTAGGAGAGTAAATCAATGCCTAGTCCTATTCGTGAATTAGTACATAATGAAATTAATACACCTTTAATTAAGGGTATTAAAAAGAGGATTTTTATCGAAATATTGGGCATTAGAAAAGAGAGGCATAACTCTGTATGAGATATGAACCCATTAGCTTATTTTAGCTTACTTGTCTATATTTTAAGGAAGGCAAAGCCGATGGTCCGTTATAGATTTACGACACGCAAAAGAATCTCAAGCCTGATAAAGCCGCCTCTGAGCAAAATTACCGGTATTTCACGCCCAAAATGGAATGGGATGCTAAGGACTACGCCATAAAGCTCATTTAATTTAATTAAGGCTGAGGTCCATGCGATTTTAGCATACATTATGCATATCTGCACTATGCCATGTGGACGAGCGGATGTGTATATCTACTCGGGTAGTATGGTTACTTTGAATGCTCTTAGAGCGTTTGAAACCACACCCAGAATGGTGTGGCAATGCCAGAGAATGTTGGATAGACTATGTACCACCTGCCTGATTACACTTCTTTGGCCATGTTGGTATTAGAGGAGATGAGATGGCAGACACTCTTGCAAAGAGGGGATCGTAGCTCTATTTTATTGGGCCTGAGGTCTTTTTCAGGGTGTCTGCTAGTAATTCAAGTATGAGGTAACCAGCTTACAGCGATGGCTCATTTTGATATCTGGAGTAAGCAAACTACTGGCAAGCAGGCCCATTATCTAATATCGGAGTTTAACAGGAAAGTGAGCCAGTTTCCTCTAAATTTAACTAGAGTTACTCTGGGATGGGGGTTGTGGGCTAAAATTAAAAATGGAGTTTTATTTATGAATGCTATTTTACTGCTGCGGTCCTTAGCGTCCCATTCTATATTGGGCGTGAAAGACAGGTAATTTTGCTCACAGACCTCTTTAACAAGCTTGAAGTTCTTTTACGTGCCGTAGATCTACGACACGGGACCAACGGCATTGTGGGCAATCCTACGGGCCACTACACTTTGTGCATACATCTATACATAATGGGTCTTTCACAAGAACTTTATGTCCCTAGGGTTCTTTTTGAACCTGAAGAAATGATAAGGGCAAATATCAAGGACGTGGTCCATTTCATACGAACCATTGGACTAGAGTAGTGCCAAAATAAGCAGCACAGACGGTCTTAGCCAGCGTGCATGGCTCTTTAAGAGTCCATCAGTTATCATCATCATCAATAAACGTGTAAGTCAGATACTAATTACGAGACTAGAAATAATACAGTTTAATCTTAGTGTAAGGGGATAGCCTTGAAGAAAAAATAATTTTTACTTTCTCTAGTTCTTTAGCTTACATTTAGAAAAATCTATTTTCAATATACTTATGTACTCCATTTATCAATATGGTATACTTTTTACAATATTTTATTGACAGCTGATGTTCTGTAATATTGCACAGAACCTTTCACAAAACTGTGAGTATTTCTGGCATTATTTCACTTAAAATGTCGCGAACCTTTAGTTCTTTGGAGGAAAATCTGCTTCATGCATTGGTTAAGAAATTTTAATAAGAATATGTATTAAATATCTCTTTCATACTTCAATTCACAAAAATACATTTTTTAATTAAATACACTTATAAAACCACACGGTGAAATAATTAATTAGCATTATAAACTAAACATATTTACAAATATTATATAGATCAATTTTATAAGTTACTGTTCCTTAGAATGTGTTTTCAAACGTTATTACTCTAATCAACTGTTGAACATTACAAGACACACCCAAGCACTCAAACCATGCTCTACGGAACCTATGATAACCTAGAATTTGTAGCGCTCTTATCTGCGTAAGCATTATCGCATTATTATAATATGGAAAATGTGTGTGTGTGTAGTTGCTGAACCTATGAAATTCAAGTTTCCGGTGAAGTTTTGATATGCTTCGATAGTTGTACTCTAGTTCTATTATTACATTTGTCTAATGATGATAACAAAAGGAAAAGCTGTGGAGTAGTATCAGTGAAGAGTCTTCTGAAAGCCTGATGAACAACAGCAGATATCACAAAGCCAAATAAGGGTGTCTGCAAATGTCTGTGGAGGCAAGGACGAAAAAAATAAATAAAAGAAAAATATGCCTTTGTTTTAAAATAATGAAGACGGTGACTAAGGTAATGATTGCGTCCAGTTACCTACCAAGAAGAAAAGCCATGTCGTTTTTATCACAAAAATAGCTTTATTTGAAGTCATTACTCTCATACATTTATTAGAATTTCTCAGAAAACACTTGGATACATGCACTTAAGAGTATTCTGTGTTACACTCACATGACTTCCTCTACCCAATATAATTTATTCTTAAATAACTTCTGCACATTTCTGTTAGGTAGGCTCGCTTTTGTATCTACCTAATGTTCAAATAAACCTCCCCAAAACAGCTACAAGGGGGTAGAGGAAGCCAAATTGGCTTAAAGTTGTTTTAAGACACTATAATTTGCCTAGGCTCTTCCAAAGATATTGAGAGAAACCGCTGAATCATTACAGTACTTAAAAAAACTATAAAGTACTGAAAAAGCCAAAGTTAGTGTAACACATATATGGGAAACGGCTGATGTCACAAAGAAGGTCATTTAAAATAAATCTGGTTTTAAAGAGTTATGAAGTTTTTGATCAATACGGTTTTGCCCATATTTTAAGTATATACAAATTACTATTGCTCAAGTATATAGAATTCTACAAAGTTTTTTCTGAATAAGAGGACTTTACAGGCTGTTCCCACAAAATTCTGGATATACATTTTATTTGTAATAAAAATGTTAGGGTATTTCAATTAACATCGTTATTTTTGACAAATTAAAAAATATATGAAAAGTATTCCATGTAATGGATAGTTTGGAGTGGGAGGATTTTCTTAAAACTCTTTGTGTCACATCTCTGGAGGATGCTGAACCTAGATATAAGTTTGGTATTTATGCAACATTTCACTGTTGAGTTCTACTGTTCACAGTCAGACACGCAGATAGGGATGCACACAAACAGGATTGTTTTCTAAAAGTAGGCCTTTTAGGATTCTGAGAATATTAAAACATGTATTTCCAGTAATCTCTTGACAGCAGATTTTTGGGTGGAATACAATACCTCCTTTTACCGACCGTGGGTAGGTTGTAGAGAAAGAAAACACTAAGCAGCAATACTGGAGATATGGATACTCAATCATGATAATTAATCATGCAGGTACAACATGGTGACACTTTTTTACTTTTACAGAAAGAATAATTAGACTTTAAAGCTTCATGAATTATCTCAAGGTACATATAAGCATTTCATTCAACAGATTAAGATAAATTGGCTCATATGTTGAGTTTCAACATAAAGGAAATATGCCTAGGTGTCACCTTAAAGGACCTGTAAACTTATAGTTGCACTTTGTTTTAAAACCTAATAATATAGAACACTTCCTAAGAAACACTACAGCCAATACCGGAATATATACCTTCAATAGTTTGCTGCTAGAAGCCAACAAAGGAACATATTCAGGCATATGTGATGTCACTTTAGATGACAGAGGTTGACTGGCAATAAAGCAAGTGCTGCTACCGTGTTTGTTAATATTTATTGTAGAACCGGTTCATGCCTTCTTTGATTATTACAATGCTGCTGTGTTTGGTTGTAACAACGATAGAACTTATAATATATCCCTTCAATGAATTTCAGCAATAGATCTAGTTCAAGTTGAGTACCGAAGTTTTCTTGGTTAGAACATTAATAAAATATTTCTCATACTGTGTATATTCTTATTTAATAATAAACACTACACATGTAACATATTTCAGTAAAAATGGATCTGAGCAGGTTCATCACATACTTGAATTCAAAAGTATTCACCACATTTTTATGCATATTATTCTGTTATGGCACTAACAACATATGGTAGAATATGCCTTCTTTTGTTTTCTCTCGAAAGCCCTGAATTTGTCCAAAAGACTAATTGTCTAAATGGTAAGTAAAGCCATTACCTTTAATACCAGAGGAATGTTCTTATTGTAGGAATTATGCTCCTATTCCTTTTGTTTCATATGTAAATTTTGTTAAGCACACTCATAATGGCGCTTACGGCAAATCTGGGACTGGCCACTTGTTCCAAAGGCATCCATGCATACAAATTATGATGCAAAAATTAATTATCACAATAAATTTAATATTGGTAAAAGTTATTTACATAAACAAATTCTACTAACACTTATCCCTAACCATTTCCGTTTCACCATAAGATTCCAAAGATACTGATATTGTTAACTGAGATTTGTTACTAAACATTTTCTTAATCAGTACACTTTCATTAATCCTAAGCTATTTTTCTGTAATCAATTTTCTCTTTCATTCATCAGTTCCTGTGCATTCTGTCAAAATATGGACCCTCATCTTCATTAACCCTACAGGCTGGACATATTCCTTGTATAATATTACCTCAGAAAAACCTTTGTTTCCATACTCTTAATGTAAACCAAGCAATAGTCCCTATCCTTTCTTCTTACCCTTAGTTAACCATGTTTCTATATTTAATTCATCTTAATAAATTTATAGAAAATCTAAGAAATGTTTCATTTATTGCAGAGTATAATACCTGTGTATCTATATTTTCATTTTTGGAACAGATAAATTTCCAAAAGGTTCTCAGCATTCCATGTTTTTATTACCAAATATCACTTAGACCATATTTTTAGAGTTTATGCTTAACTGTTCTCAGCTATGCAACAGAAATCAAACGTTTTATATGGTAAACAATGCAACATTTTAGAATATTTCCTTCTAACGTGTCAATAACATGGTTTGAATATTTCAATACTCTTTCCATTACCAGCCCTTAAACATTAACCTTGTCCAGTATTAATTATGGCCCTACATGAGCTGTGCACTGAGCAACACTTAACAAGCTTACAAAAAGTATTAATATCAAGTGCATTTTCTCCTATCCATCATCTAATTTCCAAATTTCAAACCAGTACACATACTGACACCACTTGGGCCCCTATACAATCTCTGAAGCCATGCGACTTTCATCATTGGCATTTTATACAAACATTTTCTCAGCAATTGCTAATCTCCCTTTGGCTAATGACCATATTTTCTGTTTTTACAACTCTCTGCCTTGCTCATTTTCTGTCAAAAAAGAAAAGAAATCCACAATTTTAATTTTTTATTTAGTCATAACTTGCACTGCACTGTTATTTTATCATAATCTTTTTAAACCTTGTCTTATTTGGATGAAGATGAGATGCCATTTGCAAACATTTATATTTGAAACAGTGTTTTGGAAACTATCACGCCATTTTTAGTGTATCTACTGCTTAACCATAATAACCAGAAAAAGGAATTTCATACCGAAATTTCATTGGAAATAGACGTCCTGAGGCTTCCTGGATAAAAAGATGATCTTTAGAAAACGTGCCTATGCCCGGATGTGTATGTGTATGTGAAAGTGTGTGTATGTAGCTGTGAACTCCATAACACAAAAAGAAAAAAGTTGATTAAATACTACAATTGATGTTTCATTTCCGTGTTTTCCAAGAATGTGACACGAAGCCATTCAAGATCTCCGCCAAAACTAACCTTACATGGAAAAATCATTGTTATTTATATATTTTCAGAAATGGCTCTTAATGATTGATTTAAACAGCATATTTTAATATAATTGTATGATAAATAAAATGCATGTTTTGAACTTTCCGGAAATAGCCCGTGAAGCTTTCTTCATTCTGAATGGCTATTGTAAATTTTGTAAGCCGTAAGCTATAAGTAAAATCTTGCTGAACAAATAATGTAGATATTAAACCATACAATTTAAATCTTTTGTGTCTTTAGAAATTTATGACATTGTTTGTTATTGGTTTTTTACCAAACACTTATACTTACAATATACAAACATTATAAAACAGAATACAAACATACCGCATATAAAAGTAGTTTGTCTTCGTGGTTTTAAAACACACTGCATTGATTAAAAGATTAAATACCATAAACGATGGAAAGGTATAATGTCAAGCTTAAATGCACATTTTTTATTTCATAAGCGTTATACCGAATATGCTGCAATTTTCTGGGCTTTTCATTTATTAATCTAATTACTTTGTTTTTGAATTTTTAAGTTTGGATAAGTAATTTCTTGAAGATCACATATATGAACTTTGCTTTAATTACCAATGTAAACACTATTGGACATATATGCATTGCGTTGTTTTCTTCTTTTTTGTCGTCATAGATTGCACGCTTTTAAATGTAATACTTGGGTAAAGCTCTTGTGCAAAAACTAGATTACCATGTGTATTTACCCTCAGAATTATAATAAGTATTATAGAGAATTTAATTGGTGTACTCTTTTATGCTTGTTCATATTTCCCCGCGCAACAAACCTCTTCTCACAAATATCACACTTGTGTGGTTTGTTGCCCTCATGAATCATTTTATGCAATTTCAAGCCTTCTCTTTGAGTAAATCTCTTTTCACATATATCACATTTGTATGGCTTTTTGCCCTCGTGGATCCGTTTATGCCTATTCAAGTTTCCCAGCACATTAAATCTCATGTCACAAGTGTCACATTTGTGTGGTTTTATGCCATAGTGAATTAATGTGTGCACCTTTAAGGATTCTAGAGTAACAAAGCTCTTTCCACATGTATCACATTTGTGTGGCCTTTTACCTTCATGAATCAATTTGTGAGCTTTCAAATTTCCCAGCAGACTGAAACTCTTTTGACATGTATCGCACTTATGGGGTTTTTTACCATCATGAACCAACATGTGTGTTTTCAAGTTTCCCAGCATACTAAATCTCTTCTTGCACGTCTCACATTTATATGGCATTTTACCCTCATGAAGATCTTTGTGCACTTTCAGGTATGACGAGGTATTAAAACTCTTCCCACAAATTTCACACCTATATGGCTTTATACCCTTATGAATCAAACTATGCTTTTTCAAATTATCCCGCAGAATAAAGGTCTTTTGGCAAATATCACACTTGTGTAGCCTTTTCCCCTCATGAATGAAATTATGCCGTTTCAAATGTGATGATGTATGAAAGCTCTTTTTGCAAAGATCACATTTGTATGACTTTTCTGCCTCATGAATAACTTTATGTTGATTTAAGTTTGTTTGAAAAGTAAAGCTCTTTCCACAAGTATCACACTTGTGTGGTTTTTTGCCTTCATGAACCAATACATGCCTTTTCAAGTGTGTTATACAGATATAACTCTTCTGGCAAATATCACATTTGTGTGGTTTATTGCTTTCATGAATCAAACTATGCTTTTTCAAGTTGTGCATATAAGTAAAGCTTTTTTCGCAAGTAGTGCATTTGTGTGACTTGCCCGCGTGAATTAATTTATGCCTTTGCAAATTACGTGACCTAGAGAAACACTTTTGACAAATATCACACTTATGTGGTTTTACGTCCTCGTGAATTAATTTATGATGTTTCAATGCTGAATGTTGGGTAAAGCCTTTTTGGCAAACATCACATGTATATGATTTTTTGCCCTCATGATTCGACAAGTGATATTTCAGGCTTCGCTTGCCAGAAAATGTCTTACTACAAAGTGCACACTTTAAGCGTTTATCGCCATCACTATCAATTGGAACTTCTTTATCTCGGTATATAACTGAATTGCTAGTTTCCCTAATCTCTTGGTATTTATCAAACTTTTTAGATCCAAGTAAGAAGACATTTCTTCCTCTGCCGGATTCTTCTGGAGCATGACTTCCGTAAGCCACAATTGCACTTGATTCTCCATATAGTCTGAAAAACGAGAAAGAACGTAAATATTCAGATCGAATGAGGCAGAACAAATTAAAAATAACAATGATTGCTATGAATCTTATTTTACTGAGTGCTGGAGTTGAATGTCACATAAGTAAAACACTAAAAGCTGATGGAAGAATAATATGGTCCACCGGAGAAAATAGTATCAGTTCTGATCATCATGCATAAACCATGTCACTACTAAAGCAAACGCAAAACATCTATGAACTTAAGGCTGCGAAAGCCCGTTAACTAGCGAGTAGCCAGCAAGATTACCGCAACGTTGCCTGTTAAAGAAACGCGCTACACCGCTGAGTCAAAGGGCATTGCCTCTTTCTTTGCGCGCTTAAAACGTTTAGAATTTCTTTGATAATGCCATAAAATAGAGCTCATGATTTTGAGGTTGACCGTCCAAACCCTATTCGTCCCTGTCAAACTGATTTACAGCAGTGGCACATTCCATGGCATTTTTCTATGAATATTACCTACATTTCATCTATATGTTAATGAGCTAGAGGATAGAGAAACGTGCTGTGGCAGGTGGCTGTTTTCAAGTATTGCTCTTAGAGAGCTTATAATGGCTCTTAACAAGTCCGGCACGAACTCGCGCGGTACTGACGGTGACATTACGCGGAAGGTAATGCACAAACAAGCAAGAAATATGGCTTTCTATAGGTACTTTTTTTTTTTAACATTCTCGTATATCGAAGTGCGTCATAGTGCGAATTTCGCTCAGAGTATCGATTTATCTACTAAAGCCTGTCGAGTTAGTGCACATGCAGTCACCAATATTGTGAAGGAGGGAAAAGACCCTGCTAAGACGGGATATGTGCACACGCGTAGATCTTGGGAAAATACCGTACTGTCCTTAAACGTGCCAGGAATTTAGTTGGTTTTAAAAAATATGTTTTACGCCGAACTACTTATGAAGTATACGATAAGGGAGAATTTCCAACGACAATAAGACTGGTTACTTTCATGACGGAGAGAAAGGAGTATAAGAACTCTGTCTTCCATGTACATAGTTTTGAAATACCTGGGATTTAGATATAGGCGAACAATTGATGGTCGGAAATTTCTTTTGCAATGAACCGACATTGTGGCAACTAGAATTAGAATTCTGGCCACAATTCACAACACAAGAGCTTCTGGTGACACCAGGGCGATATTTTATCTGGATGAAACATGCATAAAACAAAATCATACTAGGAAAGACATATGGTAGGAGTGCTCTGGAAGAGAAGGGGGCTTAAAGTATTGGTTATAAACGTATTCGACTTCTCGTATATCATGAAGGATCAGCCAAAGCCAACAATATTACAGATGGAAAGTGGGCATTCCGCTCTCAAAAGCAAAACAGGGATTTCGAAAAACATTCATAAAGGAATGCATATAGTTTAAAGATTGGTTTAACTATTTGGAGAATGTTTCTATCATAACGGACAACGCCAGTTGTCATTCTATTAGATATACAAGAATCTATGATTCTTTGTTCTCTTAAGTTTATTTTCGTTGCTTCCTTTCGTCCAACTAACCCATTGAAACTGGCACTAGGCAAGACAAGTGTGGGACACTAGGTAATTGTGCCTTATCGGAAATGTCTTGGTAAAGCACTATATTGGTAAATCCATGTTCATAGATTTTTTGCGTTCCCTGTAACACTATTTATTCCAGCTTCAAAAGAAAATATTTGTGGGAGATTTTTCTCCAAACTCATACGCTCAGGTGTTCACTAGAGCTGCAATGTCTGGTCATATATCTCATCTGAATTTGCATTTATACTCCCTTAACTTAGTATAAACAGCCAGTAAACCCCATCCCTCAGGGCTCACCTTATGTGAGTACGAGTTTGGCGTACCCGGGGTGCCCGAGCCACTCATCGCCATATTCATCCCTTCCTCCCCGTCCGGTCGAGGTGGGTTCGTTCTCGTGACCGGGAGACACAAGGTAGACCCTCGTGAGTTCTTTGCATTTCGTTCCATGCCGCCCCTCGTCATCGTATCTTCCTTCCCTAGTCTATTTCCGACCATTTTGCACCACGACCATTCGCACATCTCTTCTCCTTCCTCGCCGGCCTACCTTGCGTGCGAAACGCCCACACTTGCTTTATTTTCCCAATTTATTTGTTTTAATCCTCCGTGGACACAGCCTGGCGGATACCCGCGCACTGGGTGCGCAGCTGGATGAGTGGGTAATGGCTTCATCCCCACCACCCGGGGTCGTTATGTAGGGTTTGTGTTTGTATCCACTGTTCAACTGCAGTCCATTGCATGAGGCACATTGCATGAGCTGCTGACTTCCGACGGCCGTTGCGTCCCTCTGTCTATGTTCTGGGAGGTGTGACCCTGGGGTGAGCCTGTTATAGATAGGCCACTCACCCGAGGCGGGGTAATGCCCAGGATGTCAGAGCCCGAGGTCGGAGACGGATGTATTGGTGGAGGATTTCTTTCGCTATGGAGCCCTCTTTCTCCATTGCTACCAACAAGCGCCGAAAAGTCTTTGTAACAGAAGTAGCACCACCGACATCTGGTTGTTACTTGGTCATTTCACGAACAGAAGGACAAAGTTTTGAGAAGGTGACCCTTTTATTATTCAGGAGGGCATTGCTGCTATTGCTGGTGCGGTTCAGACCTGCACTCGCCTACGGAACGGTTCCTTATTAGTACAAAGTCCGATCAGCAAAATAAGACCTTGTTGCGGACTACGCTTCTCCACGGTTATTCCATCCATGTTGAGAAGCACCGCACTTTGAATTCCTGTCGAGGCGTCGTTACCACCTATAGCGTCGATAGCTTGTCGACGATGAAGTCGTCGACTATCTTTCAGATCAAAAGGTGACAGCAGTGCATCGAGTGCAGGCCAAACGCGACGGAGTATTGGTACCCACTCGTACCCTGTTTATAACATTTGGTGGCGTTGATCTGCCCACGAGCATTTCAGCAGGCTACGAACGTATTGCGGTGAGGCCTTATATTCCTAGTCCTCTGCGTTGTTTTAAATGCCAACGTTTTGGGCATACGCAAGACTCATGTAAGAGTGCCGTTACCATCTGTGCATCATGTAGCCAGCCCTTACACGAAGGTACCTGTTCAACAGCCCACGTCTGTTATAATTGCAAAGTGTCTCACTCGGCGTCATTTGCCAACTGTCCGCGGTACTTGGACGAGAAGGCGATCCAGGAGATGCGGGTAAAGGAGAAACTCTCCTTCGCCGAAGCCAGGAGGTGTTACCATGCGCGCCAAACTTCGTTCCTGCGAAAGGGTACATTTAGATCTGTTGTTGCCGCGCCT
The DNA here is from genome assembly GCA_030765065.1 of Deroplatys truncata. Classification (NCBI taxonomy): domain Eukaryota; kingdom Metazoa; phylum Arthropoda; class Insecta; order Mantodea; family Mantidae; genus Deroplatys; species Deroplatys truncata. The sequence continues at coordinate 170,420,113 of CM060987.1, read as the reverse complement.
GTACCCCGGAAGGATGCCAAAACACAGACCTTGACCATGGCTGCTTTGACCGCCACTACTATCCTGCTGTCCATTTCTGGCACAGTTATCAAGCCATATAAAGCTGGTCCAAAGGTTCTGAAGTCACAAGGCACTGAGAAGAAATCGAAGCAGAAATTTCGCACGGAAGATTTTCTGATAGACCCTCCGCGTGCCGCGGTAAGAAAAGTTTACTTTCTCCTCCTCGAACGTTGCAGTCCCAGGATGCTCCTGGGACAAGTCAAGCTCAACGGTACCCTTCACCCATTGCCACCCAGAGCCGATTCTCGGAGCTTGAATCGGTTTCTAGCACTGAGGGCGTGGGCCCTCCCTTTGAGGAGCCTATGGAGTCTGACCAACTCCATACAAAAAGCCCGAGCCCCAAGGTTAAGTAAAAAGTTATTTTGTGCCGCCCTTCTAAGTAACAAGCTTATCCCTTTTATTCATGGCTAACCTGACCTGGAATTTACGTGGAGTACGATCGCATAGGGCGGAACTGCAACTGTTATTGCGTTCCCATTCACCTATGGTCGTGTGTTTGCAGGAGACTAAGCTTCGCCCTCACGATCCATTTGATCTCCGAGGGTATACTCCGGTTCGCAACGATCTTGCACAGGATGACGGTACTCCTGCTCATGGAGGTGTCATGTTGTTAGTGTGTAACGACGTTCATTTTCAAACTCTGACTCTTACGTCCGACTTGCACGGTGCTACGTCGCCTGAATGGCATTCACCATCGTGGCATAAGAGTCGCTACAGAGACCTTTTCTAATAGCCCTGTACCCAGTCTGCATGCTGAAGCTGCAGAGCCTCCGCTGTCCTTCTGGCGTGAGATGCTTTTGTGCAGCTATGCCTGTTGACTGTCAAGCTTGCCTGACCCCCGTCCTTCGAGTTATTTTTCGAGGATTCGCTTGATCGGCAATATTTAGTTAGCTCCTCTGCTTTGCTCCCTCCGGGGGTTCGATTTCCACAACTTCTTCGGCATTTGGACGTTACGCCAGCGCCGGTCATTCCCAGGGGGGAAACGCGTTTTCCTCTTTGGTTGCGCGCTGAGGTCCACTGTCACCTTGGGCTAACGTCGCTGCCAAAGAATGAGACCCCTTCTTCGGTTCTTAGATCAGCGCTTTTAGAAACTTCAGGCGCTAATCGGGAATTTTCATTTTATAGATACTGATGCGTCTAAGACTGATGTTGGAGTATGGTGTGCCTTTTTTTCGGTCTACATAGATTTAGCTTTCGTTTACCGGGGTAAGGTTCGATTTTTAATGCCGAATTTTTAGTATTTATCAGTCACTTTTATACATCCAGCGGTATGAGTTACGGCACTGTGTTCTTTGCGCAGACTCCCTGAGCGCCCTTCAGAGTATTACCGCGCTATACAACTACCACACACTCGTACAGCGCATACATGATCTCCTCCACTCGATCGGTGTTTCTGGCACCAGCGTCTCCGTGTGGATTCCGACTCATGTGGGCATCTGAGGTAACGAGTCTGCCGACGCCGCTGCCAAATCGGCGCTTTTATCACCCAGATGTTTACCTGTGTTGTCCCCTCCTCAGATTCTTATGTTATTTTACGATACCGCATCCTCTTGCGTTGGCGCGATGAGTGGACGGCGCTTAGGGGGAACAAGTTGCGAGAAATTAAACCTCTCCCGGTTGTCTCGGCCACCTCTTCTCGTGCTTCTCGTCGGGAAGAGGTGATTTTAACACGACTTCGTATCGGACATTGCAGTTTTAGTCATAGACACTTGCTTAGTGGGGATCCCGCACCACTCTGTGATCAGTGTGCGGCACCCGTAACGGCGCGTCATATTTTAACAGTGTGTCAGGTTTTAGCACAATTACGCGTTCGTGCATCTCTGCCTGTTGGTTTAGCCGACATTTTGGCAGATGACGCGTGTACTGTAGAATGTCTTTTACGTTTTATCCGTGACAGCGCTTTTATTCGACGCATTTAATGCGCTGAGCGTCTTTTAGTTTTGTGATTTTATATTGTCCATTTTAATGGAGAGCTGTTCTCCCCTGGGGTCATATGGCGCTCTGGTCCCTTGGCTTCTACAGATCCTGACACGTAGTTTACTCTTTTATTGTTTGATTTACCAAGTTTTTAGGGTGGTGGTTTTTATACTTTGATATTATTTTATTGCTTCGACTAAGCGGGTTTGTGTCCCGTATTTTAATTTCTGGATTTTCAATTTTATACACTGTAAGAGCGCTGATGACCATCGCTGTTTAGCGCCCTTAACTCCATATCATCAATAAACCCCAGCGATGTAATGAAAATTAGGGCAAAAGCTATCTAAGCACATATGCTTGGCTTACACGCTTTGCAGTTGGTGTTAAAAATATATACCTTCATTGCAAGCAGGCGTATTTTAGGTTTCTGAATCTCACCCAGGTTTTGCTCATTCAACACAAAGCATTCTTGAAGTCAGTTTCACTTTAAATAAAACTATGCTGGAGTTTATACATGAGAGTATGGATGGATGTCATGCTAGGAATTGTGTTGTATATTCAATCTGAATAGATAATAAAATTTATATCCAACAAATGACATCGTTTTGTTAAAGAAAGGCAAGCTGCCCTGACATACACGACTGGCAGAACTCAAACTAATAAATACAAATTTATTGGCGGTGAGCATGCTAATAAACGTTCAGATGTACTCAACATCAGTTGGTCAGTCCAAGGCCACTGTACTCTTACATATACGTTATCAACAGCAATCACAGCTCATCTGACATCACTCAGAAATATTAGTACCTCAGGTAATTTTCTCAAAATAAGATTGAATTATTTGTTGTTATACGTCAATCCACGCCAAACCGAACCATTTTTAAGAAAAATTGACCCTCATATTTCTGGTTTACAAACACTATTCAAAAGCAGTATTACGCCTGTTTCTAGATATGGAATTTTCAGAAATATTATCCTCCCAACATGGTTAGTTAGGATAGATTCGCTCTTTCTATGTTAGAGACCTTGAAAATATTTCATTTGAAAGCTCAGAGAATGCACTTTCCTTCTATATTAGATAGTTCACTTAAAACGGGTGTTTTAATTGTAGAATTTAAATGTTAGTAGGATATAAACTATCTAAAAACCGTTAAAATCACTCTTCTTGCTCAAAATTTTTATAATGGCATGCCAATTACCTAGTCGTGTAGCGCATTGAACTCTAACACGAGCGGATGGATATCTGGAGCGCCGCGCTGTCAAGTCATGCTAGGATCCACTGTAGCTGACCATGAATGGCAGGAACGATGCATAAAGCGTTCAAGTCTGTTTCATGGGACAGTGCTCTCAGGATACAATCTAGAAGCTTAAATCACACACTTAGCACGACACGCTTAAACGGAAATCCTTTTTCCTTCACTTTGAAACGAATAGTTTCATTACAGCTTCAGATATTGATAAAAGTACGAAACAATATACCGCTGATATTGGTTTTCGGTTTTCATATCTAACTTTAAAAGCATCACTGTCGTGTTTGTGCTGATTAAATGTAAAGATTGCAATACAATTCTGCCCTAAAGTAAATAATTGATTAGGTAATGTGATGCAGTCTTGTCCCGGCCGGAGACTGGCTTTCGTTACTAGACGTTTAATAGTGTTCCCAATTCCATCATAAGGCCCCTTGGCGTGTGAAATAGTAAAGAAATGCCATTCAGCCCCAACTCCAAATATTTCTAATCAAACACGATTTACAAAAGGTTTTCTGTCCTTGTACTGAGCGCTAGCGCCATCGGAAAAGTAAATTGTTTTTTCCAGATCTTTTATTTCCTTCTTTAGGATGTTTGTTAATTGGCATTGGCACAGATGAACATAACTTGTATCGTGTTTTAAACTTTATGATATGGCAATACCATTTTGATGTCTTAAGCTATTGTTTTCTTTAAAGTAAGCTAAAAATGGATGGAATTATGCCTGATTGTTGTTATAATGTTCCCACTGAACGGAATCTTATACCAAAGGCATAGTTTCCCGAAAATCACAAATTAAATACATGCTTTAGTTTCCAAATTTTCTTTCCATTCAGACAAAAACGCAGACTGTTGTTGAGCTATAGGGATATGAGTTAAGCGATCAAACAACTCCTCCAGCAAGACTTTTGTCTTTCTAAATTTGTGGGATCTGCAGTTACTCACTGTTCACAAGTCTGCTCTATACTCTTTTCTTCCAAAATTCCAATATTATTGACAAAATATTCAGTCCCTGAGTAGTTAAAACATTTCTTTAAATCGCAATCTGAGGATGAGGGGGGCATTCAAATTATTTGAGGGGGCATTCCTTATAATTACAGCGAGTAATACCTAATCTGCAATAAGATGGAAAACGTTCATTCCAGCAAACATCAGTTTCACATTCATTATGAGCGCAAATACATAAAAACAACGTGTACCTTTAGTTCCTGGAGGCATACACTGTTTGGGTCGTAATTGGGTAAATTTTGAGATACCTATTTTGATGCAAGGAATTCATTAAATTGCGGAAGGATTCCTTTAGATTGGACGACGTCAATAACTCTTTTTACTTTCTCTACTACGTATAGTAATAAGGGGAAGTATTGTATTCCACCCAAAATTTCGACACCGAGATTTCACCGGAAATACATGTTTTGAGACCCCCTGAATCCAAAAAAAAGCATTTATGTGTGTGTGTCTGTGTCTGTGAACAGCATAACTCAGAAACGAACAGTCGGATAAACACCAAACTTGGCATTTGGGTTCAGTATCTTCCAAGGATGCGACACGAAGGTTTTCAAGAAAATCCCCCAACCCCAGAGTACCCTTTACATGGCAGATTTTTCGAAAATTTTAATTTTCTCAAAAATGGCTCTAACGATTTTGATTAAAACATCATATGTTTAAGATATTTTTATGACAAATAAAATGTATATCTTGAATTTCCTGGGAATGTCTCCAAAAGTATTCTTTATTGTGAACAACTTTTGCATAACTGGTAAACCACAAGAGATAGACAAAATTTTACTACACAAAAAATGTAGATCGCGTTAAAATACACAATTTATGTCATATACATTTTTTTGGTTGAGTGAACCACTTTCGAGATATTGCTTGTTATTTCCTTAAATTTTTCAATACTTATTTTCTCAAATGGGAATTCGTTATTCATTTTTTTTGTCTTGGATATGCAAAGAGTATTAATCTGTGGGAAAGGGAATGGTGCTGCAACTAGCAACCACTTATTAAGAGATATGTATGTGCTTAAAGGCTACTGTTTTTCTATATTGCCCTTGTAAATATATTTTCCCCTTACATCTACAAGAAAATTAGCAATAAGATAGACTGCAAATGTTTATCTCGATTAACATGAAGCATATGGAGAATAAGCGTTTGTAAAAATAGTTTGTACAAGAGTAGAGAAAGTCATGTGAGTGTAACACATCAGATTTTTTTACTGTCTGCACACTTTCGGAAACATAACTCTTCTTTCCCGGCATAAACCTGCTTATATCGTCAGAAAGGTAAAACACTTAACACTTTTTTTTTATAACGGAATATTCTAAAGGTTTAACAGATTTGCATTCTGGAACAACAAAATGTTCCTTTGTAAAGCTTATGCTTTGGCTACCTGTGTCATCTATGTCGAAACATTGCCAAACTTTTCTTTAATTCGGTTGAAAGACTAGCTTTCGAAAATGGCCAATATCTGGATTTTAAGTCCATATCATCTGTAATGTGAAGCCTATCAATCAGCTTCTGAATTATTTGTGAATCCTGTGGTCCTCTGAGATAGATTCAGCTTCAATACGAAATACCTTCTCCCTAAATTTTACTGTTATTTTTGTAATTTCTGCAATGGATATGTTAAGGCAGCGTTTTATCCCTGTTCTTTTCTTTATGGTCCATTCGCCTAAGATTAATACTAAACTAGTATCAAGATTTGAAATTCCTACACTTTTCTTGATCTCATTCGCATCACTACTATAAACTGAAAGTGAGTTATTAATTTACACTTTCAATCATTTGACAAGCCGGGATATCATAAGTACTAGGTCCAGCAACACTAGATTGTCAAACGGCACTCTTGCTATCACTCGTATCTGTAATCTGAAAAGTCCTTGCACGACATGAGATACACTCATTTAGCTGTGGGGAATAATTTTACATTCTCCCATTTTCAGTGTTAAAAGCACTTTACGAGCCACTGGTCGCAACCTCCGCCCCCTGAACCCTTGCTAATCGTGAAGAGGTTAAAGCAAGTCATACCGTTTTGTAGTGGTACCGTATTGCTCATATTACATATTTAAAGAAAATACACAACGAAATTTAACAGATAAGACTCACAAACGACACAGCGGTGTCTCTCTTAAACTAAATATTCTGGACTGGTCTTCTGTGGAAGGAAATGTCTAATCTGGTTTGCCGTGATAAGAGGTCAACCACTGGTTTACACCGGCCTGCAGTTCAGCGTCAGTATCAAAGCGTTGTGTATCGAGCCATTTTTTAATCGCTGGGAAGAGATGGCAGTCGCTCGGCACCAAATCCGTGCTGTATGATGGATGGTCAAATACCTCCCATCCAAAACCACCCAAATGTGTTCGGGTACGATTGGCCGTGTGTGGGCGTGCATTGTCGTGAAGAAACAACATTTCTTGGTGCTAAGTTTTCCCCGACGCTTATTTTGTATGGCACGCCGTAACTTTCTTAGTGTTTCACAATACCTCTCTAAGGTTATTGTTGTTCCACGTTCCAGAAACTCAACAAGAAGCACTCTCTTAGAGTCCCAAAACACAGTAGCCATGACCTTTCTTGTTGACAGCGTTTGCAAACACTTCCTTGGTTTCTTGGGAGAATGTGTGTGTCCCCATTCCATCGACTGCTGTTTTATTTCACAATTGAAATGCTTCACCCAAGTCTCGTCTCCGGTTACGATACGATCGAGTAAAGCTTTACTATATTTGTTGAAATCTTGGAGGAAGGTCAGTGCTGCAGCCAGTCTCTGTTTTTTTATGGTCTTCCGTTAGGATTTTTGGAACCCACCTAGAACAAAATTTGTGGTAACCAAGCTTCTCCACCACAATTTGATTCACCAAACTCCGTGAAATTTGGGGAAAATGTTCCGAAAGTACTGTAATCGTGAAACCACGATTTTGTCATTGATTTGCACAGACAGTTCATCAATCATAAGGCTAGGTCTACCACTGCGATCCTCGTTGTGAACATAGGTACGGTCATTTTTAAAATCAATGCACCATTGCCTGACTCGGCTTTCACTCATTATTCCCTGCCCGTAAACATCACAAAGTTGACGATAAATTTCAATTGGTTTGTTCTTTTTAGCCAACAAAAACCTAATCACAGACCGCACTTCACAAGTGGCGGGATTTTCTATTGCAGTGCACATTTTAACTCAGAGAGCACAGTAAGGAAGGCACAATCCTCACGCTACCACAGCTGGATGCGTACTGAATGTAGGAACGTTATGACACCAAGATGGCGGCTCTAGCCCTACTCATCGCCACGATAGGCCAAAACGTCTGGAACTTTCTGGACTGCCCTAGTATATTGGGCGTGAAAAACCGGTAATTTTGCTCAGAGGTCTCTTTATCAGACTTGAGGTTCGTTTACATGCGGTGAATCTACGACACAGAACCACCGGTATTGTGGGCTATCCTACAGGCCACAACACTCTGTGCACACATCTATGCATAATGGGTCTTTCAAAAGACCGTTTATGTCCCTAATGTCTTCTGTTTTTGAACCTGAAGAGATGAAAAGGGCACTTCATGCGAACCATTGGACTAGACTAATGCCAAAATAAGCAGCACAGTCGGCTCTTAGCCTGCGTGCATGGCCTCTTTAAGAGCCCATTCAGTTAATATCATCGTCGTCATAATCATCATTTGTCGTCCTCCGAGGTGTAGTGGTTAGCATGCTAGCCTCTTATTTCTGAGGTCGCGGGTTCAAACGCGGCGGAGGGGGATGGAATTTGTCGTCCTCCGGGGTGTAGTGGTTAGCATGCTAGCCTCTGGTTCCCGAGGCCGCGGGTTCAAACCGGGCGGAGGGTGATGGATTTTTCGGGCGTAAAATCCTTAGAATGGCTTCCTTCGGAAGGGAAGTAAATCCGGTAGTCTCGTTCGTAGATTTACGGTACGTAAAAGAACCTCAAACCTGATAAAAAAAGGCCTCTGAACAAAATTATCGGTCTTTCACTCCCAATATAGAATGGGACCACAGCAGTTAAACATCGTCCATAAATAAAACTCAATTTAATTTTAGTCGTCATCATCAGGTGCTAATTACGAGACTAGAAATAATACAGTTTAACCTTAGTGTAAGGTGATAGCCTAACCTTGAAGTAAAAATAGTTTTTACTTTCTTCTATAGCTATTTATCTACCATTTTCAAAAAATTATTTTCAATTTACTAACGTACTCCATTTATCAATATGCTAAATACTTTTTACAAGATTTTGTTGACAGCTGATGTTCTGTAATGTTACACAGACCCTTTCGCAAAATTGTTGGAATTTCTGGCATTATTTCACTTAAAATGTTGCGAACTTTTTTGTTCTTTGGAGGAAAATTTGCTTCATGCATTGATTACGAAATGTAAATAAGAATATTTATTAAATATAATTCTTCCTATTGTGGCGTATGCACAGATAATAGGATACACGACTCTCTGGGCACCGAGATTTGAGACAGCAGTTGATCTGGGAGTAGGGGTAAGTTAGGGGAACTAAGTCCTAGGGGAAGGGATAGCGTCAGTGACGCCTGAGTGTTGGCGTGGGTTTTTGAGAGGAGTCAGTAAGCAAGCCCCGAATAGGAAAGACGTACAACTGCTTTCTGCGTGCTCAGGCACGATGGCCTCGTCGACAGACAATGGGCTGAGAATTTAAGTACTGTAATCACTCTTTATATATTAAACTTTCAGCCATCTACTCTTGGAAGGTTTAATTTATGGTAGTGTAGTGTCCTTCCCTTCCCGTAAGCCAGGTATTATTTTGGTAGAGAATGATTGGTGTTTAACTTAGCTGCGTTCCCCGTCGTAGCCTCGCCATGTGCAGATCTTGTTTAATTCACCGATGCCTTTTGCTAAGCGAGTGCCTACCCTTCTGTTTCTGAGTAGTATTTTGTAGAGAGGCTACGACAGTTGGTGGAGAGCCGGGCATAGTTTGGTTATTTGTGAGATTTTTAAGTACAAAATTTTTTCCCTCTGAAATGTAACGGTTTGTGGTCCTCCACGTGGTCGCTAAAAATCTAAATTTGTTTCTGGCTTAAGGGTAAGGATTTTGATGGTGTAATTTGTGATTTCCATATTCTAAATTTTGTTGCTTTAATTTCTGAAAGTCTCGTTTCTAAATTTTAATTTTGAGTTCATTTTTGCATTTTTTTTCCATTGTCTGTCGGCGTGACGCTAAAACTCCTGACTCCATTTTCCTCTTATTTTGGCTTTATTTCTATTAAATTGTATTGCTGTGCTAAGTGGTTCGTGCTGGTTATTTTGAAATATACTTTTGTGAAAGGTGAGTTGTGAAACGAGTGAGATATTTGCAACTTTGAAAATGTGCTCGTCACGTGTTGGCCATCTAGGTGAAAATATTGTTTTCTGTGCTTATTAGCAGTGGTTCTGGAAACTTATAACTTTATATTCCAGTGATTGTGATTTCTAGCTGTTTACTATACTTTTGTGGGACATTTTTCGTGTAACTTTTATGTACGCACGTGTGTTATGTAATTCCCGCGTGGTTATGCAATTCAGCACTAATTCTTGTTTGTGAAGCCAGTCTTTATCAGCACGTGTTATGTGCGTTTATTTGCGTGTATATCAGGTCAGATACATCTGTCTTAAAGAAAAAAAAAGAGAAGGAATTTTTTGTGCTACGTACAAATTGCAAGTCAGTATTCTGCTCCTTTTGAGATAATGTTAGCGGTGGTCACAGTAGGTGTGACGTGGTTTTTTTTAACTTCCAGTTCGAGGTTTCTCACTGAAGACATCATTTTGTTTTTTCTTCCATGTGTTCATTCTGTTTAAAAATCTTGGTATTGTGTCCAAGTGGCTTGCGTGTTATGCTTGTGTAGACCGTATGTTGGTATAATTTTCTGATATTTCGCCGCGGGCGCTTAATTGTAATACTTCTGGTACTGTTTTATTTGGCTATGTTCTGATCTTGCTACTTACATTCATGTGATGCTATAAGTGTTTAGTTTGGTGTAATCTGCATTGCTCTTTCATATTGTTTATTTACTGGTTGTGTTATCTTTTGCGCTGCAATCATGCCTAAGCGACGTACTACGCAGAAATCTGATATGGCAATTGCTCCAGTTAGCGAGCATAGTGAAGTGGAATCTATGTCCAATATTAGTACGCCTGTTGTTGTTCAGTTATCAGTGATGTCTAACCCGCCCGTGCCGCGAGTACGATGCAGTCAGCTGTGTGTCGCTCGGTCATTGACCCCTCTTACTTTGAGAATTCCAGCAAGTTGTCGGCGTATGAGTTACTTCAGAATTTTGAAATGTTCGCTACTACTGCTAATGGCTGCTCTGAGAAAATGATAATGATGATAATTTTGCTTCACCGTTGCCAAGTTTGGTTTATTTAATTCCGCAATGCATATTTTTAGGGAAAAATATTTTACAGTTACTCATGTAAGTAAAAGTTTCAGGAGCTACTACCAGCCTTGCCAGTATCTTCACCTAATTAGGTTTGATGTGCCTCTAATATGGACCAGTACGATGTGGATGTTGAGAGATCAGCTGTATGTGTATTACCAGATTTTGGAAAATTTGCACTGGAATTTTGTGGTAAAAAGAATAAGAAAAAAAATAACCTGTAAGTATGTAAACATTGTGAGTGTTAAAGTTTGGACGAATGAAACAGTTTTATAACTCACACAGGTATGCTAAATTTTTATTGTTCCACTGACTGATGCTTAATTAAGCTTTGCTTTTCAGGAATATGTGCTATGAATGTCTCTGCTAAATTAAAAGTGTATTATTATTTTGGTGTAACTAACATTTTAAATTATGTTTTGGGGATTACAAATCATTTGTTTTGTTGTTGTGTTATGCTGTAGGAATGTGTTGAAGGTGTACTATGTGCTTAATTGAGCTTTCATTTTCAGGAATGTTATGTGACAGTATTGTTTTGAGTAATGATGTGATGTTGTTTTGTTGCATTCGATTTGATTTGATTTGACTTGATGTGATTTTGGGTTTCATAATGATGCTGTGATCTTTATTTGCAGAAAATTGTTGCATGAACAGTGTGTGTATGTATGTGTGTATTTGAGGTTATGTGAGAAATATGAGTTGATATTTGCGTCGGTGGATGTGCGTAAGAGTAACCCCGACGGTGCTAATGTGAGAGATGAGATGAGATGATGTCAGCTTCGGTGGAAGTGCCAAAGAGTAACCCCGACAGTTGTTGTATAAATGTGTTGATTTTTCTGGAGGGCTACATGTACCTGGAAAGTTGATGTGATGATTTTAGAGATTTTGCTTATTGGTGTTGCTGTAACGTGCCCAGTATAGCGTGTGTGATGAATTCACACGAGAGATTAAATGGATGGAAGTGATTGTAATGTGAATAATTTTTTTCTGTTTATGCAACAAGTTTATTACCATCTTAGATAGCAAATTTTAATACCAACTGTTTTCCAGCTTAATTTTGATTTGGAGGATGTGGATGCAACAGTATAATGTCATGTTATTTGTGTCATTCCTGAAATGTTAATGTGATTTCTTGAAGGTTATGCCTATGTTAGATGTTTTGAATTTGCAGCATGGTAAATGAGACACGTCAGTGAAGATGTTTTGTTTTCCAAGAGAAAAAGTGAAAGTTGAGATAAAGATGATAATGATTGAGTTGATGATAATAATGCGATGAGGAAGATAGTAATGTAGACGAGAAATTGTATTAGTGACAAGAGTATGACAATAGTAGTTGAGAGCATGTCACGTGGTGTAGTTTGGAGATGTATTGTGGATTTATTTTGTAGTTTGTAGTAGTGCATACAGTAGTTTTGAGTGGCTAGTTAAGTGAGTGTTGTGTGTAATTTGGGCCATGGTCAGTGTGAATGAGTTTCATTTCATTGTCATGTGTGATTGTCTTGTAAGTGCACTTATTTTCTTTTGTTAGTGATACCAGCTGGCCATTAAGAGTTAATATTGGGATCCCAAATAAGGTTATGTTTTTTCTGTCATGTTATTGTATGAAAAAGTCACTGTTACTGATATAATGTTAATGTATTCTGAGTCTGTTTTAATGTTCTATTTGGACTGTGAAGCATTGTGAGTTAAATTTTGGATGGCAACTCTCTATAAAATTTAGTTCTTATGCCAATTTGTACTTATTTTTTTTCTCTTACTTTGTCCATGTCAAAAGAATTGTAGTGCAAACCTTTAAACGTTCCAAATATGTAATTGTACATGGCATACCGCCCTTTTTATGTGATTGTTTGTTGGAGCACCCTTTTTATTGTTTGGTGGTTTTGTTGTAGTATTTTGCTGTGGCGGAGCTCGAGAGGATATGGGAGCATCCCACGTGGCACACCAGAAGTTCAAGAGACACCACAGGGAAGCTGTCGGGCAGCCACTACACTGCCGTGGCATAAGGAGCCACTATTTTGGGGGGCAGTCCAAGCCAGCGACTGCCCACCCCGTTGTCATCGCCAGAGACCTGCAGTAATAACAGTTCTACAGCCAAGACAAGTCGTCGTTGTGGGCACATTATAAACTCACCCACAAACAGTTTCAACGGACCATCAAGCGCAGGTGCAGTGTAGTGTGCGTGTGAACTGAGGCAGCGTGGTGTGTGTGCGTGTGCGGGGTGCTCCAACAATATTATTCGATAGCACTTAAGATTCTCGAGCCAGCCAACTAAAAACAAAAGAAAGCAACATTGTCGTCGTCTGGGTGTTTATCACACATGTGTTTTTTTCCCTTCTTATTGTATGTCATTTTTGTTATTTTAATGTCTCTTATTGTGTTTGTTTGCCTTGTGTCGACGAGGGCGTCGATCTCGGTGGCCAGGGGGAGATGTGGCGTATGCACAGATAACAGGATACACGACTCTCTGGGCACCGAGATTTGAGACAGCAGTTGATCTGGGAGTAGGGGTAAGTTAGGGGAACTAAGTCCTAGGGGAAGGGATAGCGTCAGTGACGCCTGAGTGTTGGCGTGGGTTTTTGAGAGGAGTCAGTAAGCAAGCCCCGAATAGGAAAGACGTACAACTGCTTTCTGCGTGCTCAGGCACGATGGCCTCGTCGACAGACAATGGGCTGAGAATTTAAGTACTGTAATCACTCTTTATATATTAAACTTTCAGCCATCTACTCTTGGAAGGTTTAATTTATGGTAGTGTAGTGTCCTTCCCTTCCCGTAAGCCAGGTATTATTTTGGTAGAGTAATGATTTGTGTTTAACTTAGCTGCGTTCCCCGTCGTAGCCTCGCCATGTGCAGATCTTGTTGAATTCACCGGTGCCTTTTGCTAAGCGAGTGCCTACCCTTCTGTTTCTGAGTAGTATTTTGTAGAGAGGCTACGACACTATTTCAATTCATAAAAATATACATTTAATTAAATACACTTATAAAACCACATGGTGAAGTAATTAATTAGCATTATAAACCAAACTGTATACCCATATAGTATATAGATCAATTTATTTTATAGTGCCTTAGAATGTGTTCAAGGGTCATTACTCTATTTAACGGTTGAACATTACAAGAGAGACCCAAGCACTCAAACCATGTTCTACGGTACCTATCATAACATAGAATCTGTAGTGCCTTTATCTGCGTAAGCATTATCACTTTGTCAAGATTTGATATGCTTGAATAATTTTGTACTCATAGTTGTATTGTTACATTTGTCTAATGATGATAACAAAAGGAAAAGCTGTGGAGTAGTACCAGTGAAGAGTCTTGTAAAACCCTGATGAACAACAGCATATATCAGAAAGCCAAATAAAGTTGCCTGTAAATGTCTGTAGAGGCAAGGACGAAAAAAAGAAAAATGTGGCTTTGTTTTAAAATAATGAAGACACTGACTAAGGCACGGAATGCTTCCAATGACCTTCCAAGAAGAAAAGCGTTCATTTTTATTGCAAAAACAGTTTTCTTTGAAGTCAATACTCTCATACATTTATTACAATTTCTCAAAAATACTAGGATATCTGCTCTTAAGAATCTTATGTATTACACTCACATGACTTCCTCTACCCACTATAATTTATTTTATATAACTTCTGCTCACTATTCTTGAGTAAGCTCGCTTTTTATCTATTTAATGTTAATCAAGATAAAGGTTCACAAAAATACCTTCATTACGGATTGTGTTATAGCTACAAGGGGTAGAGGAAGCCAAATTGACATGAAGCTGTTTTAAGACCCGTCACTATAATCTGGCTAGACTCTTCGCGTGATATCGAGAGAAACCGCTGAATCGTGACAGTACTTAAAAAAACTATGAAGTATTGAAAAATTCAAAGTTACTGCAAGAGATACCTAGGAAATGGCTGATGTCACAAAGAAGGTCATTTGAAATAATTCTTGTTTTAAAGAGTTATGAAGTTTTAGATCAATACAGTTTTGCCCATATTTTAAGTATATACAAATTACTATTACTCAAGTATACAAAATTCTACAAATTTTTTTTCTGAATAAGAGGACTTCACAGGCTATTCCCACAAAATTCTGGATATACGTTTTATTTATGGTAAAAATGTTAGGATATTTAAATTAACATCGTTGTTTTCGACGAAATAAAAAAATATGAAAGATATTCTATGTAACAGATAGTTTGGAGTTGGAGGATTTTCTTAAAACTCTTTGTGTCACATCTCTGGAGGATGCTGAACCTAGATATAAGTTTGGTATTTATGCAATATTTCATTTAAGTTCTACTGTTCACAGACAGGCAAGCAGATTGGATGCACACAAAGGCTTGTTTTCTAAAAATAAGTTTTTCTTTATTCTGTGAATCTCAAAACTTGTATTTCCAGTGATCTCTTGACATCAGATTTTGAGTGGAATACAATAGCTCCTTTTACCAACCGTGAGTTGGTTGTAGAGAAAGAAACCACTAAGCAGCGATACTGGAGATATGGATACTCAATCATGATAATTACTCATGCAGGTGCAACATGGTGACTTTTTTACTTCTAGAGAAAGAATAATTAGACTTTAAAGCTTCATGAATTATCTCAAGGTACAGATAAGCGTTTTATTCAGCAGATCCAGAGAAAATGGCTCATAAGATGAGTTTCAACATAGAGGAAATACGGCCTAAGTCTCATCTTAAAGGACCTGTAAACTTATGGTTGCACATTGTTTTAAAACATAACAATCTAGAAAACTTCCTAAGAAACACTACAGCACACACCAGAGTGTATATCTTCAATAGTTTGCTGCTAGAAGCCAATAAAGCAACACATTCAGGCATATGTAAGGTCACTTTAGATGACAGAACTTGGCTGGCAATAAAGCAAGTGCTGCTACCGTGTTTTTTAATATTTATTGTAGAAACAGTCCATGCGCTTGTTTAATTATTACAATGCTGCAGTGTGCCGAGTTTGGTTGTGACAACTGTACAAACTTTAAAATACCTTTCAATGGATTCCAGCAATAGTTCGGATTCAAGTTGAGTAACAAAATATTCTCAGTTGTGACGTTATTAAACGATTTCTCATACTGTGTTTTCTTTAAATTTAATAATAAACACTACACAGTGCAACACATTTCAGTAGAGATTTGTGCATGTTCATCAGATGCCTCAACTCAAAAGTATTCACCACTTTTTGTATGCATAGTCCTCTCTTACAGCACTAATAACATGGGATAGAATTACCCTTCTTTTGTTTTCTCTCCAAGTGGGAGTGCATGAATTTGTCCAAAAGACTAATTGTCTAAATGGTAAGCAAAGATGTTACCTTTAACCAGAGTAATTTTCTCCTTATTGTAGGAATTATGCTACTATTTCTTTAATTTTATTTTAAAATATTGCCAAGCACACTGCATAATGGACGCTGTGGGACCTGGGATTGCCCACTTGTCCCTAAGCCATCCATGCATACAACTTATGATACAAAAATTTATTGTCTCAATAAATTTAATATTGGTAAAAGTTATTTACCTACACGAAATTGACTAACTCTTATGCACTGACCGTTTCCATTTCACCATAACATTCCAAAGCTATTGATATTGTTCACTGGGACTTGTCCCTAAACATTCCCTTAATCATTATGCTTCTATTACTTCTAAGTATTTTTCTGTAATCAGTTCCTCTACATTCCATCTAAATATGAGCCCCATCTTTATTATCTCTACAAACTGGGCAGATTCCCTATATAATATTACCTCAGAAACCTGTTAGTTTGCACATTCTTATTCTAAACCATTCAATAGCCCCTCTCCTTTTTTGTTACCTATGATTAAACATTTTCCCTGTTTAATTTTGTGTTAATAACTTTATGGAAAACCAAAGAGCTGGTTTCATTCATTGCAGAGTATAATATTTGAGCGTCTATGTTTCATATCTGGAATGGACATATTTTCAAAATGTTCTCCGCGTTCCAAGTCTTTATAACCAAATATAACCTAAACCATTCTTTTATAATTTATCCTGAACTGTTCTCAGCTATGTAACACAGATGAAATGTTTTTCTTGGTACACAATGCAACATTGTAGAATATTCCCTTTTAAACATTCCCCAGCATGGTATCAGTAATTAAATATTCTTTCCATCACCAGTCCTTGAGCATTAACCCTGCACAGTTTTAATTCTGACCCTACTTAGCTGTGTACTGAGGAACACTTCACATAAGCTTACAAAATTGTGATAATATCAAGAGCATTTTCTCCTATCCATCATCTAATTTCCAAACTTCAAATCAGTACACACCTCGATACCATTTGTGCCGTCATACAATCTCTGATGCCATACCACTTTCATAATTGGCATTTTATACACGCATTTTCTCAGCAATCACATTGCTGATCTCCCTTTGGCTAATGACATTTTCTGTTTTTCCCCAACACTTACTAATTTTAATGTCCAAATAAGAGAAATCTATAGTTTGAATTTCTTTCACCACCATAAGCCATTTTCTTCTAATGTTCTCTCAGTTTAAGTAATTTCTTCAACACTACTATTTGATAATGAATTGAAGTCGTTACGTATTAATTCACATAACAATGGCACTTGGTATTAACTGAGAAGCGATTTCAAGAGACGTGTTTCTCTCATCTTCAGCTCTGGCCAACTGCAGTCTTGTTCACTCCCCTGACACCCAAGAAGTAATTCAGTAGCTGATTCTTCTGCCCTCTGCTGGGAAAAGTTTAGCATTTGTGATCCTGGATTTACTGTCATCTGTAGTGAAGGTTGGGAACTCATGTCTTCTTTCTTCTCTCTTGTAATTTGATTGGACCAGCTGCATCAGGTAGTTTGTAGGCAGTATTTCAAAATTCAAAATATTCTTAATGTTGGGATGGCTGGAAATATTTTCCCAAATTTCCAGGTGTGAAGGAATCTATATAACTTTTAATAATTTTATCTCTTGCCCTATTTCATGGTTACTGTTCCAAAAATGGTTGGCAACTGCTGATTTATATATGTGTTTTAGTTTTATATTTCTCTGATGTTCACTTAGTCTTATTTTTAAGTTTCTTTTTGTTCTACCTATATATGAGCCTTGGCAGTCTTGAAATGAAATCTGATAATTACCTGACTTTTTTAAATAATCCGATGTGTTGCTCAAAGGTGTATTCAGCATATTTCTCAAACTGTATATGTTCTGAGGGACCAGTTGGATACGAAATTTTCTAAATAATTTTTCAAAATATTTAAACATCACTGGATGGTATGTAAATTTCTTTTATATTAAATCCTTTTTATTCCAGTTCTGTAAGGTACTGGTTATATGTAAGGTGTGTTTCTTTTTGTGTCTAGTAATTAAATTGTTAATGAGCTGTGGTTTGAAGCCATTTTCAATAGCTACATTCTTAATGTATTTTAATTCAGTAGCATAATCTCCTTTATCCAAAGGCACATAAATGAATCTATAGACCAAACTTTTAAAGACAGCATGTTGGTGTGAAGTAGGGTTATAAAAATTATTTTGTATATAATTATTCACATGTATAGGTTTTCTGTAAATACCAAATATTATATTATTATCTTTTCTTTTTCCAAGTACATCCAATAAAGGTAATGTATTATTTGTTTCTATTTCCATAGTGAATTTGATATGTTGTCTTGTTTGTTCAAAATATCCAGTGCTAGATATATACAATCTTGAGGAATAATAGCGAAAATGACATCTACATATCTGTGCCAAATCTTAAAATTTTGTGGGTATGAAGTAGTGGCTGCTTTTTCCAAAGAGCTCATATAAAGGTCTGCAAGAGGAGGAGATAGTGGGTTATCCATTGCCAGGCCATGTGTTTGCGTGTAGAAATTCTTATTAAAGGTAAAATAGTTTTGATTAATACAGGTTTTAAGTGGAATCATTTCTTGGATATAATTCTCTTGTAAGTTGAGTGATGCTAACCAAGTTTTTAACAGATCTGGGATACTATCTTGGATACATTGGTGAATAAGGATGTAACATCAAAAGACACCAGTATATCTTCCTTACTAATTGAGAAGTTCTGAATATTATTAATTAATTCTGCAGAGTTCTTGATACTTAATGATGAAATTTTTTCTAAGGATATGAATTCTTTTGTCAACCATTTAGCTAAACCATAGCTGGGCGAACCTATATTATTGATGATGATAGGTCGCATGCTATTATCTGTCTTATGAGTTTTTGGTAAGCAGTATATTTTAGATAAAGTTGGGTTGCTACAAACTCTTTAACTCTATTATAGTAGTCGTTAGTATTTAAAATTACAATTTGATTTCTTTATCTGCTTTTAAATATACAACAGGTTTCTCGTTGAGTTTTTTTGCTAAAGTTATTATTCATAGTGAAATCCACATTTTTAATAATTTCTGTACATTGTAATTTCAAACTGCTGGCTGTAGCTGAATTTAAACCATAAGTGGTTATTTCTGTATCTGCTATGTAAACTTGAACGTTGTTGGAAAAAGGAATACAAGTTTTAAATTCTTTTTCCACAAGTTGTAATTCCTCCAAAGCTAAAGGCTGATCAGACCGGTTAACTACCGTTTTGGATTTGCCTGCATTTTTTATCTTATTATAATTCCAATATGACAGCTGTGTTTCTTTTAAATAATAAAGTTTTTTCTTTAGAATATAAGTTTTATTCTGCATATAGTATTGTAATTAGGAATAACATCTATCTTCAAAGTTATTCCACATTTGAGGTCCCAAAGCTTTTATTAGCAATAAAGGCAATTCGTATAGTTGTAATTGAATAGGTTAAGGTTACTATAGTGTTTCACAATTTCGGTTTTCAGGACGATTCTTTCTGCTATTTTTTGATGTTGTCCATTGCCGGTATATTTGATATATTTCTTAACAAAACATGGAAGCACCATATATGTAAGGCAAAGCTGTATAAATTTAATACTGGCTAACAGATTTCTTTTTTTAAGTTGCAGTTAAACATATTTTTTTTAGGTTAGACTTTTGTTCTTCTAAATACATATTGCAATATGCAAATCGTACCTGCTGACACATGTTGAGATGAAATCCTGTAAGTCGTCCTTTTTATTCACTTCTCTGGCCTGAAAACCCAATCTAGATTATAATGAACAGAAGTATTCTTGATTGTGATGTTATCATATAATGTATTGAAGTGAGTCGTTACATATTAATTCACATCACAATGGCGCTTGGTATTAACTGAGAAGCGCTTTCAAGAGATGTGTTTCTCTCATCTTCAGCTCTGGCCAACTGAAGTCTCGTTCACCCCCTAACCCCAATATAAACTACTATTTTAGTTGTGTATTCATTTGAGACCCACTTCTTTACAATATTTGTCAATTTCTAAATGATTTAATCCAATTCCTGACACTGATTCCACCATTAAATCATCAGCATCAAGTCCGGTATTTCCACATAGTACTGGTATGTGGGTGTTAGCAAAACTTAAACTGGACTTAATATCATCAATAAATGAATTAAAAAAGCAAGAGTCAGTTTACATCCTTGTCAAGTACTAGCTCATACAGGACTTCAGCTGTTACTTCCTTCTCCCCACATTTAATATAAAAAGTGTTCTATAGATATAAATTACGCAATTCTGTGTTTAATTCCTTTAGTCATAACTTGTACTGCAGTGCTATTATTTTATCATAAGCTTTCTTAACCTGGTCTTATTTGGACGAAAAATGCCATTCTCAAACATTTATATTTAAAACAGTGTTTTGGAAACTATCATGCCATTTTACTGTCTCTATTGCTTACCTATAATAAGTAGGGCAAGGAATTTCATACCTAGATTTCACTGGAAATAGACGTCTTGAGACTTCCTGGATAAAAAGTCATTTTTAGAAAGCGTACCTATGCCTGGGTGTGTATGTAGCTGTGAACTGCATAGCTTAAAAAGAAAAAGTTGATTAAATACCAAAACAGGTATTTCATTTCCGTGTTTTCCAAGAATGTGACACAAAGATTTTGAACATCTTCCCCAAAACCACCCTTTACATGGAAAAATCATTGTTATTAATATATTTTCAGAAATGGCTCTAATACTTTTGCTTTAAATACTATATGCTTAAGATAATTGTGAGAAATAAAATGCGTTTTGAACTTTCTAGAAATATTCTGTGAAGCCTTCTTCATTCTGAATGACTTTTGTAAACCGTAAGATATAGATAAAGTCTTGCTGCACAAATAATGTAGATATCATTAAACCACACAATTTTATTTTTCGTGGCGCTAAGCATTTATGAGATTTTTTGTTACTGTTTTGAGTTTTCAAATACTTAAACGTATAATATACAGACATAATGAAACAGAATATAAACATACTGTATATAGAAAGTACTTCGTCTCCGTGGTTTTAAAATACACTGCATCGATTAAAAGATTAAACACCATAAATGATGAAAAGGTACAATGTCAGGCTTATGTGCATATTTCTCATTTCATAAGTGTTATGCAGAATATACTCCAATTTTCCGGGGTTTTCACTTATTAATTAAGTTATTTTGTTTTTCAATTTTGAAGTTTAAATAAGTACTTTCCTGAAGATCACACATGTGAACTTTGCTCTCATGTTTCAATGTAGGCCCTTTTGGACATATATGAATTGCCTTGTTTACCTCTTTTTTGTCACCATAGATTGCACCCTTTTAAATGTGATACTCAGGAAAAGTTCTTCTGCAAAACTCAGATTACCATAGAGATTTACCCTCAATAATATATTACGTTTGATAGAGAAATTAATTAGTATGTTCTTTTATGCTATTTTATATTTCCCAGCACAACAAACCTCTTCTCACAAATATCACACTTGTGTGGCTTGTTGCCCTCGTGAATCATTTTATGCAATGTCAAGCCTTCTCTCTCTGTTAACCTCTTTCCACAAATATCACATTTGTATGGCTTTTACGCACCTTTAAGACTAAAGCAAAAAAGCTCTTTCCACATGTATCACGTTTGTGTGGTCTTTTACCATCATGAATCAATTTGTGAGTTTTCAAATTTCCCAGGAGACTAAAACTATTTTGTCATTTATTACACTTCTGTGGCTTTTTGCCATCATGAACCAACATGTGTGTCTTCAAGCTTCCCTTCATACTAAATCTCTTCTTGCACGTGTCACATTTATACGGCTTTTTGCCCTCATGAAGCTCTTTGTGCACTTTCAAGTATGATGAGGTATTAAAGCACTTGCCACAGATTTCACAACTATATGGCTTTATTCCCTTATGAATAAAACTATGCTTTTTCAAATAATCCCGCAGAATAAAGGTCTTTTGGCAAGTATCACACTTGTATAGCCTTTTCCCCTCATGGATTAAATTATGCCTTTTCAAATGCGATGATGTCTGAAAGCTACTTTTGCAAAGGTCACATTTGAATGGCTTTTCTGCCTCATGAGTAAATTTGTGTCGATTTAAGCTTCTTTGAAAAGTAAAGCTCTTTCCACAAGAATTACACTTGTGTGGCTTTGTGCCCTCATGAATTAGTTCATGTCTTTTCAAGTGTGCTATACAGTTAAAGCTGTTCTGGCAAATACCACATTTGTGTGGTTTACTGTCTTCATGGTTCAAACTATGCATTTTCAAGTTGTGCGGATAAGTAAAGAGCTTTTCGCAGGTAGGACATTTGTGCGACTTGCCCTCGTGAATTAAATTATGCCTTTGCAAGTTACGTAAACTAGGGAAACTCTTTTGACAAATATCACACTTATGTGGTTTTGGGTCCTCGTGCATTAATTTATGTTTTTTCAAGGCTGAATGTTGGGTAAAGCCTTTTTTGCAAACATCACATTTGTTTAACTTTTTGGCCTCATGATTCCATAAGTGATACTTCAAGGTTCCCTTGTTACAAAATGTCTTACTACAAATTGCACACTTTACGCGTTTATCGCGTTTATCATCCTTTGGAACTTCTTTATCTGGGTATATATTTGAATTACTAGATTCCCTTCTTTCTTGGTATTTATCAAACTTTTTAGATCTAAGTGAGAAGACATTTCTTCCGCTGCCGGATTTTTCTGGGCTATCACTTCCATGAGACACAATTGTACTTGATTTTCCATATAATCTGAAAAATGAGGAAAAATGTAAATATTCATATGAAATGAGGAAAAACAAAATAAAATAGAAATAATTGCTACGATTCCTATTTTACTGACTACAAATTGAATTCCTTAGCATGGCTTCCTTCGGAAGGGAAGTAAAGCCGGTGGTCTAATGACGTAGATTTACGGCACGTAAAAGAACCTCAAGCCCGATAATAGGCCTCTGAGCAAAATTACCGGTCTTTCACGCCCAATATAGAATGGGACGCTAAGGACCATAGTAGTTAAAGAGCGCCTATAAATAAAACTCAATTTTTATAAGTTGAATGGCAAATAAGTATACACTAAATGGTGTTTTTTTAATTTATGGACGCTCTTTTAACTGCTGTGGTCCTTAGCGTCCCATTCTATATTGGGCGTGAAAGACCAGCGATTTTGCTCAGAGGCCTCTTTATCAGGCCTGAGGTTATTTTTTCGTGCCGTAAAACTACAACACGGGACCACCGACACTAAATGGTGATGGAAGAATAATATGGTGCACCTGAAATATTATTCGGAGTTCTAACAATCATGTATAAACGATATCACTCTAAAGCAAACGCAAAACATCTATCAGCTTAAGGCTGCGAAAGCCTGTTAACTAGCAATTGGCCAGAGAGATTACCGCAACGTTGCCTAGTTTAAGAAACGCGCTACCTCGCTGAGTGAACGGGCTTTGCTTCTTTCTTTGCGCTCTTAAAGTGTTTTACGTTTAGAATTTCTTTGATGTCACGAAATAATGATTTCGAGGTTGACTGTCCAAACCCCGTTTGTCCCTGTCAAACTGATTTACAACAGCGGCGCACTCCAGGGCATTTTTCTGTGAAAATTACCCACATTTCGGTTACATTTTAGTGAGCTAGGGGTAGAAAAGTGTGCTGTGAAAAGTGGCAGTTTTCAAGTTCTGCTCTTAGAGAGCTTATAATGGCTCTTAGGATGCCCGGCAGGAGCAAATCGCGCGATAATGTTGGTGACATTACGAACAAGGTGTTGCACAAACCAGCAAGAATTATGGTTTTCTATAGGTACTCTTTTTCTGAAAACATTCTGTTTTATAGAAGTGCATCATAGTGCGAATTTCGCTCAGAGTAGGGATTTAGAAACTCAAGCTGCCCAGTTAGTGCACATACGGTCATCAATATTGTGAAGGAGGGAAAAGACATTGCTAAAACGGGATGTGTGCACACGTTTATATCTCCTGGAAAACACCGTACTGTGTCTAAACGTGCCACGAATTTAGTTGATTTTAAAACATACATTTTAAGACAATACTATTTATGAAGTATACGATAACGGAGAATTTCCAACGGCAATAAGACTGGTCAGTTTCATGACGGAGAAAACAAAATATAAGGAGGCTGTGACTTCTATGTACACAGTTTTGAAATCTCTGGGGTTTAGATATAGGTGAAACTTCATGGTGGGATTTTTTTTGGAACGAACCGACATTTCCGCAACCAGAATAAGATTTCTGTGTACAATCCACAACACAAGACCTTCGGGTGATACCGGGCCCATATTTTATCTGGAGGAAACCTACATAAAACAAAATTGTACCAGGAAAGACATATAGCAGGAGTCTTCTGGAAAATAAGGGTTTAAAGTATCGGTAATAAACTTGCTCGACTTCTCGTATATCATGAAGGATCAGCAAAAGCAGCTATATTACAGAACGAAAGTGGGGTTTCTGCTCTCAAAAGCAAAACAGGGATTCCGGTTATAATTGAGAAATGAACGCTGATAGTTTAAATATTGGTTTATTAACGGATTTTTAAACTAGTAGAAGGAGGTTACTATCACAACGGACAACGCTAGTTATTCTAGAATATTAGATAAAATGCACTAAACACAAACTGGTGAAAGGTGGAGATTCATGAATGGTTGATTGCAGGAACATAATGCAGCCTTTTTAAGAATCAGAAACTAAATTGAAGCTGCATTTATGAATTGAGCAGATAGCTCTATTCGTTTACGCTTTATCACTGTCAGTACAATCCTATAGGACTTGCTTGAGTTACAGTAAAGGCTGAGGTTGCGAAGTTTAATAACACTTTGGACTTGCAGATGTTCAGCAGCTCGCAAACGAACTCCTCGATATAGTTACGAGAGAGGACTGGATATTTCGAGTTGCACATGTCTAAAAGTTACAAAATATATAGGTATTTTAAATAAAATGCTAAAATTGTTCTAAAATATAAATAAAAATTTATAGAATCATTTTTATAAATGAAGAAAAAGCTAAATAATTTAAACTATTATAAAAATACATTATTCGGAAGATTTCCGTACAGAAACTGCAAGGGGTACATGGTACACAATGCCATTATTAACGTTAATGATAGTGAATTCAGGCAATATATTCATAGTCCATAATGAGGAAGTTGACAACTTTCATGAGGTGTTCTCCGCCAAAAATGTATTAAGTGCTCACAGTTTTATAAAGTGTTGCGTTTATAAAATATGCAAATATAAAGTGAAGTAAAAAGAAGTAAAAAATTAAAAAGTAAATTGTGTGGCGTCTTATAATTTGAGTCTTATCACAACCCTACAAGAACTTGTTTCTATAGTGCGACTGAAAGCAGCCGAGGCAAATAACTTTAATAATATTACATAAAAACAAGCATTGTGCCGATTTTCTGCTTTTGTAAAAAGGTAATAGCTTTGCAGACTGATTCCGCCTGTTCAACCTTGTGCTACACACGGCTTGTGTGAAAACAATTAATTACCAATAGTTTTCCTAATTTTAGCCTTTATATACAAGAATCCATATGATTCTTTGTTCTCTTACGTTTATTTTAGTTGATTCCTTTCATGCAACCCACACACTGCAATCCGCATTAGGCAAGACAAGTGTGCGACACTAGGCAAATGTGCGACAGAGACAAGAGGCAGTGCTACTTTCTGTGTCTCTGCGGCTATGCCTTATCAGGAACTTTGCATCTTGGTGAAGCACTGCATTGGTAAATCCAGGTGCATAGCTTTTTTTCGTTCCCTGTAACACTATTTACTCCAGCTTCAAAAGAACATCTTTCTGGAAGACCTGAGACATGTGCTCAGGTGTTCACTAGAGCTGCAAAATCTGGTCATATCTCTCACCTGAATTGTCATCTATACTCCCTAATTTAATATAAACAGCCAGTAAACCTCAGCGATGTAAAGGAAATGAATGCAAAAGCTATGTAAGCAAACATGCTTGGCTTACACACTCTGCAGTTGGCGCTAAAAATAAATACCTTGATTGCAAGCATGTTTATTGTACATACCGGAATTTCACTCAGTTTTTGCTCTTTCAACACAAAGCATTGTTGAACTCAGTTTTAATTTTAAAAAGACTGTATACTGGAGTCCATACATGAGAGCATGGATGGCTGTCATTTGCGGCAGTATTTTAATGCCTAAATGATATTAATTGTATTTTTTATTAATTAAATTCAATAACAGCCCACCTAGAAAACTATGTACATAATTATTATATAAATTGTATGTAAAGTCATTGTAAATACTTATTTTTATTGTAAACGTATTTATTAGTGATATGTAAATGTTTATATACTCTAATAGTTCAAAATCTGTGAGAATACTATATTTTAGGATGTTATTAATGAGGCAATAATGTAATTTTTGTGACAATAATGTGTTTGGAGTTTTAAAAGTACTGGTTATGAAAAAGATCGGTAATAACGTAATTTCGCTTACAGTTTGGAATTAACCAATCAAAATTAAAGAAAGATTTTTAGTTTGAATACTTAAATTCTATTGGACTAGAATTAACCAATAAGAGAATGGCATTATCGACGCTTAAGGTTTTCACCGTTGAGTCTAGTCAGTCTCGGGCAAGATATTAGACAGAGCAGACGTGAAAGTCGTGGGTAAAAATGTTGTAAAGTATAAATTATAAAATTTGTGTTCTCCGCCAAAAATGTATTAAGTGCTCACAGTTTTATAAAGTGTTGTGTTTATAAAATATGCAAATATAAAGTGAAGTAAAAAGAAGTAAAAAATTAAAAAGTAAATTGTGTGGCGTCTTATAATTTGTGTCTTATCACAACCCTACAAGAATTCGTGTTTCTATAGTGCGACTGAAAGCAGCCGAGGCAAATAACTTTAATAATATTACATAAAAACAAGCATCATCTTCACTATAAAGTTTGGCGTCCTAAAAATCAAACATCATCAAAGTGTATCTTCATTACGTAACCTTAATAATATTTACGTAATCAAAAACATCGCTAAATTGCTTTCTTCATATTGCCGTACAACTGTGGGGCAAACTCCTCCAAATAATTACGTAACCTACAAACTGCAAGTTGAAGAAAATAATTCTTCAAAATTGGCGCCCATACGTGGGGCAGATAAACATAAAGCACCTCAGCTAAAATGCCATTCTTCACATGCTAGGAATTCTGTTGTATATCCAACCTTAAAGGATAATAACATTTATCTCCAACACATCACGCCGTTTTGTTAAAGGGCAAACTGCCGTAATATACATCACTGCCAGAACTCAAACTAATAAATACACATTTGTTGGTAAACCTTCAGATAGACTCAACATCAGCCGGTCAGTCCAAGGCTTCTGTAATCTTACATATACGTTATCGACAGCATTCACAACTCATCGGAGATCACTCAGAAACATGATACCCCAGGTCGTGTTTTCTCAAAGCATTTTCTTTTTATGATTCGTCAGTCCATGTCAAATCGAAGGATTTACAAGAAAAATTGAAACGTCATGTATTTGATATTTAAAAAAATCCTCTGTTTAAAACGTTTAAAAACTATTCACAAGTACTATTACGCCTGTTACTAGATAACGGATTTTCAGAAATATGATCTTCCTTGGTATGTTTACATAGATTAGCTCCGGTTCGTTTTATGTTAGAGACCTTGAAAATATCTCATTTGAAAGCCCAGAGAATGCACTTTCCTTCTATTACATAATTCATTTTAAACGAAACGTACATAGTTTAAAAAAAGTCTTTTTGTTGTAGAATTTAAATCTTAGTATATGAACTATTTAAAAAAACTTCAAAAACCACTCTTTTTGCTTCATATTTTTATAACAGCATGCCACTTATATCACGAGGGTATTATTTCTGGTTCATTTAGGATTAAATTATTTACCTAGTCGTGTGGCGCATTCAGCTCGACCCGGGGCTGGTGGACATCTGGAGTGCTGCGCTGTCAAGTCAAGTTGGGATCCACTGTAACTGAAAATGAAAGGAAGGAACGATGCACAAAGCGTCCAAGCCCGTTTCAAAGCACAGTGCTCTTAGGAAACAATCTATGAACTTATAGCACACCTAGCACGACACGCTTAAACGGAATCTTTTTTCCTTCACTTTGAAACGAATACAGTTTCACTACAGCGTCAGATATTAGCAGTACGAAACAATATAGCGTTGTTATTGCTTTTCGGTTTTCATATCTAGCCTTAAAGGTATCACTGTCGAGTTTGCAATATGATTCTGGGCCCAAGTATATCATTTATTAGGTAATGTGACGAGGTCTGTCCCGGTTGGAGACTAGCTTTCGTTGCTAGACGTTTAGAAGTGCTCTAAATTCCATCATTTGGCCTCTTGCAGTGTGAAATAGTGAAGAAACGCCACTCAACGTCAACTCGAAATCTTCCTAATAAAACACGATTTACAAAATGTTTTCTGTTCTTGTAGTGGGCGCCAGCGCCATCAGAAAAGTAGATTATTTTTTTCCAGAACTCTTATTTCCTTTTTTTTTAGAACGTTTGTTAATTGGCGCTGACACAGATGAACAGAACTTGTATCGTGTTTTAAACTTTCTAATATGGCAACAATATTTTTATGTTTTAAGCTATTGCTTTCTTTAAAGTAAGTTAGTTAAAAATGGATGAAATGTTGCCCGGTTGTTATAGTGTACCCCTTGAACGGAATTTTATGATGGAGGCATAGTTTTCCGAAAAATCACAAATTACAATACATTCTTTAGTTTTCAAATTTTCTTTCCATTCAGACAAAAACGAGACTGTTGTTGAGGTATGAGTTAAACAATCTGACAATTTTTTTCCCAGAAAGGTTTTAACATGTGAATTTTATTTTTGTATTTGTGGAATCTGCGATTACCCAGTGTTGATAAGTCACCTGCTGCATACTTTTTTTTCTCGAAAATCCCGAATATTATTGACAAAATATTCAGTCTCTGGGTAGTTAAAAGATTTCCTTAAATAGCAATCTGCCGATGGGGGAGTTACAAATTATTTGAGAGAGGCAGTCCTTATAATTACAGAGAACAGTAGGTTCTCTGATCTTACCTGATCTGCAATAAGGTGGAAAACGTTCATTCCATCAAGCATCAGTTTCACATTCTCATGATGAGCGCAAACACAAAAACAATGTGTACATTTGGCGCCTGGATGCATACATTGTTTAGGTCTGTTAGGCAAATTTGGAGAAACCTATTTTGACGCGAGGACATTTATCTTTAAAATTGAGGAAGGCCACTTTTGGATTGTACAAAGTCAATCTCTTGTTTTTTTTCCCTTTAATTGTCTGCACTCCTTCGGAAACATAAATGTTTTTTCCCGGCATAACCCTGCTTATATCGTCAGAAATGTAAAACTTTAACACCCTTTTTTTATCACAGAATATTCTAACGGTTTACCAGATTTGGTTTCAGGAGTTGACAAAATGCCTCTCTCTAAAGCTTATGTTTTTGCTACCTTTAACATGCGATTCGAAACATTATTGCCAAACTTTTCTTTAGTCGGTTGTAAGACTAGCTTTCGAAAATAGCCAATATCTGAATTTTAAGGCCATATCTTCTGTACTGTGAAATCTATCTATCAGCTTCTGAATTATGTGTGAATCCTGTTTTCCCTCTGGGATCGATTCACCTTCAAGACGAAATACCGTCTCCTTAAGCTTTCCTGTTAATTTCTGTAATTTTTGGGATGGATATTTTTAGGTTTTTTATTCTTTACTTTGTGGTGATTCGCCTAAAATTGATGCTAAACTAGTATTAAGATTTGCAATACCTACGATTTCCTTGATCTCATTCGCATCACTACTCTAATCTGAAAGTGAGTTATCAATTTAACTTTCATTCATTTGACCAACGGGATATCATAGGTACTGGATCCAGCAACACTAGATTGTCAAACGTCATTCTTGTTTTCACTCATATCTGGAATTTGTAAAATTCTTATACGACACGAGGCACACGTTTTTGGTTGTGGGGGCAATTTTGCATCTCCCATTTTCAGTTTTAAAAGCATTTTACGAGTCACTGGTCGCAACCTTTCTTTTTCCCCTTCAACACGTGTCTGCTAATTTTGTAGGGGTTAAAGCAAGTCTTGTATAATCGGCGCAATAGTTCTAGACACGTGAAAATCTTAATGAGAGCTATGATGCGAGTTGCTTACCACATCAGGTGGTGACCGATCGACTGAATGCTGCAGGAGTGCGAGGGACAGTCATCGTCAAATATCCACAACGGTTCTGCACTGTGTTGCGCTGATAAACTTAGTTATATACAGTATATTAAAATCCACGCTGTAAAAAGCGCTTAATATAAAAAACGCTGTCAATCATTGCCTCCAATTCTTCCACATCTAACAACCCTTCCTCTTCTGAGGAATCACTCACATTATTGCCGTCATCAATGCTATCACTACTTTCTGCACCATTATCCTGCATGAGAATTATTTCTGTTTGATTTTCTGCAATTCCGTATTTTTCGGAATAATGATTCTTAATTTATTCAGCATGTCGCCATACATTTTCCCATTCTGAACTTCCAATTTCAGCAAATTGCTGGCGTTATAACTGCTCCACATATTTTAATTTAAAAGTGATATTTCTGCATGCCACCCATTTTTTGACATCAGCCCAGATTAATTCGATTGGGTTTAGATCTGGGCGATACGATGACAGTCTAAGTACATTATGGCGATGTTGTATTACTATCTGGTCAAGTATGTATGACTTCTGAAGCAGTTTGTTGGCTTTAATTAAGTTATATAGCTTTGTTTTACTCATGCTTTCATCTAAAGCTTTATGTCTAAGTAACCAAGCTCTCATTTCTTCTTTCAAGGAAGTTGAGGTAGGTGGTTTGTGAATTTGAGTGTTGACGCATTGTGAAGCATTGTCGATGACCAAAACAGACCCAGCAGGCATTTTAGGTATCAACATGGCGTTGATTCAATTCATGTAATTTTCTGTATTCATTTCTTGATGAAAATCTCCTGTTGTTTGTTGCGACTTGTAAAAGAAGGGCATTTGGAACGAAGCTGATCTTTCCAACAGCACGAACGATAATAAGTATTTGCCCTTTGGCAACAGGTGCCTGCAAACCTAATTCGCTATCGTCACTCCAACTTTTAGATGTTGTATGACTGCTGTGTATGTATGACTCATCTTCATACATTATAGTATTTTTCTGAAATTTGTAGCACCACCTTGAAAATTGATGCTGATATAAGTACACACTGATATAAGTACATATAAAATTATAGTCATTTGGAAAGGTAGAATCAGACTGAAAAATTCAATGCCATAGCCGGGATTTGAACCACGGATCTTAGGCTTTCCGTGCCGTTGCTCTAACCGACTAAGCTATCATGGCAACATTTACTTTTTATTTTTATTATTTTATTATTATTTTTTATTTTATTTATTTATTTTGCTTTTCTGTTAGAACTCTTCTATTTGATTTCGGTTTCTTCCATTTGAACCCTAAATCTTTAATAATTTTTCTGAGATTTGTAGCACCACCTTGAAAGTTTCTGCTGCCTTTCAGCTGGATGAGCAATCTGCTTATTGTTAGCACAGTTTTTTCTTCCACATAGGAATTGTGAATCGTGCGCCGAATGACGCATTCGAAATCGTCTATTTCTGTAATACGTTTAGGGACCTTATGTTTCTTCCCAGGTGTGTCAAATGGTACTCTTTCATCCATATGTTTTTTTCTCTTATCTTTGAGAACTCTGGAAACGGAACTCGGTGAAACACCAGTTGCTTTGACTACTCTTTCTTTCACTCTCATAAGGCTTTTGTGGAACTCGGATATAATTTCTTCCTTCATCTCTGCTTCTTGCTTCATGAAGTCGATGACATTTGCAATTATTTCCCTACTTTGACTATGTAACACCTTACCACTTAACTTTGAAAACATAGGAGCCATATTATAAATATAACAAATATAAAATAAGTACTATTTAGATACTACAGCTCTCTTTAAAATTACAACCAGATGCAGACACTTTCTATGCAGACTGTATGTGTTACGCACTGTGAGTAATCAAAGGTGTTATATCGCTTTCGTTGATAAAGCTAAACATAAACCATTCCTAGGCTCGGCAGCTGGGTTGGCAATCAAGGTCACGATTCCAGAAGTTTTGCGCGAGTAATAGCGGTTTCGTACTACTCATATTAAATATTTAACGAATATACAAAAGCATATAGATTTAGGTTGTCGATAGTTCAAATTTCTGCGACAAGTAACTAAACTGTTTGAATCAGATTCAATCTAGTATGTTTTTAAATTAAACTCCATAAGCTTTAAAATGAGTTCGATATGGAGTTTATACGAGAATTTGAACGGGGGATATAACAGATAATACTTGGGGGCGCACCTACTTTTTCGAAAATTTTTATTTTGTCTGGCATTCAAAATATAGAAGTTAGGGACCACAAAAAAGAAAAAAAATGGAAAACGTATCTTCTATTTCGAAACATCAAAAGTTTACAGAACATTTGATTACTTGTTGCTTCATGGGTATTTGACTTGACATGGAATGTCTCTGGTGTACGATTATGAGGAAACAATTTTAACACTATAATTTTTATAACCCTTAAGTGTATATTAAAAAGTCTTGCACGAAAGGTGAACTTGCTGAATTATTCCTGCAAATTTTCCACATATAGGACACTGTATTTCCACATACTCTTATGCTTTTTAATCACGTTATTAACAAAGTGCATTTAAAAACCATTAAATGCTGCCACTTTTATTATCTGTGTATATTAGGTACCTAATTTATAACACAAATTACATATCGTAAATTGCTGTAACCTCGGGATGGGGAAAATAACTGAGTTCCTGGTAATTTTCAAATCCAGCATTTACTGATAAAAGCTGCAAATTACCCACTATCCCAAAGCCGCCTCCCCAAAGTTAGCATTAACCTTTTAAACAGACACTAAAAACCCATATTCGCGACGGGGATTCTCTGGAGTCGCCTAACAGCCACTAAAACGGATACGGATGCGTCGGCAAGTAGTGGATAGCCAGCACCTGACCAGGGCTTCGGTCGAGTACTGAGTAATAAGTAATTTATTTCATCCTTTGAGAACAACTTACATTGTTTTTTTGGACATGTCAGAATTGGATATGCACAAATTTCACATTACAGCAAACAATATTAAAATAATTCTTAATAATAACAACTACATGTCAGTTTCTTTACAAAAATACTGTCACAGAATAACAAAATTAACGCCAAGTCAAGCTTGTCTCTGAATAACAAATAGGAGACCTCGAACCAACTCCCCAACCCTAAGCTGATATGCGATCCGTGTCAATGGGGTGCATGGTTCATGGAAGATATGTCACTAACGGAACTCTGAGATACCTGACGGCCTCTAGGAGTGTATAGTCTTACCCAGGCATGCGGAGATCTGTCTGGGCGAATCTGAGTTATCCCTAGCAAATCGTGGGAATTATAGTAGATTCGAGTTCAAATAAACCGGAGGGCTCCATATTAAGGAATCCCGAGAGCATTAATACCAAAGTTGAGACGGCTGGGCCCTCGCAACAGGAACTTGCCACCGAGACCAGGGTAAAGAATACAGGAAATACTACTTCTGGAGATGTGGAGAAGTAGGCCCTGTACCTAAAACCGGATGCCCCGCTTAGGGATACCGCATTATCATCGCGGAGGCTGGAACCCCTTGCCCCGTGAGTCATATATCCCAAAAGAA
Source organism: Deroplatys truncata (assembly GCA_030765065.1). Lineage (NCBI taxonomy): Eukaryota > Metazoa > Arthropoda > Insecta > Mantodea > Mantidae > Deroplatys > Deroplatys truncata. The sequence continues at coordinate 170,386,461 of CM060987.1, read as the reverse complement.
GTCCTCGGGATCTTCGGAGAAATGGTTTCTATGGAAAAAGGTACAAGTGAGGCGGGGCAAGTCAAGATGATGTCGTTCATACAGGCTAACCCGCAACACAGTATTACTGTCTCTCGAGTAACATAACAAGGTATGAAATAGTCATGTCGCCATGATATAAGAACCCTGGCTTTGACATGGCCGTATCATGGGACTAAATATAAAAGATTTTACTACCTTCAGCACTTTGTCCGAAGTAAAACCCAGAGTATGTGTCCTTACAATACTCAGTAATATCTGCACCCTGCAGGGAATTCTTACTAAATACCTGACAGCAGTCCTAGTGAGGTATGAGGAGGACGAGTGCTACGTCATATGGTAGTCTGTTCGAGTATTTCCCCCATGACTCCTAGGAGCCACCACCTCCTCAAGAGCAGAAACTGTGGTCTCAGGAGCTAGAGTCAGGCTGCCCTCAATAGAGGATCCTTCCGGTAAATTGATTTTAATTTTCCCTCCGGTGCTGTGACACAGTCGGAGGGGGAGACTTTGAGGCTTTGCTTGAGACTTACTTCCCGGAGGCTAGCATTACAAATCAAGAAACCAAACTCGGGTAGGGTACGCCGGCCTTAACGGAAGGCTGGACAGTATCTACCGAGATTGTTACCTTTAAAAAACGTAAATGGGCCATTTATACTTTTGAGCCCTATAAAAGCGCAGGTGTAGATGGGGCGCGCCAAAGTGATGTTTAGTCAGGTAGCCAATCCTACCACAGGCCTAGAGATTTTCGTCCTGTCAGTCTAACATCCGTTCTGTTAAAGGTTCTGGGAAGACTGGTAGATACATTTCTGAGCGATAGGGTACTGGTGGACAGACCTATACACCCTCATCAGCATGTCTATTAGCCGGGTAAATCCATAGATACGCGCTCCATCAGCTTGAGGTGAGAACGGAGAGAGCGCTGGACTGGGGAGAACCCGCGTGGTGATTTTCTTGAACATTGAAGGTGCTTTTAATATAATTTTGGCACCATTCGGAAATGTCTGGAGAGCAGGGGTGTCAGTCCGGTTGTCATGAACTGCATTATGACCTCCTTGGAAGGCCGACAAGCTGTGGGGGCCCTGGAGAGTGTCCATGAGGGCAACAGTGCCCCCGAGTCTGCCCACAAGTGGGAATTTTGCCACCTATCCTGTGGTGTCCAGTGGTAGATTTACTGCTGGACAGACTTAACAGGGGAGGAATTCATTCTCAAGGCTATGCTGATGACATATGCCTTGTAGCAAGTGGAATATTCCCGAATACTGTTTCGGAGATCATACAGGGCTCCCTAGAGGCTCTAGAGGAATGGTGTAGAGAAATGGACTTGCCCCTTAACCCAGACAAGACTGAAATAATGATCTTCACGAGGAGGAGGATGGCAGGTTTGGTAGAGAGTTTGGGAAGGAGTTGAAGCTTTCCGGAGCGGCCAAGTATCGAGCAGTTTTTCTGGAGGTTGGGCTGACAATGAGCTGGAAAAAGCATATGCCGGCATGTATGATGATAACAGGGGCGACGACTCCTCAGTCTGCCTTAGAGATTTTTGTGGACCTTTGCTCCTCTGCGCTTGTTTATAGAGGAGGTAGCCAGGATGAGGGCGCACGGCTTCTGGACTGTATGGGGTGGTGTTACAAGCTACCTCACAAAGGGCACTCACTGATCCTTTCTGGATTACAGGAGAAATTTCCTATAACCCAGAAGATCCGAGAATTTAATGGGGGCTAGGTATAACCTAAGTCCATCCTATACTGTGGTAATATCTCCAAGGAGGTGTTGGACCCAGACACCGGGTCTCTCACGAAGGCAGGGGTGGTTCACGTACGGTTTCTGCCTCGGGGACAGGACGGGGGCTGGGGCCTATGGCCTCAGAACCAGGCTTGTCATTCCCCTTGGGCGATTTGCCACGATTCTCAGGCTGGGGTCTATGCCTGATCTTAGCCTGTGCTTGCATATCTGCACTATGCCATGCGGACGAGCCGATGTGTACATCCGCTCGATAGTATGGTAACTTTGAAGTCCCTTAGAGCGGTTAAAACCACATACAGACTGGCGAGGCAATGCCAGAGGATGTTGGATAGACTATGTACCGGCTGCGCGGTTACAAACATTTGGGCTTGCTGGTATTAGAGGAAATGAGATGGCAAAGAGGGGATCGAGCTCGATTTTATGGGGCCTGAGCTATTTTGCGGAGTGTCTGCTAGTAATGTCAAGCATGGCGTAACCCAGTTTATGGCGAGGGCTCATCTTAAGATCTGGAGTAAGTAAATCGCTGCCAGGCAGGCCCATGATCTTATATCAGAGCTTAACCAGAAAGTGAGCGAGTTTCTGCTGAATTTGAACTCAGAGGTGTTGTGGGGTATCTTACAGGCACAACACTCTGTGCAGACATCTATGTATAATGGGTCTTTCACAAGACACATTATGTAGGAAACATGCAAGGGACAGCATATGCTATGCGAAGGCTTTGCTGTGCATAGGTATGTATCCTTAGTGTCCTTCTTTTTGGAACCTGAGGTGATAAAAAGAGCAGATATCAAGGAGGTGTTCCATTTCATATGGACCAAGAGTAATGCCAAAATAACAGGCACAATTGGCTCTTGAGCCTGCATGCACTCACTTCTTATCATCATCATCATCATTATCAATAAATCCATAAGTCAAGTACTAATTATGAGACTAGAAATAATACAGTTTAATCCTAGTGTAAGGTGGTAGCCTAACCTTGAAGAAAGAATAATTTTTGCTTTCTTCTATAGTTATTTAATCTTCCATTTTTAAAATATTTATCTTCAATTTACTAATGTACTCCATTTATGAGTCTGCTAAATGATTTTTATAAGATTTTATTGACAGTTGATATTCTGTAATATCACACAGAACCTTTCACAAAACTGTAAATATCTCTGGCATTATTTCACATAAAATGCTGAGAACTTTTTGGTTCTTTTACTTTTCTATTCATAAAGCATATCTTATTTAATTAAATATGCTTGTAAACTACACAGCAAGGTAATTAATTAGCATTATAAACCAATTTGTCTGCACATATAGTATATAGCTCAATTTTCTAGGTTACTGTGCCTTAGAATCTGTTCAAGCGTTATTACTCTATTCATCAGTTGAACATTACAAGAGAGACCCAAGCACTCAAACCATGCTCTAAGGCACCTACCATAACCTAGAAATATGTAGTACCTATATCTGCGTAAACATTATCACTTTATTATGATATTGAAAATGTTGTGTTTGCCGAGCTTTCGAAATTGAGGTTTCCTGTCAAGTTTTGATATGCTTCAGTCTCTATTACTTATATTTGTATTATTACAGTTCTATAATGATAGCAACAAAAGGAAAAGCTTTAAGGTAACACCATTGAGGAATCTTGTTAAGACCTGATGAACAACAGTAGATATTACAAAGTCAAAATAAACTTACCTACAAACATCTGTGGAGGCAAGGAAAAAAAATAAAAATGTGGCTTTGTTTTAAAATAATGATACTGACTAAGGTGCAGATTGCCTCAAACTACCTTCCAAGAAGAAAAGACATGTTTTTATTGCAAAAATGGTTTTCTTTGAAGTCAATATTCTCCCACATCTGTTACATTCCCCTACCCACTGTAATTTATTTTTATATAATTTCTGCACACTATTCTTATGTAAGCTTACTTTTCTATCTATATAATGTTAATCAAGGTAATCCTTTGCAAAAAAAAAAATAGTTTCATTACGGATTCTGCTGTAGGTACAAGAAGGATAGACAAAGCCAAATTGATATGAAGTTGTTTTAAGACCCATCACTCTAATCTGGCTAGACTCTTCCCATGATATCAAGAGAGACAGTTGAATTGTGACAGTACTTACGAAACTATAAAGTATTGAAAAATTCAAAGTAACTTTAAGAGAATCTAGCAAATGGCTGATATCACAAAGAAGGTCATTTGAAATAAATCTTGTTTTAAAGACTTATGAAGTTTTTGTTCAGTAAGGTTTTGTCCATATTTTAAGGTTTACCAGACATACAAAATTCTATAAAATTTCTTCTGAATAAGAGGACTTCACAGGCTATTTCCACAAAATTTTGAATTTACATTTTATTTTGATATAAAAATGTTATGTTATTTCAATGAAAATCATTATTTTTGACAAAATAAAAAATTATGAAAAGTATTCCATGTAAAGGATAGTTTGGAGTGGGAGGGTTTTCTTAAAAGTCTTTGTGTCACATCTTTGGAAGATACTGAACTTATATATAAGTTTGGTATTTATGCAGCATTTCACTTTTGAGTTTTACTGTTCGCAGACAGACATACAGACAGGGATGCACACAGACTTGTTTTCTAAAAATACATTTTTTGGATTCTGGGAATCTCAAGGCATATATTTCTCTTGGCATCAGATTTTTGGGTGGAATAAAATACCTCCTTTTACCGATTTTGGGTAGAAAATACTAAGCAGATATACTGGAGATATGGATACTCAATCATGATAATTACTCATGCATGTGCAACATGATGACACTTTTTGACTTTTAGAGAAAGAATAATTAGACTTTAAAGCTTCATGAATTAGCTCAAGGTACAGATAAGCATTTCATTCAGCAGATCCAGAGAAAATGGCTCAAAAGTTGGGAGATTCAACATAGAGGAAATATGGCCTAAAGTCTCAACTTAAAGGATCTGTTAACTTATGGTTGCATATTGTTTTAAAACATAATAATCTAGGAAACTTCCTAAGAAATACTACAGCAAATACCAGAGTGTTTATCTTCGATAGTTTGCTGCTAGAAGCCAACAAAGGAACACATTCAGGCATATGTGATATCGCTTTAGATGACAGAACTTGACTGACTACCTTTCAATAAAGTAAGTGTTGTAACCATGTTTGTTAATGTTTATCGTAGAACTAGTTCATGCGCTTGTTTAATTATTACAATGCTGTAGGTGTTGTGTTGTGTTTGGTTGGTTGTAACAACTATACAAATTCTAAAATATCCTTTCAATGGATTTCAGCAATAGTTCTAATTGAAGTTAAGTAACAAAATATTCTTGTTTGCAACACTATTAAAAGATTTCTTATATTGTGTGTATTTTTATTTAATAATGAACACTACACAGTGCAACATATTTCAGTAAAAAAGATTTGTGCATGTTCATCAGTTGGTTGAACTCAAAAAGTATTCACCACCTTTTTATGCATAGTCCTCTCTTACAGCACTAACAAATGGGATAGAATAGTTCTTCTTTTGTTTTCTCTTCAAGTGGGAGTCCATGAATTTATTCACAAGACTAATTGTCTAAATGGTAAGGAAAGCCATTACCTTAAATGCCACAGTAATTTTCTCCGTTTTGTAGGAATTGCTCCCTTTCCCCCCTTCTTTTCTTTTTTGTATTATTCACTAAATAAATTTAAAATCAGTAAAAGCTATTTGCATAAACAAACTCTACTAACTCTTATTCACTGACCATTTCCATTTCACTGTGATGTTCCAAAGAGGTTCCCCTGCCCTTGTTAACTAGACTTGTCACTAAGCATTTTCTTAATCACCAGTCTTCTATCGCTCCTAAGCTATTTTTTCTCTCTAATCAATTTTCTCTTCCATTCATCACCTCCTCTACCTTCCATCAAAATATGAGCCTCATCTTCATTATCCCTACAGATTGGACACATGCCCTGTGTAATATTACTTCAGAAACCTCTTAGTTTCTGCACCCTTAATCTAAACCATGCAATAGCCCCTCTCCTATTTTGTTACCTTTTTCTATTTAATTCTGCAGTAATAACTTTATAGAAAATCAAAGAATAGCTCTCATTCATTGCAGAGCATAATATCTGTGTATGTATTTATATTTTCATTTCTGGAATGGCATATTTGCAAAATGTTCACCATTCCATGGCTTTGTAACCAAATATCACCTAACCATTCTCTTATAGTTTATCCTTAACTGTTCTCAGGTATGTAACACAGATCAAATGTTTTTCTTGGTACAGAGGGCAACATTTTAGAATATTCCCTTCTAACATGTCCCTAGCATGGTACCAATGTTTCCTTATTTTTTTCCATCACCAGCCCTTAAACTTTAACTTTGCTCAGTTTTAATTATAACCCTATATTATCTGTGTACTAAGGGATACCTAACATAAGCTTTAAAAATTATGTTAATATCAAGCACATTTTCTCCTCTCCATGATCTAAACCCCAAATTTCTATTCAGTACCCCCGTCTAGACACCACTAGGGCTGCTATACAACCCTGAAGCCATACCACCTTCATCATTGGCGATTTATGTTAACATTTTCTCAACAATCCCATTGGTGATCTCCCTTTGGCTAATACCCACTTTTTCTGTTTTCCCAACACACTGTCCTGCTCATTTTAATGTCCAAATAAAGAAAATTATCTACAATTTTAATTACTTTCACCATCATAAGCCATTTTTCCTAATGTTTTCTCAGTTTCAATCCTTTCTTGAACACGGCTATCTTAGTTTTGTTTTCATTTACTTTGAGACCCACTGCTTTACAATATCTGTCAATTTCTAAATCCTTTAATACAATTACTGATACTGATCCCACCATTAAATCATCAGTATACAAGCTTGGTATTTCCACATTGTTAACTACTGGTATATGTGTGTTACCAAAACTCAAGCTGGACGATATAATCTATAAATGAATTAAATAAAATAGGTTTGAATTTACATCCTTGCTCTTGTACTCGCTTTTGTAAGACTTCATCTGTTACTTCTTCCTCCCCACATCTGATATGAAAAGTGTTCTGTTGATATAATTTGTGTAATTATTTGTGTAATCCTTTTAGTCATAATTTGTAATGTAGCATTATTATTTTATCATAAGCTTTTCAACTTTGGTCTTATTTGAATGAAAATAACATACCATTCCTAAACATTCATATTTAAAATGATACTTTGGAAATTGTTGTACCAATTTTACTTTCTCTACTACTTACCTATAGTAAATAGAGGAAGTATTGTATTTCATCCAAAAATTTGATATGGAATTCATCAGAAATATACATTTTGTGGTTCCCTGAATAAAAAAAGCCATTTTTAGAACAAGATATGCATGAATGTGTTTGTGAATCTGTGAGCTGTATAACTCAAAAAGTCAATTAAATACCAATTATTACATTTCAGTCTTCCAAGAATGTGGCACAAAATGTTCAAGAAGATTTCCTCAAAGTTACCTTTACAAGGAAAAAGTTTAGTTATTTTTTGTGTTTTCAAAAATGGCTATAATGATTTTGATTTAAATACCAAATGTTTAAGATATTTGTATAATAAATAAAATGCATATTTTGAACTTTCTGAAAATAGCCTGTGAAATCCTTTTCATTCTGAATGACTTTTGTATAATTGGTAATCATAATCATAATTGTTTATTGAGTGTTGAAATTTTACAATTCATTTGGGCATGTTTGGCATCGAGCCCTGGCTCATTTTGCTTCATACCCAAGCTTACAGTGTTTGAGTGAATAAATTAATTTTTATTTGTACAACTTCTTACACTTCTTTTACATAGCTTTTCTAACCTATACTATGTACAATTATTCATTAACCTTATTGCTACCTCAGTTTGCTTGGCACCTAGGCCATTTGCCTCCCATATCGCCCTTCAACCCTCCCCTATTTACCTTAATTATTCCTCTTCTTTGCTCTGTCTTCTCTTTTGTCCCCTTACTTCTCTTGCCCATTTTTCTTTTACTTTCTGCAAAACCCCACCTATATTTCTGATCTTCCCTTCTTCCCTCCTTGTTAACATTTTTATAGCTACAATTTTCTTCTCCATTTTTTTCCCATTTTTTCTCCCAAATCTTTTTTTCTCCATACTGCTAATTCCTTGCATTCTATCATATAATGTTCTGTACTTTCTTTCTCGCCACACATTTCACATATTCCTTTTTTTCGCTCCCTCTTATCCCTCTTGGTAATATTGTTCCTGTTCTCATCCAAGCTAGTCCTTCTTTTTCTTGTCTGTTACAGTAATCTACATATATTTCTCGTCCCCAGTTTCTTTTTATTTGTTTGTAGAATTGTAATGATTTTTTTGTTTTCTAAACTTCCCCATATCTCCTGCCTTTCTACATCTTCTACCCTGCATTTTACCCATTTACCTACATAACTTTCATTTCTTTCTTCAAGCTTCCATATTCCTATTTCCTCCATAATTTTCCTGACCCCTGCCCACCAACTATTAGCGTTCATTAGGTTTTTTTTGCTGTATCATACATAGCTTTAAAATTTCTTCATCTTCTTTAGCCAAACACTTATACCAAAATGTTATTATTCTCTCCATTATTAACCCTTTCCTTCTTGTTTTCCCAAGCTCTACCAAGGCTACTTCTCTTGGCGCTGATCTCGGTTCTTTACTGTAATTCTTTACTGCACATTCTATACATATGACCTACCTTCTTATTTATATCTGTGGCCCCCCCAAATCTCTGCTGCATAAAGCATCCATGAGGAATTATGCTATTGCTTCTATTGAAGTTCTTCTTCAAGCATGTTTTCATCTCAATTTGGTAGCTTACTATGTTGCATCCTATTAAACAAAGTGAGAGGGGATGCTTCAGGAAACTCTTTTGACTCCTTCTTAATGAGTTCGGTCTCAGTATTGAGGAAAATCCCTTTGCTCTTAAAACTGACATTCTTTTGTTAATTACAGACACCTTGTGCCAAAAAGATGACGTCAAAAGATCCTTTGATGATTCAAACTAATTCTTAAGAGACAAAACAGTGTTTCATGCTAATGTAACAGCATTTTCCAGGGGTATGTCTAGAACTTTGAAAATCAAATGACAGTGCTTTACTATTGGACACACAGTTTGTAGTCTTTCATTCCAGCTGGTCTCTGAAATGCTTTGCAGAGATAGCAGGACATGTTGTTGCAACAATTCCCAGTAACCAGGGCTACTAGAAAACAGTGGCATAAAGAATCAATGTTTCCAAAAAAATGTCAGTACAACATGATTCAGTGTGATAGCATCGACATCAACTCTGTTCAAGCAGTATGCTCTGCATGAAGAACAATGGCAGTTTTTTTAAGTATACAATTACAGACCTCATTTAATGACAGACAGGGACTATCAAGCACTGTGGAGGGTGGTTTTTAAAACATCACAATAAATCAGTGGAAGGAATCACTTGTGAGTTAAAAAGGGCTACCAACAGTCCAACCAGCACAATGACTGTTTTTAGGAGTTAAAGCAATGAGGTACCATGGTCGAGCTTATACCCATAAGTCAAACATTTCTGTAGTAAATGCTTGAGATCGTGTAAAGAGCAATGCCACTGGAAAGTGGATGAGTGGAAACGAGTGATTTAGATAATGAATCAGGCTATGCCCTGTGGCAATCGGATGGAAGGATTTTGGTTTGGTGAATGCCTGGAGAATGATACCTGCTATTATGTGTAATGTCAAGAATGAAGTATGGAGGAAGTGGTGTTATGATGTGGGTATCTTTTGTGGTTAGGATGTGGCTGCTTATTGTACTTAAGACAAATGTAATTGTGGAATGCATATTAACACAGTTTAAACCATTGTGTACTGAGTATGATAGACGACCAGTTTGGAGATGATGAATGTCTGTATCAACATGACAATGAACCCTGTATAAGGCTGCATATGTGAGATGATGATTTGTGAAATTCCTGAAACAGGCTTTGCCTGCCCAGTGTCCCAACCTGAATCCAATGGAACACCTTTGGGATGAGTTAGAACATCTATTTCGCTCCAGACTGGGTGCCCTACATCACTAACTTCTCTGGTTTTGGCTCTTGAGGAAGAATGGGCTGCCATTCCCCCCACAGTCATTCAGACTCCTCATTGAAAGTGTCCCCAGAAGAGTTAAAGGCATCATAAAGACCCAATTGATGTCCAATAACAAGGAATGTGACACAAATGAACTCTAAGTACAATTTCAGATAAGTTTCTGGTTACTTTTGATTGGATAGTGTATGTTTATATTCTGTATCATTATGTCTGTATCTTATAAGTGTAAATATTTGAAAACTCAAGTCAAGAGTCTCAGAAATGTCTTGTGCCACAAAAAATTTGACAAACTGTGTGGATTCACAAAGGCTTCTGTAAATTTTCCTATTTTGGATTTCCTCATGGCAGATTTGAAGACTAGATTGGGTGTTTTTGAATTGATATGTGATCTCTTTTCATCAGTTTCAACTTTTATGGACTTATATAGTGATCAGCTCAAAATAAAAATCAAAACTCCTTTGTGATTCTTTAAAGTATTGTCAACATTCAGTTGTTTCTTGCAATATCATGGAATTTTAACGCCAGTATATAGCAAGCAGTTCTTAAATATTTTAATATTGCTATTCCCTTTTTATCTATAATGAAATGTGTAATGTAACTATTTCTGCAAAGGTTTACTGGGATTAAAATGAAGTAGATAGGAAACAAACTTTCGTAAGAATAATTAGTATATCCACTAGAAAGCTATGGAGAGTAGAGAAAGTCATGTGAATGTAATGCATCAGATTTTTCTTGGATAAATACGGACTCCAAGAAATAGAGGTAACAGACTTGATTGGTGGGTGCCCATGGGATGATCAGCAAGTTCTTCCTTGCCTTTGGAATATGTTTGGCCTGAAGAAGAACAAAATAAAGCATACTGTAATCATTGCCCTTAGAGGATCAATAACTTGCTTCATAATCGTTTGTACACAAATTAATTTAGCATACGTGATTTGTAACAAATTTAATTCTATTATTGTTTTTTTCTTATTATTCTTTCTCCTCATTATTATTATTATTAGTAGTACTTTTTTTCCCCCTTTTTCTCTTTGATAATCTTGATCTGTACTTTGAAATTCAGGCTTATTTGTTACCCATTTATATACTACTTGTTTTTCTTATTTCAATTTTATTGTCAAGTACACTTTGTCTGTAGTGGCAGTCTGTATATACAGGAAGCTGTATTTCAATAAACAACTAATAACTTAAATACAAGTTTGTATTTATGCAACATTTCACTTTTGAATTCTACTGTTCACAGACAGACAGAGATGCACGCAAACATACTTTTTTTTCCCCCTAAAAATGCTTTTTTTTTTAATATTTATTCTGGAAATCAAAACATGTATTTCTAGTGAATATCAGCATGAAATATCTGGGTGGAATACAATACCTTCTCATACTGATTATGAGTAGGCTGCAGAGAAAGGAAATACTAAAGCAACAGTGCTGAAGATGTGGATATTCAATTATAATTGTTGCTCATACAGATGTTATGTAATTGCAATTCTTTTTCATTTTTAGAGAAAACATATTCAAATTTAAAGCTTTATGAATTACCTCAAAGTACACATAAGCATTTCATTCAGCAGATCCAGAGAAAATGACTCAAAAATTGGGATTTTCTACATAAAAGAAGTGTGACCAAGTGTCTCACCTTAGACCCTATAAACTTATGGTTGCACATTGCTTTAAAACATAATACTCTACAGAAACTAACTGAGAAACATTACACAAATACCTCAATTCTTTATCTTCAATAGTTTGCTGCTGGAAGCCAATGGAGGAACACATTCAGTCACCTTAGATGACTTGCTACCTTGCAATAATACATGTGTTGTTGCTGTGTTTGCTAATATTTACTTTACAACCAGTTCATGCACTTGTTTAGCTATTACAACATGGTAGTGTGTTGATTTTGGTTGTAACAGATATACGAATTCTAAAATATCCTTTCAATGATTCCAACACTAGTTCTACTTCAAGTTGAGTTTCAAAATATTCTTGGTTACAACATTATTAAAAGATTTCTCATACCGTGTGTATTTTTATTTAATAACAAACACTACACAGTGCAACATATCTCAATAAAAAAAATATCTGTGCATATTCATCAAATACTTGAACTCAGAAGTAATTCACAAGTTTTCTATGCATTTCCTTCTTATGGCACTAACAACATGGGTCAGAATAACTTCTTTTGTTTTTTTTCTTCAAGTGGATGTCCATGAACTTGTCCAGAAGATTAAATTATCTAAATGATAAGTAAAGCCATTACCTTTAATGCCACAGCATTTTATCCTTTTTGTGGAATTATTGCTCTTACTTTTTTCATTTATTTACATTTTGTTTTATTGTTTACAATATTTACTATTTGGACTAAATAGAAATAATCACAGCAGTGAAGGTATAAAACTGGTTTATAGTAGTCAAACTATATCCAGAGTTCAAAATACAAGGTTTTTAGGCATTTATATTGATGATAATCTTTCATGTCAAAACCATATTAGTGTAATTCATTCTAAAATTAATAAGACCATATTTTTGCCATATCAACTTATCAAAATGTTACCTCTACAAATGGTTCGTACAGTGTAATTTGCATTATTTCACTCACACTTAGAATACGGGGCAATGTTATGGGGATCTTTATCAAAAACATACTTCATGCAGATCTTTCTACTACAGAAGAGAGTTCTAGCCAGAATAAATAGCTATGAATCTTGTAGACAGTACTTTAAACGGTTTAAAACTCTACCACTATTTTGTATATAAATTATGTTATTATGTATGCTAAAAGCTCTAGTGAAACCCCTCAATTAAACAAACATGTGCACAGACATTTTACTCGAAGTCAAAATTACTTTTTTATGAATTCATAGAGGGTTACTTTTAAAAATAAAAACATCACCCATATAGGTTCTAAATTCTTTAACTCACTGCCAACAGATTTAAAGAGAATATATGATATAAATCATTTTAAAAAGGCACTCAAAAAGCATTTATTAATGCACTGCTTTTATAACTTGCAAGAGTTTTTAAATCACAACACAAATATTCTTTAATATGCTAACTTGGTTGCATTCTATATACTATAGTTCTTGTTATTCTTGTATGTTAATAATTATAAATTGTATAAGTAATAAGTGTTCTGTGTATATAATTTATTTTTACCATTGGCATTGTACTAGTTATGATGGCTACTATTAGCTTGTATATATTATTTATTATTATTACTGTATTATTGTAATTAACACTTTGACGTGATCTACAATAACAATGTTCTACTTTGTGTATTGTATGATTGAAAAATATATATATATTTATTGCTATGCACACTGCATAATGAAGCCTGTGGGATCTGCTCTGGTCACTTGTCCCAAAGGCATTCATGCACACAAATTGTGGAACAAAATCGTATTGTCCCAATCAATTTTATACTGGTAAGAGTTGTTTATGTAAACTCCACTCATTCTTATCCACTGACCATTTCCATGTCACCATAACATTCCCTACCCTTGTTAACTCAGACTTATCGCTAAACATTTTCTTAGTCATTGCACTTCTATCACTCCTAAGCTATTTTTCTCTAATCAGTTTTCTCCTTCATTCATCAGTTCCCCTACATTCCATAAAAATATGAACCCCATCCATATGTGCTCTGTATAATATTAACTCGAAAACTTCTTAGTTTCCACACTCTTAATAAACCAAGCCATACCCTCTCCCCTTTTTTTTGTTACCTATGATTAAATACTTTTCCCTGTTTAATTCTGTCTTTATAACTTTATAGATAATCAAAGAACTGCTCTCATTTATTGCAGAGTATAATATCTGTGTATCTATATTTTCCTGAGGTTGTGGGTTCATACCTGGTGGAGGGCGATGAGTTTTTTGGGGTGCAAAAATCCTTAGCATTGCTTCTTTTGGAAGAGAAGTAAAGCTGGTGGTCCAGTGTCATAAATTTACGGCATGTAAAAGAACCTCAAGCCTGACAGAGACCTGTGAGCAAAATTTACGGTCTTCAATGCCCAATATAGAATGGGACGCTAAGAACTAGGGATGAAACGTTGATACTGTCGATACCTCAATACTCTCTATACTTGGAGTATTGAAGTATGTGTAATACTTTGAGATAAACCTTTGATACTTTTAAATTTTGCATTATTGAAAGTTGTTGCGTTTAAAGTTTAGCTAGATAAGGAATGAAAGGAGTCAAGACTTTTATGGTATTGCCCCTAATCTGTCCCCGAAGAGGTGCTGAACTAAGTTCTTGATAGACTTCGGCTGCGTTTTCTGTGGATGAATGAATATAACATTCCATATACCTTTGTGTCTATATGAAAAAATGCTAAACAATGTGAAAGGAGTAGAGGTACTCATATAACATGCAGCATTAACTGAGTTGTGAATGAAGCTGATTTAGCTGATGTACTAAATCATGTTTCTGCAATAGCCTGGCTTGGTGACTCATTGTCAGACATTAAATTTTATCTACTCCGGTGACCAAAATCTGTGAATTCCGCAGAAACAAATCCGAACTTAAGACATGGGTTAATACAATGCACAGAAATATTTCTTCTTTCCTTCCATCTGTTAGTTTGTGTTTATGCAAGTCAAACCTTTCTATTAAACATGTGTATGCTAATGTATGAGGTTGGGTAGTAGAGAGGCTTAATCCATAAACTTACTATGATTTCGAGTATTATAGACCAATTGCATATTGTTGGATGAAAAACTACATACGTTATGTGGTAGTTATGAATAATGGTAGAATGGTGTAAAACACACATTAGTTTTAGCTGTTTGAGTTTCATGTAAAATATATATTAGTTTATATTTTCAAGGTTGCAGAAGAATTTTTTTTTATGGTAGAAAATTCTTTAAAAGAAAGTTTTCAGCACAAATTATAGTTACATAAAACAGGGAAGCAAAGCAATCATCATCATCGTTATATTATTATTATTATTATTATTACTATTATCATCATCATCATCATCATCATCATCATCCTTGACTAACAATAAGGGATACATAACCTGTACCATTATCATGATAAACAGATTGCTGCCAATTGGAGAATGTTAAACAGAAATAATTTCGGAATTAGCATACAATATAAAATTGGTTAGATACATTTATACACAGAAAACTACTAATAAGTACATAATTCAGTAAACAAGTTATTGCCTTTACAGTTTTTTATAAAGTGAGTATTGGCTACCAGTGTCCAAAAATCAGTATTTGTATCGAGTATTGAGAAATAGTGGTATTGTCCTACCGCCACTAAGAACTATACTACTTTAAGTGTGTCCCTAAATAAAATTCAATTTCAATCTATATTTTCATATTTGGAATGGACATATTTCCAAACTTTTCTCACAATCCCATGTCTTTGTAGCTAAATATCACCTAAAAATTGATCCTTAACTGTTCCAAGCTATGTAACAGAGCTTAGATTTTTCCTTGCAACCTAAGGCAACATTTTAAAATATTCCCTTCTAACACATCCCTAACATGGTATGAATGTTTTAATATTCGTTCCATCACCAGCTCTTCTACATTAACTTTGCCCAGCTGTGTTATGAGGAACACCTAACATAAGCTTACAAAATCATGTTAATATGAAGTTATTTTTCCTATCCATCATGTACAAGTGTTCCCAAATTTCAATTCAGTACATCCATCTTGATTCCACTAGAGCCCCCATACAATCTTTGAAATCATACCACCTATCATCGGCGTTTTATATAAAATTTTCTCAGCAATCCCATTATTGGCTTATGCCCACGTTTCTGCTTTTCCCAACATCCTGTCCTGGGTATTTCAATGCCCAAACAAACGAAATCATTCCCAATTTGAATTACTTTTGCCAGCATAAGCCAGTTTTACTTTCTCTACCATATACATAACAGGTAGAGAAGGTATTGCATTCCACCCAAAACTTTGATAAGAGATTTAACTGGAAATACATGTTTTGAGATTCCCTCAATAAAGAAAAGAGAAAGATTTTTAGAAAAAGGTTCAAATGTGTGTGTGTGTGTGTGTGTGTGTGTGTGTGTGTGTGTGTGTGTGCGCGCGCGCGCATGTGTGTGTGTGAACACGCATGCCTGTGAACAGCATAACACAAAAATGAAAACTTGGATAAATACCAAACTTGGTGTTCAAGTTCAGTACTTTCCAAAGACAGGACTTAAAAAGGTTTTCAAGAAAATCCCCCACCTCAACCTTCCCTTTACATGGTGGATTTTTCGAAATTTTTGATTTTCTGAAAAATACTCTAAGGATTTTGAAAAATACCATACATTAAAAATATTTACGGGACAAATAAAACATATATGTTTAAATTTCTGGGAATAGCCTGTGAAGTGCTTCTTGTTAGGAAAGGATTTTATATAATCTTGTACAACTGGTAAACACTGAGTGATAGACAAAAACACACTACACAAAAAATATAGATCTCTTTACAGTGCACCATTTATTCTAAATAACTTTTTTTTGGGGGGGGGGGGAATAAGCCATTTCCGAGATATCTGTTATAAGTGGTTCACATTGTTCAATGCTTTCATTCTTTTAAAGTCCTGTTGACATTCAGTTGTTTTTCACAATAGCAAGGAAAGGGTATTGAATTTTAAGGTCAAAATGCATCCAGTTCTTAAATATATGACTATTGCTGTTCCCTTTGTTATAACAAAATGTGTAATGTAGCCATTTCTGCAAATGTTTGTGTAGATAAATAAACAAGCTTTCCTATGAATAATTTGTATACCTAGTAATAGGCAAAAGAGGGTAGAGAAAGTCATGTGAATGTAACACATTAGATTTTTCACTTTCTCTACCAAATACTTAGTAGGTAAGAGAAAGTATTCCATTCTGCCCAAAAATTTTATATCAATATTTCACTGGAAATACATGTTTTGAGGCCCCAAATAAAAATTAAGGGAATAACAAGCAATATCTCGAAAATGGTTCACTCAACAAAAAAAATCTATATGACATAAATTGTGTATTTTAACACGATCTACATTTTTTTTGTAGTAAAATTTTGTCTATCTCTTATGGTTTATCAGTTATGCAAAAGTCGTTCACAATGAAGAATACTTTTGGAGACATTCCCAGAAAATTCAAGATATACATTTTATTTGTCATGAAAATATCTTAAACATACGACATAATAATCAAAATCATTAGAGCCATTTTTGAGAAAATTAAAATTTTCGAAAAATGTTACATGTAAAGGGTAATCTGGGGTGGGGGGATTTTCTTGAAAACCTTTCTGTCGCATCTGTGGAAGATACTGAACCTAAATACCAAGTTTGGTGTTTATCCGACTGTTCGTTTCTGAGTTATGCTGTTCACAGACAGACACACGGACATGTTTCCAAAAATGCTTTTTTTGGATTCAGGGGGTCTCAAAACATATATTTCTGGTGAAATCTCGGTATCGAATTTTTGGGTGGAATGCAAAAAGCATTTTTAGAAAAAAATTGTATGCGTTCATGTGTGGGTGTGAACAGCATAACTGAAAAGTGAAATCCCAGAAAAATACGAAACTTGGTATTTCAGTTTAGTACCTTCCATAGATGCGACGCAAAGGTTTTCAAGAAAACCCCCTTATCCCAAACATCCTTTACATGAAACATGTTTCGAAATGTTTGATTTTTTAAGAAAATGGCTCTAATAATTTTGATTAAAATGCCATATATTAAAGATATTTAGATGACAAAATGTATTTCTTGAATTTCCTGGGATAGCCTTTGAAGTACTCTTCATTCGGTAGAAATTTTGTAGAATCTTGTATAACTGATAAATGTTAAGAGATAGACAAAAACATACCACACAAAAAATGTAGATCTTTTTAAAACACTCAATTAATTTCAAATAACCTTTCTATGGCATGAGCCATTTCCAAGATATACATCATTAATGGTTCAATTTGTTCAATATTTTGTCATTCTTTTAAGTCCTGCCATTTTCAGTTGTTTCTCGCAATTGCTTGGAAACAGTATGGAATTTTAAGGCCAGCATTTAGCACCCGGTTCTTAAACATTTGACTATTGCTGTTCTCTTTGTATCCTAATGAAATGTGTAATGAAGCAAAGATTCATCTTGATTAAAATGAAGTAGATAGAAAAATAAACTTTCATGAGTATAATTTGTATAGCCACTAATAAACGGTGGAGGGTAGAGAAAGTCATGTGAATGTAACGCATCTGATTTTTTCTAATTTTCTCTAAGTTTAAATCCTTTGTTGAACACTAGTATCTTGCTTTTGGTTTTAATTTACCATGAGAACAAATGGTTTATAATATCTATCAATTTCTAAATGGTTTAATCCAGTTCTGATACTGATTCCACCATTACATCATCAGCATAAAACTTGGTATTTCCACATTATTAACTACCCGTATGTGTGTGTTAGCAAAACTTAATATCATCAATAAATAAGATAGGACTCAATAGGACTGAAGTAACCACTCCTGTAGGACTCCAGCTGTTACTTCCTCCTCTCCATATCTGATGCAGAAAAGTTGTTGTACTGTAGTACTATTATTTTATCATAAGCTTTTCCAATTCTGCTCTTATTTGAATGAAAATGACATGCCATTCTCCAACTTTCTTATTTAAAACAGCACTTTGGAGCTTGTAATGCCACTCTCCATTTACCTATAGTAAGTTGTGACGGTAATTTGTATCACAAATTACTCAGATGTGGTTAACGATAATAATATGAATATGTATTTTTATGTAACATTGATTTCAGAGGTTTAATAATTGTAATTATTAATGGTAAATAATAATTTTCGGCTCTACTGAAACTGTTAACAATAACATAATACTTTAGCAAGGGGGTGAGTTGTTTATCGTTACCGGGAACCAGGAAGTTACGTCATGTTTCGCGCCTTTTCAGTAAAAAAAGCTTCCAGAAGATTCTATAAAAGTAATATGTATTAGTGGTTTTCATTGGATAGTAAAATAGACGCTAATGTTGGCGCGTTTTATTAGCCAATGGTAATTCATTTATAATCTTTAGGTGTAGCTTGGGGTAAGTCTATAAATAGTGTTGAATCAAAGAGAGCGTCCACCAGTTCGGCAAGATTCTCGACACAGTACACATCGTCCTCCAGTTCGGCAGGATTTACGAAGCATTACACTTCGTCCGCACATTACACGTTGGCCGTTCAGTTCGTTAAATTACACGTAGTGAAAATCATTAAAGATCTAAAATATTACAAAGTCACTTATATACAAAAATTGAAGTACGTGAGTTAAAAGTGAGAAGTTATTATAAACAGTTTCAGTATGGCGATTATCAAGATAAATTTGTGAAAGTGTTAGTGCACGTGTTCGACAATAAAACAGTATAAAAACATTTCTTCACTAGTAATTTTTGGATAAAAGATTCCTTTTCCGCTTCACACCCTGCAAGAATTAAATGCCTACCTAAATAGCTGGCCGGAAGAAAATATACATAACCTTAAAACTAATTCATATAGATTGCTACGCCAGATGGGTTAGCAGGCGACCGACGAATGACGTCACACAATATGGCTGCACGCGTGAGGTAAGCAACATTACGTGAGAAACATTATCCACAACGTGGTGCTTTAAAAAATATATACAATTAGTTCTCCTCACAAATTGGTTCCACAACGTGGGGCTACAAATACACAAACACATAACATTAGAACTATCTCAAATTGGCTCCCATACGTGGGGCAGTTAAAGTGAAACAAATATACAATTCACACTAATTCTACTTCAAATTGGCGCCCGGACGTGGGGCGAAGTGACTAGGAAAGGAAGGCAAAGTGACCAGGAAAGGAACAAGAATAACCAGGATAGTAGCAGAATTAACCAGGAAAAGGCGAATGCAGCAGTAAAATGATCTACAAGACGCAGATTCCAGAAACAAGAGGAGCAACAAATGACGCGGATAAGTGGACGCAAAAACAACGAGACAACGTAGATTCATCATAAAACAACGCAGAAGCGACATACAAATCTAGGAGAATGGGGCAGAACGCTGGACATCAAAACTGCAGCATCAGACAGCATTAAAAAGGTAATTAAATGAGACTAAGAAGTGGTAGGATAATAAAAACAATGGCTACCAATAATACGGAGGAAATAATTATGGAGGGAGATAGTGTAATAGTTAGCTGTGATCCAGTACAAAGTACAGGGAATAGCCCAGATTTTTTGGGGTTTGAAGATGAAAATGTTAGTGCAGAAAGTGAGAGTAGAATAGCAGGAAATGTTAATCTTGATACTATTGTGATGATGGAAATGCTAAGAAATATGAAGAGGGAATTGAGGGAAGAATTAAGGGAAGATAGTAGTAAGACTAGTGAGAAATTAGAACAAAAATTAACTCAGAGTATAAGGGAAGAAATTTGTAAGAATAATGAGAAATTAGAAAAGAAAATAGATCAAAACAGGGAAGATATGCAACAGAGTCATAGGGAATTAAGAGAAGATATTGGTATAAGCTTTGAACAAAACAGGAAATCAATTGAAAATATTGGTAGGAGTAATGATATATTAGAGCAAAAAGTAGATCAAAGCAGTGAAGAAAGTGAAAAGAAAGTTACGAAGCTAGATAGTTGTATGCCAAAAATGAGAGATGAAAATGAGGAAGTAATAGCAAGTGAGATAGGAGAAATTTCAAAGAAAATGCTAGACATGAGCAGGGAAAGAGATAACAAAGAAAGTGAAGTTAATACTAAAAGTGAGGTTAATGTAGAATGCACAGAGTTAGGAAATCAAGTAAGTAGTATTGCAAGTGAGATAAGAGAGATAAATGAGGTTAGGAATGTAGATGTAAATGAGGCGCAAGTTAATTTCAGAGGGGAAATATCAGAAATACAAAATGAGTCAGTAATGCAAAGAAATAAATTGTACCAAGATATTCAAAATGAAAACTCCAGTCCAGTACAGTTTAGTACAGATTTGTCAGAGTATTCTCAAAGTAAAGAGATAGCAGAAGAATTGAAAATGAAAGTTGTTAAAAGATGTATTGTTCAAGAAGCTGTAGATTGTTTTCAAATGTTATCAGGGAACGAAATATCATATGAATACAAGAGGTTATTCATGAACAATTTGAAGGTTAGGATACGGCTACGAGTAATGTTTAGCCACACACAATTTGATCCAGGAGGGTAAATAGCAATGAGATGTAAAGTAAATGCTGGATAGTTAAAGACGACTCGCAGAGAAATGTATTGGAACATAAGAGGGTTAACTATTTATATATGTCATTTGAAAGGAGAAATAAATTATATAAAAAAAAAAAAAAATAAAAATAAATAATTAAATTTTTAGTAACTGTAACAACATTTGAAAAATAAGAATGCAAAGATTGAAACTTAAGATGATATTAAATTAAAAGTACGTAAATACAATTCCAAGAATTAAAATTTAAGAATACAAAGATTGAAAATTAATATGATATTAAAGTAAAAGTACGTAAACACAATTCCAAGATTTAAAAATTGAGAATGCAAAGATTAAACTTCATATGATATTAAATTAAAAGTACATAAATACAATTCAAAGAGTATTGTTAAAATAAAATTCAGAATAACAAAAATTGGTAAAAATAAATAAAACAAATACTTATGTAGCAAACAGAAAAGGTGAAACATTGTCAAGATTTAAGAGATTTAAATATATTTGCAAAGTACAAAATAACAAAAAAATTGGTAAATATAATTAAAAATAATTGAAACAAATACTTATGTAGCAAACAGAAAATGTAAAGCATTATCTAGATTTAAGAGATGTAAATATATGTAAAGGGTGAATATTTTGGTAAATATGTATGGTAATTCAAAAAAATTCTTGAATTGATAAATTTTTGGTAACAATATAAGAAAGTAAACCATTTTTTGTAACACTAGTTAAATAATTTAGGGTAAAGTATTTGCTATAAAAAAAAAAATTATTGTAATGACAGATTAATATCAAAACAAATTAAACCAAAGCCAGTAAGTAGTGGCGAGATAAAACATATGTCGTGTGTTAAATACGTGTGAAGTGTAAAGTGAAAGTGAATAGCGTGTGTTACAAGATTTAGGAGACTAAAAACAAAATTATAAAATTTCTAAACAGGTTATAAATGTTTATAATTATATTTCTAGTGGGGCATATGTGACGGTAATTTGTATCACAAATTACTCAGATGTGGTTAACGATAATAATATGAATATGTATTTTTATGTAACATTGATTTCAGAGGTTTAATAATTGTAATTATTAATGGTAAATAATAATTTTCGGCTCTACTGAAACTGTTAACAATAACATAATACTTTAGCAAGGGGGTGAGTTGTTTATCGTTACCGGGAACCAGGAAGTTACGTCATGTTTCGCGCCTTTTCAGTAAAAAAAGCTTCCAGAAGATTCTATAAAAGTAATATGTATTAGTGGTTTTCATTGGATAGTAAAATAGACGCTAATGTTGGCGCGTTTTATTAGCCAATGGTAATTCATTTATAATCTTTAGGTGTAGCTTGGGGTAAGTCTATAAATAGTGTTGAATCAAAGAGAGCGTCCACCAGTTCGGCAAGATTCTCGACACAGTACACATCGTCCTCCAGTTCGGCAGGATTTACGAAGCATTACACTTCGTCCGCACATTACACGTTGGCCGTTCAGTTCGTTAAATTACACGTAGTGAAAATCATTAAAGATCTAAAATATTACAAAGTCACTTATATACAAAAATTGAAGTACGTGAGTTAAAAGTGAGAAGTTATTATAAACAGTTTCAGTATGGCGATTATCAAGATAAATTTGTGAAAGTGTTAGTGCACGTGTTCGACAATAAAACAGTATAAAAACATTTCTTCACTAGTAATTTTTGGATAAAAGATTCCTTTTCCGCTTCACACCCTGCAAGAATTAAATGCCTACCTAAATAGCTGGCCGGAAGAAAATATACATAACCTTAAAACTAATTCATATAGATTGCTACGCCAGATGGGTTAGCAGGCGACCGACGAATGACGTCACACAATATGGCTGCACGCGTGAGGTAAGCAACATTACGTGAGAAACATTATCCACAACGTGGTGCTTTAAAAAATATATACAATTAGTTCTCCTCACAAATTGGTTCCACAACGTGGGGCTACAAATACACAAACACATAACATTAGAACTATCTCAAAGTAGGGGAAGTATTGCATTCCACCAAAACCTTTTATACTAAGATTTCATTGGAAATGCACGTTTTAAGGCTCCCTCAATAAAAACAATTTTTTTGGGGGGGGGGAAGGTCTATAAACAGCATAACTCAAAAACGAAATATCAATTAAATATCAAACTTGGCATTTAAGTTAAGCATCTTTCAAAAATGAGACATGAAGGTTTTCAAGAAGATCCTTCAACCCCAAACTAACTTTTACATAGAATAATTTTCGTTATTTTTGGTTTTCTCAAAAAATGCCTGTAATGACTTTGATTAAAATACATAATATACGTTCAAGATATTTACATGACAAATAAACTGTATAACTTGGCATGGAATTTCAAAGCCATCACATAGCAATCTTGGTTTCATTAATGGGATTATCCTTTGCATACCTAAAATGAAATGTGTAATGAAAGTTTATCTCAATTAGCAAGAAGTAGACAGAAGAATGAGCTTTTGTAAGAGTAGTTTGTAGAAGAGTATATAGAGACAGTCATGTGAATGCAACACATCAGATTTATACATAATGAATGTCTGTGAATGTTACGCTTTCACAACATCAGTAGTATGCAGTCTACATATGCATCTTTAGACTTAAAACAGTTCATATTTACACCTTTCTGAAGCATTGAGAGAATTGTTGCCTTTATTATCCATCAAACTATCATCTTTAGGCATATACTGGTAAGATTTAATTTATCACCCATTTCTATACAGTCCTGATCCTGTAGAATTGCAAGGTGCATGCTATCGTGTGTATGAAGCATGTTAAACATGCAATTACTACTTGTTGGAAAACCACAGTGAAGTGTAACAATATTTGAACGTTAATATTGAATGGATCTTTACACTCAACCTCACTATTATTACAAATTGCCTTCAAACATGTTTCAGAGGCATCCTGACTACATCTCAGTTGTGATCTACTATAGAGTTACCTGGTGTGGATGCAGATGTTGCTTCCCCAACAAGAACAGTTTCATATACAAATATATCTGGATAAAACGAATATCTGCATCCCCACCAGGAAACTCATCAGTTGATCACAGCTGATGTCTCTAAATCACGTTTGAAAGTAATTTATAACAATATAGAAATTAAATGTCAAGATTCATTCAATACTAATCTTCAATATACTAAACAGTGCTTAGCCTCATCCCCACAGACTTCTGCTTCCTCCATTTCTGGAATTTGAGTACTCCAAGCTTACAAACTATCATTATTTGAAAGCAGAAATATTCTCCTTGCTATATTGTGTTCCTAAGTTTACTAATGAACCACTTTTTAAGAAGTGTACACTTTTATGTTTACTGGACCTTTATATAAATATATTATGAGTTTTATAAGAATGAACAGCATACAAACATTATGATACAGAATATAAACATATATAAAGCTTAGTCATTCTCTGTGTTTTTAAAATAGACTCGATTGACAAAAATATTAAACAGTATAAATCTTGGGAAAGAATAAACATAACATCAAACATGTAGTAATCATGTGGAAATATACAAGGGCTGTCCCAGAAGTACCCGACCTAACAAAAAAAACACAAAAGGTTTGGGAAAAAACATCTACATAGTCTCCTTTCAGCTTGATACACTTTTCCCAGCGATGTTCAATAGCTTCGATACCCTGTTTATAGTGAGAACTGTCGAGTTCTGCAAAATAGCCATCAACTGTAAACTACACCTCTTCATTGTTGCCAAATCTTTTACCACCAAGCCATTTCCTCAACTTAGGAAACAGAAAATAATCAGAGGAGGCTAAGTCTGGTGAATAGGGCGCTTGAGCAAGCAATTTGAACTTTAACTCAATGATTTTGGGTCATGGCGATAATGGATGTGGGAATTGGTACATTGTCTTGATGAAACAGAACTTTCTTTTTCGCTAAATGCAGCCGTTTTTGCTTGATTTCATCATTCAAATGCTGCAATAAGTTTGCATAATACTCACAATTAATTGCTTTTCCTTTTTGAGGATAATCAATGAAAATTATCCCACGCGCATCCCAAAAAACTGACGCCATGGCCTTGCCTGCAGATGGAGCTGCCTTTGCCTTCTTTTGAGCCAATTCTCCACTTTCAATTCACTGTTTTGACTGTTCCTTCATCTCAGGTGTGAAGTGATGGACCCATATTTCATCCATGTTTATGAATCGACACTTTATTGCAGCGAAACATCGCCATACATTCGACTGAAACATCCTCACAACTCTGCTTTTTTCCATTGTGAGTAAATGCGGCACCCATCTTGTGCACAGCTTTCTCATGTCTAAATTTTCAGTTAGTGTGTGATATACAGCACTTTTTGAAATGCCTACAATGTCTGCTAGCTTGTGCACTTTCAGTTGACAGTCATCCAATACCATTTTGTGGATTTTCTTCACAATTTCTGGCATGGTCACCTCATTTGGTCGACCACTGCGAAGTTCGTCTTGGCAACTCGTAAGGCCTCGCTTAAACTCTGCCACCCAATATTTTATTGTTGTAAACGAAGGAGCAGACTCCCCCAGAGTAGAATCTAGCTCAGCTTTAATATTAGTTGGACTAAGACCTTTCAAATGAAAGTATTGTATCACATAACGATGGCCAATTTTATCCACGTTTACAAATTCGCTGAGAGAGTGTACTATTAATGGCTGCCAAGCAATTACTAAACAACATAGCATCATCCAACTTCAAACTTAAGCTTTATAGGGGTGGTACTTTCTACCATAGTCATTTGTTTGAAACAACCGCTCTATATACGTTGGGTCAGGTACTTCTGGGACTGCCCTCGTACCAAATTTACATTTCATTCAGAATCCAGTAATAAGTTTAAAATATAGGTACAATACAAAAAAGTACATTCAATTGTGCTTTGAAGAACACTAAGTTAACTGAATACAACAGCTGGATTATGAGCCCTCTCATGTAGAGTAGATATTTAGAAATCACAATTTAAGAACATTAAAAATATTAAGTACAAGCAAATACAAAATCAAACAATAGCGCATTATTTTGAAATTGTAACATAATATTAAATGTATTTACAATGAATCTTCTGTAATGCAAAAGAGCCACATGAATTGAGTACGTGGGAAAAGATATATATTGAAGAATGCAGACAAGGTGGTGATATAAATATTGGCAGATGGACAAGAGAAGGCAAACAGCAATTTGTAAATGATTTTCCACGCCTTTAGTAGGTATGTGATCTGTCAACAACAACGGGGAGGAAGTTCCCAAAGCATTTAGTTTTACACAGTATATAGAGCATGTTTTAAAAATTCCACTGTGTGCAACTCATTTTATTGTGTGTTACTCCTAGTTATTCATTGGAGTATATTCATAAGATTTAATTAAATTTAATTCAGCTTATTAAAACTCGCAGTTTTCAGTGATGTTAGGCACAGAATGTAGAACATGATGTCAGAATTGCTCTGGAGAATTCCTAGGACTTTTTTAGATTAAATCTGTGCTGTGATACTCTGCTTTTGACTTAGGAATTTGAATTGCAATTCTTAAAATGTAATCCTTTGCTTGTCTAGGAGGGATTTATAGTCATATTCACTGTCCAGTGAACTTAATTCAGAGATTCCCACACCCCTCTACAGTAAGTATAATATGTTCAGGTTAATTACTCATCACATCTTGGTAAATATTTAGCTAGAATGTAGGAGGTAAAATCATTAATTCATTGCCATTCCACAATTAATAGCTGAGAAGCATATGAAATTATTGCTGTTCTATGCCAGCTGCCTAACCAGTGGATCCAGAATTTTACTTTTTTTCATTTTCTATTTCATTAAAGGTCTCTTTGTCATTATGTTATTTCCAGAGAACATCAGAAAGGGGAGGCAAAATGTCTTCCTAACTGCACATTAGTCACAGATTAGAAGGTAAAGCAATATAGTTATTGCTTTCCCTAACATCCACATACAGCAGGCAGAGGACATATTGTATTGCAAATAGTAATTCAGTATATAGACTTACCCAAAAATGGTTAGCTTTAGGTCATCTAAACACAAAACATCAATATCATATGAAAATCAGACGAATGCTATAGTTTTTGTTTTTAAGATGAGTATATTTTAAAGATTTTTGCAATTTTCATAAACTATTTTTATGGAAAATTTTTTTGTTATGCTTTACTTTCTCCAAAAGGGCTCCTAAGTTAAAAATGCAATGTTTGAAATATCAGCAAGATAAAATGCACATCTCATATTTTCTGTGAATAACCTTTGAAGGCCTCTCCATGACAATTTTTTGTAAGCGGTAGAGTATAAGATATGCGCAAACATTTATGCCAAAAAATTTAGGGCCAATTGAAATATGACTTTCTCAAATAATTTTTTTCCTAGCATTAGCTTTTTTTTTTTTGAAAACTTCATTGTAATAACTTTAAGCTTTACGATGTTGAACTGTCATTCAGCATGTATAAGGCATCCTACACAATTCTTCTTTTTCCATGCATGGGTCCATTAGTAGCAAAAACTGATCTCTGAGCTGTTCTGTTCTGTTTTCCAGATTGTACAAGCTATAAGTCCAATTTGCTAACTTTGGAATTATTTGTAGTGAAAAAGTTGTCACGAGTAGTGCAATGAACAGAAAAACCACCTTTTTTGTGTCCTATAATATAACTAGGAATTAAGGATTATGTGAAGTTGTAATGTATAAGTATGACACATGTGATTTTTATTAATTTCTCTATTTACAGCCTAATCACTCTGCCATTTTCAATCAATATAGGTAGTGTTTAAAATTACACTGGCAATCCATACACTTCACAATTCAAATAATACTCAATTGCTTTCATCAAGGGCATAGCCAGAGTTTGGAACAATCCTTTTACTTCTAAATTGCTCACAAATACAGTTTTATAACAAAATAATAACAAGAGCTTTATTAGGCATAAGTTAACTAAGAATAATCTCAAATTGACAAAGATGTATTTCCAACCACCAAAATGCTACTGGAAATACTATTCACTCTTCCAATAACCAATATGTGGAGTTATTTCCTTTTCTGAGATATTCTAAAACATTTCTCAGGAACACTGTAAGACAAACTCAACTAAACAGAATAGACACATCTTTGCATACATTGTGAAATAAAAATCACAACTGATGATGTTGCATTTGGATGCATTTTCAAAGAAGCTTAGAAGATTTTGTATTTATTCATATAAGAGAGTAAGTTCAAAAGTTACATAAGTGTCTATTTTATACAATGCTTGGCTTTAGAAGCACCTTGTCTATTTTACAGTTCACTGAATTCTGAGGACTAGCTTAGTAATTATGTACATCTATATTTTATTTATGGACGCTCTTTATCTGCTATGGTCCTTAGCGTCCCGTTCTGTATTGAGCGTGAAAGACTGGTAATTTTGCTCAGAGGCCTCTTTATCAGGCTTGAGGTTCTTTTACGTGCCATAAATCTAGCCATGGGACCATCGGCTTTACTTCCCTTCTGAAGTACACCCGAAAAAATCCATCGCTCTCTGCCGGGTTTGAACCCACGACCTCAGAAACTAGAGGCTAGCATGGTAACCACTACACCATGGAGGATGACGAACAATGTCACGGGACTATTGTTGTCTACATGAATGTATTATGCTGCTACCTGTGTTGTAAAAGTTTGTTGCTTCACAAACATTAGTTGTGATAGTGCTAACAAGAGGAGAAAACACATTTTAAGCTTGTAATATCAATACTTAAATCTGTCAGTATATTGATTTTAAAGCTGAAATTTATGATTTGTATGTTCCTTTTACTATCAACTTTGTGGAAAATATTAATTTCTCACAAACATAATGGGCAAATCATTGAGCTGACAGCTCAAAAACTTGCAGAGGTAAAACTCTGTTTAAAAGTTATATTTTTTTCAAATTGTGAGATTTCTCAAAAACTTGTGAGTGTCTGAATCATATGTGAGGTGAATTAAAAAGAAAATTGAAGTTGGTATGGAACTAGCCCCACAAAGAAAGAATAGATGTGGCCAGAAATAAAATTGTGCAGGACATTGCTTCCAGAAATGAACTTAAAAGCCCACAGACCTGCCAAGAAGCCCAAATTAGCTGCTGCTATGGCTTCAAAATAATTCAGCTGGGCAAAGGAGCACAAGGACAAAGGCATGAACTTATGGAAATCAGTAAATATTAACATCTTCATTGCAAAAGGTACTTATTGAATTGAACTCTACATACAAAATGCATCATCATGAAGTAAATAAAGTTCACATTTGAAACAAATTTACACAGACTTCTTTTGTTTCAGATTTAACACTTTTGAAACACTTGACAGAGCTAAGTTTGAACGAAGGCATCCTTTGAAATATATCATCAAGATTGTGTTTTGCAAAATGCAAAACATACCATCAAAGTCATAATATGGTTAGTCATCATTGGCAAAGGCACTCTGGATGACATCAACATATTGTTCAAGTGACAATGCAGCAGGTTCAATACAAGGATGTATTGAGAAGTAGACTCCTGCCTCAAATAAGAGACTAGTTCCCAAATGGAGAATCATTCATTTTTATGCAAGATGGGACAAGATGTCACATTACAAAATTAGTGATAGGTTTTTTGAAAGAGCAGAATATTCCTTTGTTGCCCTGGCTTGGAATTCACTGGATACTAACCCAGTGAAAATGCCTGGAACCTAGTGATGAACGAATGGCAAAAGAAGTGATTACTATGAAAACTCAGCTTATTGAAGACATAATAGTCTGGAATCACCATCCACATATAAGAGACAATTCAGGCACATATAAATAGCATATCAAGGCTAATAAGAGATTAATAACTGCCAAAGTTGGCTTGACTAAATACTAGTTCCACTAAATTGTAAGCATTTGACAACAATTCCTAAATACATCCAATTATCACCATGTGTGTGTAGGAATATTATACTTTAAATCCTTCATTAGTGTTTAAATAAGACTAAAATCAGTTGCATACTTCCCTCCTAACCTCAGATTGTTCTGAAAAAATTCAAGATGCATCCAATAATATGGCCAGGCACTGCAGTACCTAACATTCAAATTCTAATGTTTCATTTGGATTCAGTACTAAGTGCTTTGAACTCCATGTTTTATAATTTCAATCTGTAACAATTGTGGACATCAAATCATGTCATTTACAGATTTAAAAGAAGTAAATAAAAAATTACAATCCTGTGGATGCTCATTCTTATAGCACTATTGAAATTAACCACCAATTGAAGAATAATTGCAGCCTTAAGCAAACATTAAAACTTTGCCAATCTATTTAAGTGAATCACTTTATAAATAAATATCTAAAGTATAACCTTCATTAATTTATATTTATTTTATTTACCCAAAATGCTTATTTAGGAAAGAGAGAAAGTAAAGAAAATCATAAAATTCATAATACTAGAATATTTTGGCTTCAATGTTTAATAAAATAGGATTTGCTAAAAAGCTCAGCAACGTCAGGGTTAAGTGCAAAGTGCATAGTTGTCATTTCATAACCATCATTTCAAATATGCTCCAATTTTCTGACTTTTTATCTAGTAATCAAGTTATTCTGTTACTTTTCAGTTTTGAAGATAGGGTAAATATTTTCTCGAACATTATCCTCATGATTCAACGTAACCACTTTTGGACTAAATTATTTTTTTTTCTTTCTTTATCTTTTTTGTTATCTTAGATTATATCTTCTTAAATGTGATTCTTGGGAAAAGCTCTTCTTGCAAACACCATATTACTCTATATTTACCCTCATTATTATATTACGAATTTTCAAGTTTTTCAGGTAAATAGAAGTTTAATAGAAAATTTCATTTGTGTACCCTTTTATGCTTTTTAAGATTACCCAACACAAGAAATCTCTTCTCACAAATATCACACTTGTGTGGTTTGTTGCCCTCATGAATCATTTTATGCAATTTCAAGCCTTCTCTTTGAGTAAATCTCTTTTCACAAATATCACATTTGTATGGCTTTTTGCCCTCGTGGGTCCGTTTATGCCTATTCAAGTTTCCCAACACATTAAATCTCATGTCACAAGTGTCACATTTGTGTGGCTTTATGCCATAGTGAATTAATGCATGCACCTTTAAGGATTCTAGAGTAACAAAGCTCTTTCCACATGTATCACATTTGTGTGGCCTTTTACCTTCATGAATCAATTTGTGAGTTTTCAAATTTCCCAGCAGACTGAAACTCTTTTGACATGTATTGCACTTATGGGGTTTTTTGCCATCATGAACCAACATATGTGTTCTCAAGTTTCCCAGCATACTAAATCTCTTCTTGCATATGTCACACTTATATGGCTTTTTACCCTCATGAAACTGTTTATGCACTTTAATGTATGATGAGGTATTAAAACACTTCCCACAAATTTCACACCTATATGGCTTTAATCCCTTATGAATCAAGCTATGCTTTTTCAAGTTATCCAGCAGAGTAAAGCTCCTTTGACAAGTATCACATTTGTGTGGCTTTTTGTCCTCGTGAATTAAATTATGTCTTTTCAAATGTGCTAGCGTATAAAAACTCTTTTTGCAAACCTCGCACTTGTGTGATTTCTCTGCTTCATGAATAATTTTATGTTTATTTAATATTCCTTGATGAGTAAAGCTCTTTCCACAAGTATCACATGTGTATGGCTTTTTGCCCTCGTGAATTAATTCATGCCTTTTCAAGTATGACGGATGGGTAAAACTCCTCTGGCAAATGTTGCATTTGTGTGGTTTTATGCCTTCATGAATCAAAATATGGGTTTTCAAGTTCTGCAGAAGAGTAAAGCCCTTATTGCAAGTAGCACATTTGTGTGGCCGTTTGCCCTCATGAATTAAATTATGCCTTTTCAAATTTGATAGTGTATGAAAGCTCCTTTGACAAATATTACACGTATATGGTTTTTTGCTTACATGAAATAACTTATGGGTTTTCAAAGCTGACTGTTGGCTAAAACCTTTGTTGCAAACATCACATTTGTGTGGTTTTTTGTCCTCGTGATTCAACACATGATTTTTCAAGCTTTTCTTGCTAGCAAATGTCTTGCTACAAATTGCACACTTTAGTCCTTTATCCTCATCATCGTCCTCCTCCTCATTATTTTGAACCTGTTTATTTGTGTATATGGCTGAATTGCCAGTTTCCCTAATCTCTTGGCATCTATCAAGCTTTATAGATCCAAGCAAGCAAATGTTTCTTCCTTTGCTAGATTTTTCTTGGACATCACTTCCATGAGCTGCAATTGTACTTGATTCTACATATAATCTGAAAAATGAGGGAAAATCTTATTAGTCTATGGAAAGAGAGAGTACAAAGTAAATATAGGAGTAATCATCATTACTCTTATTTTACTGAGTGTTAAAGCTCAATGACAAGTAAGTATACAATAAATGCCGATGGAAAAATAACATGGTGCACCTGAAAAATTATTCCTAGATCTAACAATCAAGTACATATTATGTGACTATTAATGCTATTTGCTCCAACCTTTAAAACGACATTTTTCCGGGAGCATTTTCCCCAAATTCAGTGGGCTGGCATGTTGACTAGCATTGAAACGTCTGATCATAATCTATCTGCATTGGCTACTCTCTCTCTTCTCAGTGATGAGTCTTAATATCACTTTAATATTTTACAGCTCATCACTTATCTTCATTTTTCAGGGTGAAAATCTTTTGCCCATAATAACACAATTTCCAAACATATTTTTACACCTTTCAGAAATTAAATTTCATGTGCAAAACTATTGTCAGAGCATCAGAAATAATGAATTATTCCTGACTTTGTACTTGCTTGTAAAATATGTGTAAAGCTAGACTAGACTGACTGTGTTATGAGCACGGACTGGGCAACAGTTGGCATATACACTGTCTTAATTTTATATAAACAGCCAGTAAATGTTAGCAATGTAAAGGAAATCAATGCAAAAAGCCATGTAAGCACACGTGCTTGGCTTATGTGCTTTGCAATTGGTGTCAAAATGAATACCTTGATTGCAAACATGTTCATTGTATCAGTATTTTACCCACTTTTTGCTCATTCAATATAAAGTATTTTTGAACTTGTTTTTACTTCAAAAAAGACCTGTATACTCAAGTTTATACAAGACAGCATGGATGGCTTTTGTGCTAGGAATTGTAATGTCAGGAAACTTACAAATACCTGACACTTTCTTGCTGAAGAGTACTTCATATATGCATCATACAGAAAAATAAAGATGTTGTAAGGTATATTCAACAAAATAAATACAACACAATTTTGTTCACAATTGCAAACTGCCATCCCATACAACTGCTTGAACTTAAACCGATAAAACACACATGTTAGTGGGGTGAGCATGATAAAGAACCTTATCAGTCAGCTAGTCCAAAGCCACTGCACTGTTGGCATAGTCTAAATGATTTATTTATATATATATATATTTCTTTTTGCTCTTATATATTTATCTGATATTCTTCAGAAACGTTAGCACTTTATGCATTTTTTCTCAAAGCATAATTAAATGGTTTCCTTATACTGTATATGTGTTTAGAAACAACTTAACATTGTAATTTTTTTAAAAACCTTACCATGCATGTCAAATAGCTCTGCATGAAATGTATACCTACTTGCTATACTACCAGTATCAATGCAAATTTTTCCATATACAGCATACTGGCCTTTTAATCACATCAACAAGGCATAGTGCCACTTTTTCCATGTGCGTAAATTCTGTATCTAATTTATAATATAAATTAAATAAAGTAATCAGAACAAAAACTGCAAAAATGTAAATAGAAGATGGAGAGTTTGTGTAAAAGATGGATTAAATGAATTAACACAAATAAAGAATGCTGATAGAAATTTAGAAAATATACTTAACCTGTCAACACACCCCTTTACGGGAAAATAAATTAACTTTTTAAATAAAGGAGAAAATGATGAAATGATAGTAAATCTGTATGTGAGAAGGTGGGAGCTAATTATGAGACCAGAAATAGTGGAGTTTAAATTTAAGTGAAGACTATATCTATGCCAAAGCTTGAAGAAAAATTATTTGCTTTTTTCTAGAATTATTTAGTATCTTTCATTTTGAAGATTTATATTTTTAATTTATTAATGTACTTAATACAACAGGCAGCTAAATACCTTTTACAAGATTTTATTGACAGCGTCACTCTATAATACTGCAAAACTGTGAATATCTCTTATTTTATTCGACTTTAAGCATCTTGTTTCATGGAGGAATTTCCACTTTGTATGTTAGTAAACCATTTTAAACAACATTACTAGTGCAGTGTCTCCATGCATATTTAAATTCACTAACAAATATCTTAGTTAATTGAATATACCTACATAGAAACTGCACAGTGAGTTATTAATTAAAATTATAAATTGAAGAAACTTTTAGACACATATATACTTCACCTTTGTAGGTTATCATACTTTAAATGATGTGTCCAGAATTCTTACTCTCATCATCATCATCTGATCATGACTGTCATGATAACAAAGAGCAACACACTCCGACCATGTTCAAAGGTACCATAACCTAGAAATCGGCAGTATTTCTGTGTAAACTTTATCAGTTTATTAGTATTGAAAATCTGTGCATTCAATGAGTCTATGAAATTGAAGTTTCTTGTGAAGTTTTGATATGCTTCAATCTCTATTACTTATAATAGTTATATTAATTACATTTCTATAATGATAATACCAATACGAAAAGCTTTACAGTTGTATCTCTGATGAGTCTTGTGAAAATCTGAAGAACAGAAGGAATTACAAATTCAGAATAAACTACCCTGCAATTGTATGAGGAGCTAAGGATGATAAACATAAATATGTGGCTTTGTTTCAAAGATGATAGAAACCCTAAATAAGGTGCAACTGCCCCAAATCACCCTTCAAGAAGAAAATGCAGGTCATTCTTATTGCAAAAATTTAAACACAGTTTTCTTTGAAGTTCATATTTTCATACATTTGTTATGTTTTCTGAGAAAACACTGGGGATATTTGTTTTATATTTGTAAATATTAAAGCAGCAATACTGAAGGTGTGGATCCTATTTATTCATACTGTGATGCAGCGACTAAGGTCCGAGCTTATTGTTGGGAGATAGGAGCCAACCAATTTACTGGCCAGGTGAAAATATAGTGCTCTCATCCGTGTGAACAAAACAAGCGCTCATGGGATAACAGTATTGTTCTGGAACCTTCTTTCTCTCTGCCTCCCGAACATTCTAGAACTCTCTAAAAAATTCCAGCAGTTATATAAGCAAGTGTGCTCACAAGTGAGCCAGTTAGTGAGTGCGATGATAGTTGAGTGATGTAGTCATGAGTGCTACTACTGCAACACATTAGAGAGGTCTTGTGTTCAACTCCCAGCAAGTGAAGTGGATGGAAGAAGAGGCTGCTTCACACATATTTTATTATGCCACTACATCACAAAGAAAAGTTAAGTAACAGGGAAAATTGAACTAGTTCACATTACTTATGCAAGTACTACATAATGTCACCTTTGATGACCTTTTAGAGAAAAAATAATTGTAATTTCAAACATCACGAATTAATAAAAGTGCTATTGCTGTTTGCTAATATTTACTGCAGAACCTGTTCGTACACTTGTTTAATTTTTACAACTACACAAACTCTAAAATATCCTTTCAATGGATTCTGGCATTAGTTTTAGGTCTCGTTCAATATTTTTTTATTGAGTACTTTTTCTTACATTATTAGAAGATTTGTAATACTTTGTGTATTTCTATTTAATAAAATAAACACTACACTGCAAAATATCTGGCTAAAAAGATCTCTTCTTCATCTTCATCATCATGATTATCAGCAGCAGCAGATGCTTGAACTCAGAAGCATTTACCAGTTTGTTCAGGATATACCAGTCTTACAGAACTAACAGTACAGGAATTTAGGAATTGAGGAGCATTTTTTCAAAACTCAACAAATGCAATTTTTTTCGAAATTGAGTTATACATCATAATGATATAATTTTGACCTTCTACATCATCCTGTGAATTGGGTTTTAGCAAAAGTTGATAAATATTGTGTATACAGCAGTCAATGCACCGATATATGCTCTCTGAGAGTTAAAGCAAAACTTGACAAATGCAATAAAATTTTCTTTACTTTCATTTCAACTGAGCAATTGGCAATAATAATAGTGCGCTATTGCAGGTTGTATTGCTCATTACTGTAATAATATTTGTTCTTTATTGGCTTCTTATAATCCCCCAACCAGGCTTCATTGTCGTCGACATATTTCCAGGTTACTTTTAGAGAAGTTACCAACTGTGCAGTTGTGTTCGAGTAAAGAACAGTATTTCAAGTTAAATCAGAATGGATGGTGATTCTAGTGACTCTGAATATGGTGTACAGGTAAAAGAATCTTCAGGTGGCAGAAGATCTAGAGACAAGAAGGGTGTCACCCTTCTTGAAAAGCAAATCAACAGAGGTATAAACAATCCTAATATTAAATGTGATCATGAACTTGCAGTTTCATCTTCAAATGCAAAAGCTAAAGGGAAGAAACAATGCAAAGCTGCTGAACTATGCTACAAAGATATCACCCAGTTTCATCATTATGCGACAACTTTAAACAAGACATGCTAAGATAAGTTTCTCTTAGAGTTCATGTCTATTAATTCACCTAAGTGCAGAGTAGTGAACAACGAGAAAACAAACAGTTTCAGTAAAATATAGCATTAAGAAGAAAAGCGGCAAGGTAATGCCTGTCTGTGCTGCTGCTTTTCAAGGAAAAGATAGATTCTATCTAGCAAGCAGGTTTCACAAAGAAGGGAAGTTGTCAAAGGAAAAAATAGGTGGAGATAGGACAGGAAAGGATCATAAGGACTTGGTTATTGCCATTAAGAGCGACATAATGAAATACAAATGTAGGGAGAGTCATCATGGCTGGGTAAGTCTAAGAGGGGTTATTTACCTTCAGAAATCAGTCAATTAGATGTGGAAGAGATTCTAAAAGAAAGGAGAAATTTTGGACTCAAACAATGCTCTTTATCAAAATATAAGAACGCATTTTATAAATATTTCAATCTATCATTTCGGACACCCTACACTGATACATGCTTTGCTTGTGAGGTTGGTATCATGCAAATAAAATCAGAGAAGTGTTTGGAGAAGAAAAATGAATTAAGAGCTAGTCACAGATTGCACAAACTTCATGCAAAGCAGTTTTATAGAATAATGAAAGAAGAAAATCCAGGTATTATTAAGATTGCCTTCGATATGCAACAAAATTAGCCACTTCCGAAATTGTCAGTGAGTGAAATTTTCTACAGTAGGCAAGTATGATTATACAATCTATGCATCATGATCCATGCTAATGAGCAAAAAAAGGAAAATATTGCTTTCTGTACGTGGCTGGAAACAGAATCTTCAAGAGGATACAACCAGGTTGCATCAGCTTTGCTGGACTCCCTTTTTGACTTAGAGAAGAAACTGCCAAATTATGGCCCCACCACTATACATCTATTCTCTGACTCCTGTAGCAGTCAAAATAAAAACAGTTGCATGATGGTGACACCTATAGCATTTTTGGAAAAAAGTTCAAAATTCAAGAATATTCTTCATTTCTTTCCATTCCGGGGACATAGTTATATGGCTCCAGAGCAAGTTTTTGGTAGAATTGAGAAATCATACAGAAAAAAAGAAAGCATTTTGTCTCCTAAAGAATATTATGACATCTTAAAAGAGCATGGTACACTGAAAGCACTCAACAAAGACTGGGAAATTAAACCTAAAGGATAGTGCAAAAGAAGTACTGAAACCCAGGTTACCATTCAAAATGAATAGTCAGCGTGCCATTGCATACAAGAAAGTAAAGAATAATGTTAATGTATCATGAAAGGCACATGCTTGGGAGATGCTGCTTAAGTTCAAATTCTTAGGAAAAAACCATCCCATCCAGCACTATTGTCATCATTGCTCCACTAAAGAAAAACATGGTTAGCAAAGAGAAGAAGAATGTTTCTGCTCTATTAAAGTATTTTGAAGTTTCAGATGATGCAACTGCATTCTACAAAGATGCCCTAGGAGACAACTAAAAATCTGACCTTGTCTTGGTATCAGGCTAAGAATGCTTAATATTCTATAAATGATACACGACTTTAGTTTATTGTTCTATTTTTTTTTTTTTTTTTTTTTTTTTGTTATTTATTTATGGACGCTCTTTAACTGCTATGGTACTTAGCATACCATTCCATATTGGGCATGAAAGACCGGTAATTTTGCTCAGAGGCCTCTTTATCAGGCTTGATGTTCTTTTATGTGCGTAAATCGGACCACCGCTTTACTTCCCTTTCGAAGGAAGCCATGCTAAGGATATTGTTTTATGTCCACTACTAAGGATAAATCATTACATGTTAACATATTATTAATTTTGTGTTATGCTTTTGATAGTGTTATATTTATTCTCAATAAAGTTGTCAAAATAAAACTAAAAACCAAATGTTAAATAATGTTTAGTATGTAATAAGTGATCGTGCAGCCAATCATAAATTGTAAAACTTATGTATGCATAGGAATTATTGTAATAATAAAAGAACAAAAACAAAACTGTAATACATAATTACAGCATTTTTTTCTCTTACATAAACATGCATTTATCAACTTTTGAAAACACCTGAATAAAATAATCCTTCATAGTGCAAACTTTGTTTCAGTTTATCTTACTAGGACATTTTATTTAAAACAATAAGATCTAATGCTGGAGAAAATACTTAATTCTTCTAATGTCTCTCTCAAGGTGAAAATAAAAAACATGCATTTCCTGAAAAATTCAGTATTCTGCATTTTTCGAGTTTTGAAAAAATGCTCCTCAATTTCTCCAGAAGTCTAATAGTCTACAAAGTCAGTAAAACCCACAGCAAGTTTCTCTTCTCAGTAGAAATGTTTGCTTTTATTTGAATGAAAATAACATGTTGTTTTAAAACATTCATATTTAAAACAGCACTGTGGAAACTGTCACACCTTTTTTACTTTCTCTACTACATAGCTAGTAGACAGAGGAAGTATTGTGTTCCACCCAGAAAATTTGATATAGAGATTCTACCAGAAATAAATGTTTTGAGGTGCCTGAGTACAAGAAAAGCATTTTTAGACAAAGAGAGAGAGAGAGACAGTGTGTATGTGTGTGTGAGAGAGAGAGAGACAGTGTGTATGTGTGTGTGTGAGAGAGAGAGAGAGAGAGAGAGAGAGAGAGAGCATAATTCAGAAATGAAATGTCAGATAAATACCAATCTTGCTATTTAAATTCAATATTTTGCAAAGAAGAGACAAGGATGTTTTTATGAGAATTTGCCTACCTCAACTACCCTTTACATGTTTTGCTTTTTTTATATTTTCTCAGAAGTGGCTATGGTGTTGATTAAATTACAGTATGTTT
The DNA here is from genome assembly GCA_030765065.1 of Deroplatys truncata. Taxonomy (NCBI): domain Eukaryota; kingdom Metazoa; phylum Arthropoda; class Insecta; order Mantodea; family Mantidae; genus Deroplatys; species Deroplatys truncata. The sequence continues at coordinate 170,347,111 of CM060987.1, read as the reverse complement.
AATATATTTACATAACAAATAAAATGTACATCCTGAATTTTCTGGGAACATTCTTCTTTCAGAACAAATTTTGTATAAGTTCTTAAAACTGGAAAATGTAGGAGATATACTAAAATTTACTACACCAAAAATGTAGATCTCCTTAAAGCACACAATTCATTTCAATAATTTCTTTAGTGGCATTAGTCACTTCTGAGGTATGTATTGTTACTGGTTGAATTTTTCAATATGTTGTCATTTTTAAGTGCTGTCACAATTCAGTTGTTTCTCCCATTCAATGCAAAGACTATGGAATTTCAAGACCAGCATTTAGTGACCCACTTTTCAAGAATTTGACCATTGCCACAGCTTTCTGTAATCCCCTTATAACTACAACAAAATGTGTAACGAAATTATTTCTGCAAATGTTTATTTCCATTAACATGAAGTAGTTAGAAAAATAGGTTATTGCAAGAGTTGTTTGTAGAAGACATATAAAAATAAATGAGAAGCTCATGTGAATATAACATCAGATATTTATATAGTGCATTGCGTGAATGTCTGATCTTACATAATAAGAATAGCATTCAGTCTCCATAAGCATCAAAACATAACCTTCACACATAAAACACACACGTTTTCCTACGTTTGTAAAGCAGCAGGGCAGACATTGTTATTTTTATCATCCCCAAACTATTGCCTTTGGCACATACTGGTAAGAGATAATTTATCATCCATTTCTATAGAGCCCTGATCCTATTGAATTGTGGTACAAGCTTTTGTATGTATGAAACACGCTAAAAAACATAATTACCACTTGTTGGGAAAGCACAGAGTCATGTAATATTTGAACTCTATTGAATGGATCTTTATAGTCAACTTCACTATTGTTGCGAATTACCTTCCAAAATAATTTAAATGCATCTTGCCTTCATCCGCAGCTGTGAACCACTGTAGAGTTTCCTGGTGCAGATGTCACTTCTCAAATGAGAATGACCTCATCTCCAAATGCATCGGTCAAAAGCGATCTCTGCATCCGAGCCAGGAAACTTTATTCTACAAGGATGGATCGAAAAGTAATGCACAATATATTTTTTTTTTTGCCTTGGTATTGAAGCTAGAATGTTGCAATTTCACACGGATATAGTTTGAAATTTCACTACAGAGGGTATTTTTTGTTTCATGTGCAGCTCTAGCGAGAGAAGCATGAACTATGCAACAAAGATGGCGCGCATGTTACTGTCATCCACTGTGAAGAGCAGAGGGGTGTGGTTCAATATTTGTGGGCCAAAGGGCATAAACTGAGTGATATTCACAGGGACATACATAGCATGTATGGGGATGATTGTATGGACCGTAGCAATGTCTCCAGGTGGTGTGCATTCTTCCTAGAGGGCCATATGAACCTTAAGTGATTTGCCACGCTCTGGGAGGCCATTAACAGCTGCAACCCTGCAGAATGTCAGAGGCATTGAGGCGCAATTTTGAATGACCGGTGTTTGCAACCAAACCTTATCGCAACAGTTTTTAACATTTCCTATGGTGCAGTGTACGATATTGTTCATGACACATTGAAATTTCGTAAAGTTAGTGCTCGCTGGGTACCTAAGAACCTCACAGATAACCACAAGGCCCAGCGAATGATGAGCTTGGATCACCTAACGCAGTACACCGCAGAAGGCATGACTTTCTGAAAGGAATCGTGATGAGTCTGGTGATGAGTCGTGGGCATACCACTACATGCCTGAAACCAAGCAGGCAAGTATGGAGTGGAAACATGCTGGTTTGCCAGTGAAGAAAAAATTCAAAGTGACTCAATCTGCTAGGAAAGTGCTTGTGACGGTGTTCCCGGGATATACATGGTGTTGCATTGGTGGATTTGCTGAACACAGGACCACTGTGAATGCTGTAGCCTACATGAAAACTTTGGCGAAGTTGCATCGTGCCCTTCGTGACAAATGCCACAATATGAATGCTGACAATGTCAAAATTCTTCATGACAATGCTCACCCGCATGTTGCTGCTGCTGTTCGTCAGAAAATCACCAAATTTGGTTGGGAGGTGCTCCAGCATCCACCATACAGTCCGGACCGTGCACCGTCGGACTTTCATCTGTTTGGTCCCATGAAGAAATTCCTGACTGGCGAACATTTTGCGACAGATGCAGAAATGAAATCAGCAGTCCGCAGATGGCTATACTGCAAGGAAATGGACTTCTACGAACAGGGCATATTGAAACTGGTATCATGATGGGAGATATGTGTTGAGAAACTTGGTGACTATGTTGAAAAGTAGGTAAAAGGTGTAAGTTCATTTGTAATTTTGTTTTTTGTTTTAACTATTAAACTTTTTTGTAAAAAAATTATTGTGCGTTACTTTTCAATCCGCCCTAGTATATAAAGATTTCCAATGTTAACCATAAAAGCTTTATTAGAATTGATTAAAAAACTAAAAAATATTGTTGTCTAGAGACAAACTCTGTCCATTAACAGAACCATCATTTAAATTTGTGGCTGTATTATGGAGAATTGCTTGTCTTACACTACTGTTTCTGATTCTGTTTCCCTCCACTTTCCCTCCTCTCTGTGTGCCGGTTAATCAGTTAATGTGAAGTCTTTGTACAGAGGTTAACACAATGTGAGACTGTATTTTAGTGTATTAGTACAGTTACAATACCTAAAGGTCTCTATACTTTAGTACACAGAACCTTCATGGCAAAACCTTATTATTACATGGCAAAAACCTCTTATAGAGAAGCGAGATATTTATAGACAGATTCCCTACTGTTCATATGCCTCATAGAAAAACAGTTCATAATCTTGTGAATAGCTTTAGGGAAACAGGAACTATACTTGATAAGAAAATGAAATTGAAATTACTGTGATTTAAAATATTTTCACTTTTTTACATTTGCATATACAGAGTATAGTTGGAAGGCTGATACAGATTTGAAAAATACAAAACTAGCCTCTAGTTCCCGAGGTCGCGGGTTCCAACCCAGCAGAGGGCGATGGATTTTTTCGGGCGTAAAAATCCTTAGCATGACTTCCTTTGGAAGGGAAGTAAAGCCGGTGGTGCGGTATCCTAGATTTGCGGCATGTAAAAGAACCTCAAGCCTGCTAAAGAGGCCCCTGAGCGAAATTACTGGTCTTTCACACCCAATATACAATGGGACGCTAAGCACCACAGCAGTTAAAAAGCGTCCATAAATAAAACTCAATTTAATTTTAATTTTTGAAGAGATATCTGAAAATACATTAAACATCTGTCTGATTCATATATGAGTGTCACGTTGAAAGCTTTTAGCAGCCTCTAAACCTTAATTCCAGGATAATGGAACTGCTTTGTTTTGAAAGAACAATCTTTTTCGACCTTGAAGTATATGCATACCACTTCTCCCTGCACTGGTTTTCATTCCTTGGTTTGAGAAAGCACAGTACATGAGAGTCAGATTCAGAGTAAGATGGATCTCTCTCTCTCTCTCTCACTCTCACTCTCACTCTCTCTCGCCATGACTTCCAGGCAATGATTTACTACAATTATAAAAAGAATCTAAATGTTGATGAATGCTATTTATCTTTTTACATGCTTTTGGTGAGTCTGCCCCTTCCAGGGCCACAGTTGGAAATTGCTTTCATGAATTTTTAAGTAGTTAGCAGTGTCTTGAAGATGAACCTCGTTCTGCTCACCCAGCACAAGCTGTGAGGGCAATTATCAAAGAAGATCCACACATCACATTTAGTGATATTGAGGGGATTCTAAATAATAACCCATGTCACATCTTTAGAAGGTACTGAACCAAAATACTAAGTTTGGTGTTTATCCAACTTTTCATTTTTAAATTATGCTGCACACATGCGCGCACACCCACACATCCCCCCCACCCACCCACACACATTGACCTTTTTCTAAAATTGCAATTTTTTGGATTTAGGAGGTCTCAAAACATGTATTTGCAGTGAAATCTCAGTATAAAATTTTTGCGTGGAATGCAATCCTCCTCTACCTGCTATGTACGTGGTAAAGAAAGTCAAAACTTAACCATGAGTATAAGACATCACTCAGTTGCACTAAGAAAATCTTTTTTCTAAGACTAATTCCAATAATATGTTGTTGACCAATGGCACTGGGGATTAATTGATCTGCATCATTTTCCCTCTGGTTTCCCAATATAAAGTCTCTAAGTTATCACTTTTAAAGCCTTTGCATTTGGCGAGATGTTGTTTGTTCAGAATTACATCATCTTCACAGAGAGTGCACTTGGGTGCAGGTAGGCATCATATCTTGTAGAGGTGTTCTGCGAGGCAATCGTGGCCAGTTGCCATCCTAAATAAGGTCACTGCAGTCTTCCTTGGCATTTTTTGTATATCAACTCTTTCTTTAATATTCTTATAATGTTTATCCTTTAATTCATCTTCTTCATCAAGTTCTGCTGTCTTTTGAAATGTTATTTAATTGTTTATTTATTTCTATTTGTCCTACAGGTTTTATTTGTTGTATTGCACCTTTCCTTGCTAATTGATCCGCATGTTCATTGCCCAAAAGTCCCAAGCCAATTCCAATAGTATTTGTACTGCTGTTTGGTCTGTAATTTCTAATACTATTGATAATGATAGAAATATTTATTCTCAAACCAAATTAGACCCTAAGGCATTGAACTCATTTTTTATTATTAAAGCAGAAAATGTTGTTAGAAGTATAACTGTTAAAGCATCCAAAGGAATTTATGGATCACTCAACCAAACCTAATAGTAAGTATAAATTCAGACATGTTACTGTTGAAGGTATTTATAACATTATTCTAAAGTTGAACAACAGTTATTGTACTGATGTATATTATTTGAATGCTATTATTCTTAAATATGCTGCTAACTTTATCTCTAAACCGCTGACCTGTATTTATAATAAAGTAGAACCTTGATTATCCATTATAATGGAGGGGGTGGGATTGACGGTTAACTGAAAGTGATAGATAATCCACCTTACCTAATATAAGCAGTTACACACACAAAAAAAAAAAATCACTCATCATGAGTCCTATGTTATATTTCTTTTATATTTAGAAAAATGACAACAAAGGTGATTTTTATCTGTGGAATAGGTCTGCATGTTAACAGACTTTTGTTCTGTAAAACCAATACAAGTGTGCACATTTACTCACATTCATTTTTCATCAATTTTATAGCTACAATGCTAGGTAACAACAGTATGTTATGATCACTATGTACTATTGTCTGATTGCATGTCCACTTTGTGATTTGAAACCAAAAGTTAAGTAACACACAGCTGAAGGCAACAGAGCAACCTCTTGACTAGAATACATACATGCCTATTCTGTATTCAATTCATAACATTTACCATGTTTCATGGGGAATTGAAATCGTTTTTGAGTACACATTCCAAATTGAATACTGCATGGAAACGTGATTCAGAGCAAACTAAATCTTAAATCCAATCCTCTTAGAAAGTACTGTACTCATTGTAGTACAGTGACCATGTGTATTTTCTTTTTTTGCTGTGGTGAATGAAACTCCTAAAACCTTTTTCTGGGCTATAAATATGATTCAAGCCACTGGAATATGAATTTAAAGATGGCATGGTTCATTTGGAAATTTTCTAGCCAATCTCCCTCATTAAAATTAAAGCAATCTATATCTACGTTCCCACCAATCTTTGCTTCCTTCCTTTACCCAACATACAAACCTATTTTTGCTCATTTCTTTTGAAGCAGTGTTGTGAAATACAAGCTTTTCTTTTGCTGTGCCCGTCATTAATGCTACAACTTTTCGTGAAGGAACAATAAACCTTAAAGATTAAAAAAGAAGCATTATTAACAGTGAAGTATTCTTCATGTTGATAGTTTTGTTGAGTCACACTTATTTACACTCACCTTCATTTTTAAAAGTTGTAAAGCATAGAGAAACGTTTCTGTGGACATTTGTCCTCATCAGCAGTTTGTTTGGCGACTGAAGCTCTCATTTTGTCTCCTCTTCCTCCTCCTGCCATAACTGATCCTTCTGGTGTCAGGGGCACAAAGCTTTAATACTTCATTTAAAGGCAGGATTTTGAAATTATTGTAGTTTTTAATGATATATATCTTTTACCAGATATTCAACTCTATTGGTGTGGTAAGTGGTTTCAACAATTTTATGCTTTGGCCAATATCATGATTTTCCATCCAAAAATAGTGTGACACAGCGAATTTATCTATTTGTTTTAGTTTTATGTTTCTCCTTTGTTCCTTCAGTCTGGTTTCGAAGTTTCTTTTTGTTTTACCTATATAGTATTTCTCACGCTTTTCACAACTAATCTGATTGATTCTGGATTTCCGGATTCCGGGATTGTATTTTTAAGAGGCTTGTTTAGCAGGTTCTTCAGGCTGAATTTGTTCTGTAGGGCTAGTCTTATATTAAATTTGTTAAAGATTTGTTCAAATTTTCTAAAAGCCCAAGGATGGCATGTGAATTTTTTATACATCCATTTATTGTTTGAGAGTGGTATTAGTATGGTGGTTTGTGAAATATTCTTGAGCTTCTCCTTCCTTTTTAGCATGTTCTTTACAAGGTTTAAGTTAAATCCATTTATCACTGCTATTTTTTGTATATGTTGTTGCTCTTTTAAAAATTCCTCATTACTCAATGGAATATTGTATAAGCGGTGAATCAGACTTCTGAAGGCAGCTAGTTGGTGTGAAGTTGGGTTGCATGCATTTTTCTTTATGTAATTTATCTACATGTGTAGATTTTCTATGCATTCCAGATTTAAAACTGTCTTGCTCCCTAATTACTTTAAGGTCCAGAAAAGGTAAGGTGTTGTTTTCTTCTATTTCAATAGTAAATTTAATGTTGTTATCCTGTAGGTTCAAAAGTTTCAGAGAATCTTCTTTTAGTTTCTGGGGGATGATAGCAAAAATATCAACATACCTTTGCCAGAATTTGTAGAGTTGAGGGAAAGCTTTAACTCTGTGAACTTTCAAGTGGCTCATATATAAGTCAGCTAAAATGGAGACGATGGGAGCTAAAATGGGGGATAATGGGCTTCCTATTGCTAATCCTTTTGATTGTTGATAGAAGTGTTTGTTGAATGCGAAAAAGTTGTGTTTTGTGCATAATTCTGTAAGGTTAATGATGTTTATTTCCGTAGGGTCTATTGCAGTTGGAGTAAGCCACTTTTTGAGTAATGTAGGTGTTTTTTCTAAGGGAATACTTATGAAAAACGCTTTTACATCAAAAGATACCATTATATGGTTTTCTTGGAATACTATATTTCTGTAGATGGTTTATCAATTCTAAGGAGTTCTCTGTTCCCGAACTTTCAAACTTGTAGAATTTAGTTCATTTACCACTTAGCAATGTGGTAGGTAGGCGAGTTGATGCCATTAATGATGGGTCTCATGCTATTAATCTTCTTTATGTACTTTTGATAAGCAATATAATCTCGGTAATGTGGGATTAGCAGGTTTTAGGACGTATTTTATTATGGTTGTTAAAGTTTTGTTAACTGAAAGAGCCTCAGTGACTGAATTTGTGCATATGGTTAAAGGAAAACGTTTGTATGTCTTACAACTTTTAAAAGTGAAGGTGAGTGTAAATAAGTGTGACTCAACAAAACTATCAACAATAAATATGTCAGAAACTGGTGCAATAATAGACACAACATAGCCACTTTTACCATTTTCATTTTTTTTTTATTACACTGAATTAAATCCTATTTTACAACTTGTATATGAGGGTTGTAGTTTTATAATTTAAAAAGGATTAAATTACTATCATTATCAAGTTTCTTAATGTTCGATGGATGTGGTGAATAAAGTTTACAAAATACTTGTAACATCATCTTCTACTAAAAATTTAATGCAATGGTTTTATAAGGTAAATTCTATATTACAATGGTTTAAATAAAGTTTCAAACAGTATCTTCTGTACATAAACTGGGGGAAATTAAAGAGTAAATGTTCTATTGTTTCTTCATTTCCACAAGGGCAGTCGAGATACTTTTCTATCACAATATGAAATTGTCAGAAATCTGCTGTGACCAGAAACAAATTGTGTTAGTCTAAAATCAGGAAAGAATAGTTTACATTTTAAACGATTGTGTATATCAGAGAAAAATATGTTTCTTGTTATTGATCCATTATTGTTATTTATCCACTGTGAATTCCATGTATTTATTGTATATTTATTTGTATCACAAATTACTTATATGTAAATAATGATTGTAATATGAATATGCATTTTTTATGTGACATTGATTTCAGATGTTTATTAATTGTAATTATTATTGGGAAATAAGTTTATATGGCCTTACTGAAACTGTCAATAATAGCACGCAATAATGCAGAGAGGGGGGTGAGCTGTTTATCATTATTGGAAACGAGGAAGTTACGTAATGTTGGCGTGTTTTTTCCATTGAGAACCTTCTGGAATGTTTCCTCCCTAAAGCATATGTATTCATAATTTTAATTGGATATTAAAATGGACGCTAATGTTGGCGCGTTTTATTAGCCAATTGCAGTTCAGTTATAATCTTTAGGCATATCTGGACGAGGGCGTATAAATAGGGTAGGTTGGAGGTAAAGTCAGTCAGTCCTTCAGTTCGCCGAAAGCATTCATACATTACACGTCGTATTTAGTGCATTTCATCAAAAATCTGTGTACACTACACGTCGTCTTCAGTCAGTCAGTTCGTCGAAAGTATTAGTACGGCATACATCGGATATAGATTCACAAGTTACGCGCAGCAGAATTATGAAAGATCTAAAGTATGGTAAAGTTAATTATACAAAAGGTTGAAGTACGTTGATTAAATGTGATCAGTAAGAAGTTATTATAACTGTTTCAGTTTGGCGAGTATCTAGATCAATATGTAAAAGTGATAGTGAACGTGTTCGACAATAAAAATTATAAAACAAATTTCTTCATCAGTGTAATTTTTGGATAAAAGATTCCTTTCCGTTTCACAACCTGTATAGAGATACGTGCCCAAGCCAACAGGATAATAGCTAACCGGAGGACATTTGAAATGAAATCAAACAAAAACTAACACTGATGCAAATTGCTAACACAAGATGGAGCTACAAACCGAACAAATGAATGACGTCACAAGATGGCAACGCGTGAAGTAAACACACATACACAAACATCACAAGCATCAACATTATAAGTAATACCGCATCAAAGTGGCTCCCATACGTGGGGCATTTAAAATTATGTAACCAAACAAAACAAAAGCAGCACAATATGAGATCTTCAAGTTCTAATAATTTACGTAAAAACATATTACGTAAGCACTGAAACACTCACAAATTGGCTCCCAAACGTGGGGCTAATAAATAAAAACATATTACGTAAGCACCTTCTGCTACAAATTGGCACCCAGAACGTGGGGCATAGTGACCAGGAAAGGAACACGATGACCAGGAAAGGATCAGCATAACCAGGAAAGGAACACGATGACCAGGAAAGGATCAGCATAACCAGGAAGGAGCAGAGTGACCAGGAAAGGAACCAGGACGTGGAACGAATGCAGCAGTGAAATGATCTACAAGACGCAGATTCCAGAAACAACAGGGACGACAGACTACGATCGTAATTCCGAGATTACCAGGCAACTGGGAAATTCAAACTACAGGACAACAAAACTACGCAGTTTCATCGAAGTGACATACAAATCTAGGAGAAAGGGGCAGGAAGCTGGACATCAATGTAACAGCAACAGACAGCATCACAAAGGTCAGAGTATCGTAATTTTTTTTTTAGAAAACAAAATTGTAACCTTCAAATGTACTTAAGGAGTGGTAGGATAAAGAAAACAATGGCCACTAATAATACAGAAGAAATAATTATGGAGGGAGATAATGTAACAGTTAGCTGTAATTCAATACAGGTTACAGAAAATAGCCCAAACTTTTTAGGATTTGAGGGTGGAAATGTTAGTGCAGAAAGTCAGAATAGAATAGCAGGAAATGTTAATCTTGATACTAGTATGATGATGGAAATGCTGAAAGATATTGTTAAGAGTAATGAGAAATTAGAAAAGAAAATGGATCAAAACAGGGAAGATATGCAAAAGAATAATGAGAAATTAGAAAAATTAACTCAGAGTAATGAGAAATTAAGGGAAGATATGCAAAAGAATAATAGGGAATTAAGAGAAGACATTGATAGGAGTTTAGAACAAAAACTAGATCAGAATAAGAGAGAATTAAGGGAAGATATTGGTAAGAGCTTAGAACAAAACAGGAAATCAATTGAAAATATTGGTAGGAGTAATGAGATATTAGAGCAAAAAGTAGATCAAAGCAGTGAAGAAATTGAAAAGAAAGTTATGAAGCTAGATAGTAGTATGCCAAAAATGAGAGATGAAAATGAGGAAGTAATAGCAAATGAGATAGGAGAAGTTTCAAAGAAAATTCTAGGCATGAGCAGGGAAATATGTAACAAAGAAAGTGAGGTTAATACTAAAAGTGAACATGTTGATGTAGAATGTACAGAGTCAGGTAGTAGAATGAGTATCATTTCAAGTGAGCTAAGGGGGATAAAAGAGGTTATGAATGTAGATGTGAATCAGGCGCAAGTTAATTTCAGTGAGGAGATATCTGAAATTCAGAAAGAATCAGAAATGCAAAGAAACAAATTGTACGAAGAAGTTAAAGTTTTGCCTGTAAATAATCAAAAGCTAACTTCTGAAATTAACAAGTACCAAGATGTTCAAAATGAAAACTCCAGTCCAGTACAGTTTAGTACAGAATTGTCAGAGTATTCTCAAGTTAAAAAGATAGCAGATGAATTGAAAATGAAAGTTGTTAAAAGATGTATTGTTCAGGAAACTTTAGATTGTTTTCAAATGTTATTATGTGATGAAATTTCAAATGAATACAAGAGGTTATTCATGAACAAATTTTTGAAGGTTAGGTTACGGCTACGAGTAATGTTTAGCCACACACAATTTGATCCAGGAGGGTAAATAGCAATGAGATGTAAAGTAAATGCTGGATAGTTAAAGATGACTCGCAGAGAAATGTATTGGAACGTAAGAGGGTTAATTATTTGTATATGTCATGTGAAAACAGAAATAAATTCAGAACAAAAAAAAAAAAAAAAAGAAAGAAAAAGAAAAAGAAATAAATATTTAAAAGAAAAAAATAACATTTTTTAGTAACTGTAACAGTATTTGAAATTAAGAATGTAAAAATTTAAACTTAATATGATATTAAAGTAAAAGTACGTAAATATAATTCCAAGAGTATTGTTAAAATAAAGTACAAAACAACAAAAATGGGTAAAAAAATAATAATAATAAAAAAAAACAAAAACAAATACTTATGTAGCAAACAGAAAAGGTGAAACAGTACTTATATTTAAGAGATGTAAATATATTTGTGTAGAGGGTGAATATTTTTGGTAAATATGTTTAATAATTACAAATAAAAATTCTTGAACTGATAAATTTTTGTTAACAATATAAGAAAGTAAACCATTTTTTGTAACAGTAATTAAATACTTCAGGGTACAGTATTTGCTATAAAAAAAATTTTTTTTTTGTAATGTCAGATTAATGTCTAAACACATTAAACCAGAGCCAGTAAGTAGTGGCGATAAAAAAAAAAAAAAAAACAAACCATTTCGTGTATTAAATACGTGTGAAGTGTTAAGTGAAAGTGATAGCGTGTGTTCCAAGATTTAGGAGACTAAAAACACAATTATAAAATTTCCAAACAAGTTGTAAATATTTATAATTATGTTTCTAGTGGGGCATATGATGCAGTAATTTGTATCACAAATTACTTAAATGTAAATAATGATTGTAATATGAATATGCATTTTTTATGTGACATTGATTTCAGATGTTTATTGATTGTAAATATTGTTGGAAAGTAAATTTATAAGGCTTTACTGAAACTGTCAATAATAGCGCAATAATGCAGCGAGGGGGTGAGCTGTTTATCATTATTGGAAACGAGGAAGTTACGTAATGTTGGCGCGTTTTCGGTAGAAACTTCTGGAATGTGTTCTCCCTAAAACATATGTATTCATAATTTTCATTGGATATTAAAATAGACGCTAATGTTGGCGCGTTTTATTAGCCAATTGCAGTTCAGTTATAATCTTTAGGCGTATCTGGACGAGGGCGTATAAATAGGGTAGGTTGGAGGTAAAGTCAGTCAGTCCTTCAGTTCGCCGAAAGCATTCATACATTACACGTCGTATTTAGTGCATTTCATCAAAAATCTGTGTACACTACACGTCGTCTTCAGTCAGTCAGTTCGTCGAAAGTATTAGTACGGCATACATCGGATATAGATTCACAAGTTACGCGCAGCAGAATTATGAAAGATCTAAAGTATGGTAAAGTTAATTATACAAAAGGTTGAAGTACGTTGATTAAATGTGATCAGTAAGAAGTTATTATAACAGTTTCAGTTTGGCGAGTATCTAGATCAATATGTAAAAGTGATAGTGAACGTGTTCGACAATAAAAATTATAAAACAAATTTCTTCATCAGTGTAATTTTTGGATAAAAGATTCCTTTCCGTTTCACAACCTGTATAGAGATACGTGCCCAAGCCAACATGCATGTGTGCATGTGCGTGAGAGAGAGAGAGAGAGAGAGAGAGAGAGAACAGCATAACTCAGAAACGAACAGTCGGATAAACAACAAACTTGGTATTTAGGTTCAGTATCTTCCAGAGATGTGACACAAAGGTTTTCAAGAAAATCCCCCCAGCCCAGATTACCCTTTACATGGAAGATTTTTCGAAAATTTTAATTTTCTCAAAAATGGCTCTAACGATTTGATTAAAATATCATATGTTTAAGATATTTTCATGACAAATGAAATGTATATCTTGAATGTCTCCAAAAGTATTCTTCATTGTGAACGACTTTTGCATAACTGTTAAACCATAAGAGATAGACAAAATTTTACTACACAAAAATGTAATCACGTTGAAATACACAATTTATGTCATATACATTTTTTTTGTTTAGTGAACCATTTTCGAGATATTGCTTGTTATTCCCTTAAATTTTTCAATACTTATTTTCTCAAATGGGAATTCGTAATTCATTTTTTTGTCTTGGATATGCAAAGGGTATTAATCTGTGGCAAAGGGAATGGTGCTACACCTAGCAACCAGCTATTAAGAGATATGTATGTGCTTAAAGGCTACTGTATTTCTATATTGTCCTTGTAAATATATATTCCCCTTACATCTACAAGAAAATTAGCAATAAGATGGAGTCTGCAAATGTTTATCTCGATTAACATGAAGTAGATGGAGAATAAGCGTTTGTAAAAATAGTTTGTACAAGAGTAGAGAAAGTCATGTGAGTGTAACACATCAGATTTTTTTTCTTTCTTTTCTTTGAGTCAGTATGGCATTAGAGCTGGTCATAACAAGGTTGATGCAATTATAGCATTTATAAAACAAAGCTTAAATATTTTTGAAGACATTTAACTGAATTGTTAGAAACTTTTTGTTTATAAAACAAAAGACTGATACAATTTCCCATGAAATTTTTAAGCATCAGTTGGAATATTATGGTCTTGATTGTGAAAGCATACATGGTCTCGATTCCTACCTGAGTGATAGAAATCAGTCTGTTTACTCAAATGATTGCAAATCTGATTTTAAGTATTAAAATATGGTATCCCACAGGACTCTCTTCTTGTTCCAGCTTTGTTTCTAAAGCCTATAAATGATCTCCCCAACTGCATACAAGATAACTTTCTAGAGTCTTATTAATTTTCTGATGATTTAGCCCTGAATATATGTTATAAAAATGCACAATGTAAATAAGTTGAAGCACCTATTTGAAAATAAAAGAATGGTGTGGTGCTAATAAACTACGTATAAATCAAAATGAAACAATATTTAATTTAAATTGTGTTCCAAATCCTTCTGATACCACTGTTAGATTTTTGGGTATTTAACTTAATAGAGATTTGGGTAGGAAATCAGATATAGGTTATACAGTTAATAAAATAATTACAGGAATATCCATGCTACACATTCGTACACAAAATATTGACAAACAAATCTTTACTGATAGTATATAATAGTCACATCTGAGGGGCAAATACACTTATACCAATAAACTACTTACATTTGAAAATAAGGCTGTGAAGATTGCTTGTAGAATTCTGCCAATTACTCATTGTACACCATTTTCTATTGAATTTGGGATATTTATACTTCCCTGTATACATATATGTTTTAACTGTCTTTTACAGGTGATCAATATGCATAAATATATACACTGTGATTCTATTAATAATTATCCTACTGGGACCTCAAGTTAATAAGTACCTGAACAGCTGTAAGTATGCCAAAGCACAAAACAGTTATGAAATGATATCACGTAAATTATTTGCAATTTTAAAATTTGATTTGATAAAAAATTCTTCTGATTATTTTAAAAAGAACATAATATGAAGTGTTTTAACCTATGATCTTCTCTACAAGGTCTAGGAATTTAATTCTACTGACTGGACTTAATACTTATTACTGTTTCTAATGCTGCTGTACATGCATATGTGTTTAGCTCATCTAATATAATTATTTTTTTGGCCCATATAAGAATGTTGTTTCAACAATTTCATAGAACCTAAACTTCAAATTCTTGTGTTTCATTTGGATTTAGTGTTAAGAAATGTTTTTATGTCAAACTATATTAACTGTAGACATCAAACCAGATATCATTAAAAGTAAATAGAAAATTAAAACACTCCTCTAGAGAACGTTATTTCCTGCAGCACAATTGAAATAATCCCCAATTTGAACATTGCAGTCTTCAAAGAATATTAAAGGTTGGCAACAATGATTACCAACTAAGTGCATTATCTTTCAGTGATGCGTGTAAACTTCCCACGCTGCTTCTGTTTAGGTATGTCACTTTATCAATAAATATATGAAGTGTAAATAATGTTTGTTAATTTGTATTTGTTTTATTTACCCAAAATGATATTTTAAATAAAATTATTAAATTCATAAAACTACAACATTATTGTCACAATGCAGATATAACGTTTGCTGAAGAGCTTGGTACTGTCAGGGTTAAGTGCATATTTCTCATTTCATAAGCATCATGCAGATATATTCCAATTTTCTGGGTTTTCATTTATTAATCAAATTATTCTTTTGTTTTTCAATTTTGAAGATTGAGTAAATCCTATATTGAACATATCATATATGTGAACTTTGTCCACACGATTCAGTGTAAGCATTTTGGACATAATAGATTGCAACTTTTTAAATGTGATATTTGGGAAAAGCTCTTCTTGCTTACACCTTACTATTCTGTGTAGTTGCCCTCAGTATTAAATTATGATTTTCAAGTTTACCAGACAAATAAAAGTTTTTTTCACTGTTGCAAAGGTAACACTATCATAAAACAAAAAAAAAAAAAAAAGAAAGAAAGAAAGAAAGAATCTATGGCACATAGCATTTTCTCATTCCTCTTTTGTTTAAAAGAAAACGTGTAAAAACAAAAGAAAATGAATATAAAAAATGTTGTCTTGTAGCTAAGATGAAAATAAACTGCTGCAATGAAAGAACCTGGTGTTACTTATTTTTAACTGTATAAATGAACATCCACAGGGATAAGAATAACATGTGCGAAC
This sequence comes from Deroplatys truncata, assembly GCA_030765065.1. NCBI lineage: Eukaryota > Metazoa > Arthropoda > Insecta > Mantodea > Mantidae > Deroplatys > Deroplatys truncata. The sequence goes on along the minus strand of CM060987.1, from coordinate 170,331,507 downwards.
GCTATAATAACAGGTTATGGGCCCAGGTACATGAAATACCATGGAATGTAGGTTTAACACTAGAATCCCATTAACGATCATTTTGACCATTCTTGAAATTTAATTAGCTTTAACTCTGTCGGTTTTTTAAAACGAAACTTGGTGTTTTATGACTTTTTTAGCATTAACCCTATCTTATATAGAGTAATATTTTTCAGCATATCATTAGTTCCGTAGGCGTTACAACAAGTTTTACCATGAACCCCAGATATGGTAATTTTTACTGTTACATTATTTTTTTTTATATTTTTAATGAAGCATTCGCATTTTTATGCAATTTCTCATTGTTACAACAATGAATTTGTCAAACTGTTCATTATAGTAGTACACGTGAACTTCTATTAGCATGATGTCTCATGATTTGAAGCCGAAGGAAATATATTTTCCATGATATACCAGATGATGTATCGGAAGGTGATCTTTTTGAATCAAGTGAAAGTGATGATGATTATTAACCTCCAGTAGAGAATTCAGAACTGTCAGAAGATGGATTGTTTAATGAAGATGAAGTTTCAAATTGTAAGTTTGATATATGCTTGCTTCATATCAGTTAAAATGAAATTGTAGAAATAAAAATAATATTTATGTACTTACTTTGTATATATTATTTTTATTTACTTATTTACATATTTTATTTATTTATTTATAGGAAACCAAATTCAGCGAACAGCTGTTATATGCAGTTCTCGCCGTACTACAGGAAAGGTAAAGCAAGGACAAAGCTCAACTTAACGACCCATTGAACATGACTTGCAGCACTGTGACATTTTATCCAACTTGACTGCTTCAAAAGCAGTAAGTAAAAACGGAATGCCTGCAAGTACTTCTGCAGCTTCAGGTAAAGCAATTGCTTTAACACATTCAACAACAAGAGGAAGAAACAGATACCATGAAGAAGATAAACTTCCTGAAGGTACAAAGATTCTTAATAGGGATAAGAATATGGCCAATCTGAGTGGCAGATTATTGATCCAGGACAATATGCTGGAAGAATGGGGCAGAAAAATGTTATATAAGAAAAGGAAAGTCCTAGTGGTCATGCTAAGAGGCATATGAGAGCCATGCATCTGCCTGGAAGTTATTCATTGATGAATCGATTCGTTGACATATCAAGAAATGTACAGAAATTGAAGCTAGAGAGAAGAAAAATGATGATAAATGGACCATTTGCTTGGAAGAGCTGGACACTTTTATAAGTATAATTTATTTGTAGGGTGTGCTGGGCTGCAGGAGCCTTGAGCTAGCTGAACTCTGGTCAAAGAAGTGGGGGCCACCTGTATTTTCTGATACTATGGCAAGATAGATTTGTGGAGCTCATGAGATTCTTATGCTTTGATGTGAGATCACCTCGTTCTGAAAGGCTGAAGACTGACAGGTTTGCGCTGATTTCAATTGTGTGGAACAAATTTATCGAAAACTGTAAGGCTTGCTACATGCCAGATGGTTTCTTTATAGTGGATGAGCAGCTTTATCCAACCATAAGTCACTGTCCATTTATTCAATACATGGCCAATAAGCCTGATAACTTTAGAATAAAATATTGGATGCTCGGAGATGTAAGCTCAAAGTATCTCTGCAATGCCATCCCGTATCTGGGGAAGATAATCAACTACCTCAGAATGAGTATGTACCAGAGCATGTTGTGATGTCTCTACTAGATCCTTTCCTGAAAAAAGGACATAACGTCACCACTAACAACTATTTTACTTCACTGTCACTGCTAAAACACTCAAGGAGTTGGGTACAAGTATCGTAGGAGCTGTGAACAGATCGAGAAGGGGTGTTCCTGATCACATAAATTCCAGTGCTCCAATTTATGATATTCTCATGAAAACAAAGGATAGTACTTTGACAACCAGCTACCAAGGAAAGCCACAGAAGAATGCTATTATAATGAACACACTTCACAATTCCTGCATATCTGTCTGTTCCAGGAAACTCCCTGAAACAGTCGAGTTCTACAAGACTAAATCTGGTGTGGATGTAATTAATCATTTGATGCGACTCTATTCTGTATGTGCTGGTACTCGCAGATACTCAATGCATGTTTTTTACAATGTCTTGGATCTAGCTGCCATCAATGCTTGGATAGTCTTTTGAGAGGTAAGTGGTAAGAAAATTTCCCACCGTAGATTCAGTCTTCAACTTGCTGACAAACTAAGAGAAGCCTGCTTGCAATCTAAACAACATTGCATGCAGATTACTCCTACCGAAGAGCATTTTAGTCCCAATCAATGAAGACAGTGTCAACTAAATCTTAACTGTAGGTAGAACAAAACAACCAATGCCTGTCATATCTGCAAGAAACTAGTATGTGGGAAATGTTCAGCAGAACTGAGGAAAATTCTCATGTGCATCAAATGCAAAACATGTGCGAATGTTACATTACAAAAACAAAGAAACCTTTCCTGTGTTTACTTACATTTGTCACTATTGCAGGCTTTATTACTGCCAAAAAATAAGTTTCTTATGTATTCAGTTATTTTTTTAGATGTAGGAAAATTTTCATTACATACTATGCTTTTATATTTATATATATATATATATATATATAAATGAATGTTTGTCTCTGTCCTTTATAGAATCATAAACTATGCATTTGATCATGTGATGATCTTCAGCAAAGTGTTGTGCATGAGCCCACGAAGGTTTCTGAGTTGGTACGACCAATTTTCGACAGATGGCGCCACTATCATTCCAATGAATTTCATATATTGCCGTGACAGTTACAGTAGGAACGATGGTTCTCTGCCGGTGAAGGCTCGATGCGCACTGGTTGCCTGTACAGTGAGCGAGCCCCCAATTCTCGGGCATGTGCAGTAAGTGCCATCGCTTCAGTCTAGCGGCAGCAGTAGTTCGAGTAACATCTCTCTTGTCAGCCCGTCTGTTGATGCTACCTTGAACGTTGTGTTTATAAATTAGTCACTATATGTTTCTGTAGGGGCGTCATTTCAGTTTGTGCATTGGGGAGCCAAGATTGCTTGGAGCAGTTTCACAAATGTTCATGTGGATTGTAATGATATATATATATATATATATATATATATATATGTGTGTGTTTTATTTCTTAAATGTGAAATATTGCTATTAATAGTACAATTGTAATGTATCATTTGGTAGAGCAATAATGTTGCTCGTAACCTAGGGGAGGGGGCCAATTGACCCCCTGCCCCCCTAAATGGCACCCCTGTGTTTCTGTAATTAAACTTGGATTGCATATAGTTATTATGTATTTTGGTGTGTTTATTAGAGGTTCTTTGCCTTCTGCGACGTTTTATGTAAAAATAACAAAGGTTAATATAACACAAAATGATGGGGATAAATACAAAGAAATCGCTAATGGAAAAACTAATTCCTACCTTGCCTCTCAGATCTGTCATGGTGATGCATAACGCACCATACCATAGTGTGCAGTTGGAAAAGGTCCCATCGCCTCATACCAAAATACGATGCAGAACTTGCCCTATTCTATGAAAGGATGCTAAGTTTGGAGCTTTACAACCTAAGTAAGGATCAAATACCTATTCCGAAAATTTACGTTGATAGTTTGTAGGCCATGCACACAATGTTCTCCGATTACTGCCCTAGTCTTCGGGGTTTACTCGAGTAGAACTCATCTGGGCTGATATAAAGCAATGGGTAGCTTGGTAGAACATCCTTTTAAACTATATGATGTTATTGATTAAGCTTAGTTAACAACATGTCGAGGACATTAGCGTAGAAAAGTGGGAAAATGCCTCTCAACACATTAAGTAGGAAGACAAATAATTGAAGAACAGCAAGGCCTGTTTGAAAATGTCTTAGAAGGTTCTGTAATCCAGGTTAGGAAATATAGTGACAGCGAACGAGAAGAAGACTGATGACGATGGAAGGGAAAGTCTTGCAGAAGAAAACGACGGTGATGATATGTCTGGTGTAGTGTTTATCACACTAATAAAGCCCTGCTAGTTTACGACAATGTATTTACGTGACAAGGTTTGTGTATAATGTGTAAATATAAAAGAATGATAGAGCAATCTGATAATAGTAAGAATAAACCAGTCAATGTATTGTTGTGGTGTTGTATGTTTATGTCGTAAGCAAAGTCCCACGTCTTCCAGCAGGCAGGCAGACAGAGAGCTGCCTGGCGTTAGACATAGACTCTCTTCAGTGCGCGAGGAAACAAGGTCACCGGCACAGGACCATCGTTTCTACTGTAATGCTGATTTGAATTGAAACGAAAACAGCAAACGAATGATGATGTTTCGAGTTGTGGGTGACGTAAGAATTTATGTAAATTGTGAAATTCATGTCCGGCTCACATTGAACAAACAATATTTCACAAAGATCATCGAATGTGTATGTAAAGGATCTGACTGCTGATTGACGTTCCAAACGCATTTGCTGTGCAGTTTTTTTTTCGGATATAACCGTGAGTGGAATTAAAATCGATTTCAACAATTCTTGAATGCTGATTTTTTCACTTCAAATTTTCCTCAGCAAATTGGTGATCACCGTGTGTGAACAGCCGGTTCAATTGGATTGGATACATTGTGAGATTCGGATTGCTGATTGACATCTAATAAATTCAAACGCATTTTTCACGTCGTTTCCGTACAATTATGTCTCCAAAGCGACAAGCAATTGGCCGATCTACACTTCAAGCACGGAAGAGAAGAGCATTACGAGCCTTTGGAAAGTCTTCGAGTGCATGCCGCTGAGACCCGTTCGTCTGAATCATCTGAAAGAGAAGTGAGGTTAGAAACTGATCGAATACATACTACTCAGGCCCGTTCGTCTGAGACAACTGAACAATGGGAAAGAAGGCTGCAAAATGTTCCAATAAGCACCGCTCGATCAAGACGAACACTGCACGCTGATTTAAATCTTGGTGCATTCCATTATGACAGTAATAATGATTACAGTCTTCATCCAAGTGTCGTCTTAGGAAAAATGGATAAAATTTGCATGTATTGCAGCGCCCTCAAATTTCAGAACGAAACGCCAGGAATGTGTTGCGCCAGTGGAAAAATTAAACTGCCAGAATTACATCCACCACCCGAACCACTATCAACGTTGCTATCAGGTGTTACACATGATTCGAAGCATTTCTTGGAAAACATCCGTAAATATAATTCATGTTTTCAAATGACATCGTTCGATGCAACGAACATCGTTGCGAAAATTGCATGCCAACATTCAGAGTCCAAGGGCAAATTTATCATCGTGCCGGATCGCTTCTACCATTGCCGGATGCAGATCACAAGTTTCTTTAAATTTATTTCATGACAAAAAGTGATGAACAAATTGAACAACGATGTCATTACAATGCGGGCACTAGACGAGAAATCGTGGCTGCGTTACAAGCTCTTTTCGATCAACACAATGAATTAGTTCAGTTGTTTAAACCCGCCATTCAACGAATGCCAGCCGATGACTATGCAGTTGTAATTTGAGCTGACAAAAGAACCGTTGGCCAACACGAAAGACATTTCAATGCACCAACAATCGATAAAGTGGCGATCGTGATAGCAGGCGAAGAATTCGAATCGCGCGACATAATTCTTCATGGCAGAAGTGGTGACGTTCAGCAAGTCTCCGAAACTCATCGCTCATACGACGGATTGCAGTATCCGATTCTCTTTTTGCGAGGAGAAGATGGATATCATTTCAACATCAAAATGAGAAATCCACAAACAGACAAGGAAACGAATAAGAAAGTCGGTGCCATGAATTATTATTCGTATCGATTGATGATTCGTCAAGACGCTGAGAACCACATTTTGAAATGTCGACAATAGTTTCATCAGTACATCGTCGACATGTACGCGAAGATTGAAACCGAACGACTCCTATATATTCGATTGAATCAAACCGAGTTGCGTTCTGAAGAGTATATCCATTATCGAGACGCAATCGTTAATGATGGTAATGCGAATCCAAACGAATTGGGAAGAATGGTCATATTACCGTCTACATTCATGGGGAGTCCACGCCACATGCATGAATACGCACAAAATGCGATGACATACGTTCGCGCATATGGTCGTCCAGATTTGTTCATCACATTTACATGCAATCCAACATGGGATGAAATTAAAGAACTTTTGTTAGCTGGACAATCATCTTCGGACCGGCATGACATTACCACACACGTATTTAAACAAAATTTGAAATCTTTGATGGATTTCATTATCAAGCATGACGTTTTTGGAGAGACACGCTGCTGGATGTATTCCATTAAATGGCAGAAAAGAGGATTGCCACATGCACATATTTTGGTTTGGTTAATCAACAAAATTACGCCAGATCAAATTGACCAAATCATCTAAGCAGAAATACCAGATAAGGACATTGATCCAGACTTATTCGACGTCGTTACCAAAAATATGATTCATGGTCCATGTGGCGCATTCAACAAAAATTCACCATGCATGTCTGATAGGAATTGCACGAAACGATACCCAAGAAACTTGGTTTCTGATACCATTACTGGCAATGACGTATACCCACTGTATCGTCGACGATCAGTTGAAGATGGCGGCAAATCCATCGTTCTGAAAGTACGAAACGTTGATGTCGAAGTCGATAATCTTTGGGTTGTGCCAAATTCACCGTTGCTCTCAAAGACCTTCAAAGCACACATTAATGTTGAGTATTGCAATTCAGTGAAGTCAATCAAATACATTTGCAAATTTGCCAACAAAGGAAGCGACATGGCAGTCTTGGAAGTAGGGAATGTGACCGGACCGCTCGATGAAAACAACCAATACCAACTTGGACGCTACATTAGCAGCAATAAAGCAGTATGGCGCATCTTATCATTTCCAATCCATGAACGACATCCAACAGTAGTACACTTGGCGGTGCATCTCGAGAATGGACAGCGCGTGTACTTCACAGCAGATAATGTACGTGCAAGAGCATTGGTTCCACCGGCAACAACTTTAACTGCATTTTACTCATTGTGTCAAGATGATCTTTTTGCAAAGACTACTTTATTCTGAGGTACCGGAATTCTACACATGGAATGCATCGGCTAAAAAGTTTCAACGTCGCAAACAAGGTAAAGCAGTTGAAGGACATCCCAATTTGTATTCCATTGACGCATTGGGTTGTCTGTACACTGTTCACCCGAACAATACAGAATGCTTCTATTTGCGATTGCTGTTAATCAATGTACGTGGACCGACATCCTTCCAAGATTTAAGAACAGTCAACGGTCAGTTGTGCGCCACTTATCGCCAAGCTTGCCAGGAATTAAATCTTCTGGAGAATGATGCACCTTGGGACACTGCACTCGCTGATGCATCGAATACTGCTCGACCACAGCAAATACGCACGTTATTTGCCATAATATTGACACCCTGCTTCCCATCTAATCCAAAAGATCTTTGGGCAAAATACAAGGACAACATGAGTGAATATATTCTACATCGTTTGCGCGCTGCGAATCAAAATCCGGACATTCCATTCACACCAAACGTGTATGAGGCATTGATTTTGATTGAAGACATATGTTTGGCAATCGCTAACAAGGCACTGGTGCAACTGGGAATGCTTGCTCCGAACCGACCAGCGAACGACCTTTTCGATTGTGATTTGCAACGAGAAACACAGTTTGATTCTGACGAACTGGGGACATTTGTTCAGAGAAATCTTCCGCAGTTGGTTCCAGAACAACGCATTGCGTATGACAGAATTATGCGTGCAATCACAGAACAAAGTGGTGGACTTTTTCATAGATGCGCCCGGTGGTACAGGCAAGACTTTTCTTCTTTCACTCATTTTGGCAACCATATGATCACAAAATAATATTGCAATGGCCATTGCATCCTCTGGAATTGCGGCAACTCTTTTGGATGGTGGCCGAACAGCGCATTCAGCATTGAAACTACCGTTGAATTTGCAAAACACTGAGGCACCAATATGCAACATCAGCAAAAACTCTGGAATGGGCAAAGTACTCCAAACGTGTCAAATTATCATATGGGACGAATGTACAATGTCTCACAAGAAATCATTGGAACCGCTTGATCGTACACTGCGAGATTTGAGAGGAAACACACGGATCTTCGGTGGCACAATCATTTTATTGTCTGGTGATTTTCGACAAACACTGCCGGTTATACCACGTTCAACACCCGCTGATGAACTTAATGCAGGTCTCAAATCATCGGTTTTATGGTGTCATTTACAGAAATTCACTTTGAAAACCAACATGCGCGTACTACTACAACGGGATGCATCGGCTGAAAATTTTGCAAAACAATTAATGGATATTGGAAATGGGCGAATGCAAATTTATGAATCATCGCAATGTATCACCTTGCCAGCAAACTTCTGTAAGATCACAGAAAGCATAGACGAATTGGTGCATAAAGTTTTCCCAAACATTGCACAGAACTACAAAAATCATCAGTGGCTCAGTACGCGTGCTATATTAGCGGCCAAAAACATCGATGTCAATATCATCAACTTCACTATTCAGAATGGAATACCCGGAGAAACGACAACATATAAACTAGTCGCGGGCATCCTTTCCCCAACCGGCTTCAAAGCGAACGGAAACCTTTGGAGCCTGACCATAAACCCATCTGTAAACGATTAGTAGGGTCTTACCATCCCTTAAACACAACACGTGGTCCTTTCTTCAGCTCCACCAAAGCAAAGCGTTGTTAAGATTTTTATGGTGCTTGCGGTTAGGGAGGGTAGGGAACAAGTGTTTGGCTACTGCACAAAGGTCGCCGCTTGGGGATCCGAAGGCTGCGATGACCATAAGTCCATCGATACTATTGTGAATCAAGACGAAGTTGTCAACTATCCAACTGAATTCTTGAATTTGCTTGATTTGCCAGGCATGCCACCGCACGTTCTTACATTGAAAATTGGCGGAACCATCATTCTTCTTCGAAACATAAATCCACCACGACTTTGCAACGGAACCAGACTCTCAGTCAAGAAAATGATGAACAATGTTATCGAGGCAACAATTTTGACTGGAAAATTCAAAGGTGAAGACGTACTGTTGCCACGCATCCCAATGATCCCGACAGATATGCCATTCGAATTCAAACGTTTGCAGTTCCCGGTGCGACTCGCTTTCGCAATGACTGTCAACAAAGCAAAAGGACAATCTTTGAAAGTGTGTGGATTAAATTTGGAGAATCCATGCTTCTCACATGGGCAGCTCTATGTGGCCTGCTCACGCGTCGGCAAACCTGATTTATTCGTTTACGCACCAGATGGAAAAACAAGAAATATTGAGTATCCCACAGCACTTCAATAAATATCGAATTGAAACGAAACGCTGCAATGTCACAATTTTTCGACATGAACAAAATCAATAAAATAACTCCAAATATATTGAATATTTGTGTAATGTCTTTCCTTCAAATTTATTTCAGTTAGTGGCGTAGCAACGCGTGCAGGGCACTATTGGCTGTAAATACATCTCAATCAAAATTGTTTTTGCGTAAAATTCGTAAATTCAATTCTTGCTTCCAAATGACATCATTTGGAGCAACAAAAATCGTTGAGAATGAGGATGGCCGTAATTTTAATTCAACATTTAAGATTCAGGGCCAAGTGTATCATCGAATTGGTTCTCTGTTCTCAATACCTGATACCGATCCTGAATTTTTGCATATTTACTTCATGGGAAATGCAGAACAACAAATTAACACACGATGCCAATATAGTCACACCGAGAAACAGGAACAAATTATGATAAAACAGAACAACGTCTGTCGGGTATGCTAGTAATGTGTAGAAGTTGCTGCAAATATACAATTTCACGAAAACAGGTTCAATACCTGACGATGAGGAAGTGATTCCTCGAAACTAGTTCTGAGGTATTGAACCTATTTTAGTGAAATTGTATATTTGCAACCACTTCTATATATTATATTTCATCTTTTCACTATGTCTTCCGATTTAAAAGTAATAATACTATGCTTAGTTGTATTATTCCACTGGATCCCGTCGCCCTCAGTGGTCTAGGGGTACCTCTAGTTCCTGAGGTCGTGGGTTCAAACTCAGCAGAGGGCGCTGAATTTTTAGGCATAAAAATCCTTAGCATGGCTTCCTTCAGAAGGAAAGTAAAGAGCCGGTGGTCTCATAACATAGATTTATGGCACATAAAAGAACCTCAAGCCCGATAAGAGGCCTCTGAGCAAACTTTCCAGTCGTTCATGCCTAACACAGGATAGGATGCTAAGGACCATAGCAGTTAAAGAGTGTCCATAAATAAAATTCTATTTCAATTTCCACTGGATTCCATATATCAAGAAATTTGAGTTAATGTTATTAATGAATAATAATACTGATAAAAGGTTCATAGCAATAATTATATATGCATATGTAATATATAAGGCCCAGATATCTAACAATGCCTCAAACCGAAATACATTATTAGTAGTAATATTTAAGCTGTAAAAGGAAAAGAAGTGAATGGTCAAAAAGATCACTACCGTAGTTAATAGTAGCTAGCGATCGCCGGGGTTACGTGTTAACAATTATGGTATTATATCATTCGTGAAAAGCGACTTTAATGACTGGTTGTTCAGAATCAGACTTGTGTTGGAAGAACACTCTTTGTTGGCGACACTAGAAAAAACATTTACTATGGCAAAATCAGAAGACCAGGCTAAAGGCACAAAAGCCTAGAACATAATTGTGCAATGTATGAATGACTCACATCTAGAAATAACGATTGTGGCACAGTATAGAAGATTATCGAGAAACTTACAGCTGCATTTCTGCATGCTAGTAATGAATCGCAACTCTATTGAGAAAAAGATTGTGCACTATTAAGTGCAATGAGAGTAAGACTCAAAGAATTCTTTTTAATATCTGACAAGCTGATCAAGGATCTGAAATTGTTGGAAGCAAAACTGAGTGCCAGTGAGATTATCTGTTACTTATTGCTTACTATGCCATCCTCATATGACAGCATAGTCACTGTAATTGAGACAATGGGTTCAAAATTGGCATTAGAATTTTCAAGAATCAACTTCTCAATAAGAAATTAGAAGAAAAGGGAGAAAGCTTAGTCATTAGTTACCAAACAGAACAAGCATCAAGAAAGAAAATTTATATAAAACTGCTACCGCTGCAGGAGAAAGGGGCATAAGATATCGGAACATAAATTCAAATTTCCAAAGAAGAAGAAGGAAGCAAAACAGATGGAATTGAATCGAGTTTTATTTATGGATGCTCTTTAACTGCTGTGGTCCTTAGCGTTCCATTCTGTATTGGGCGGAAAAGACCGGACATTTTTCTCAGAGGTCTCTTTATCAGGCTTGAGGTTTTTTTAAGTGCTGTAAATCTACGACACGGGACCACCGGCTTTACTTCCCTTCCGAAGGAAGCCATGCCCCTCCACTGGGTTTGAACCCGCGACCTCGGGAACTAGAGGCTAGCATGGTAACCACTACACCACGGAGGACAACAGAAGAAAGAAAAAAAACAGATGGACAAGCAAGAGCCAAGAATGGTGCAGATGAAAATGTAATATATTTCCTAGCAAATTATAACTAAGGGGTCAAGACAGGCAACAGTGTACAATTTTATTTTGATTTTGGAGCACTCGATTATCTGAACTCAGAAAAGTATTTTCTAAACTGTATAGATCTAAAGGAACGAATTAAAATAAATATTGGTAAGATAATTGAGTGGTTAATGGCAACAAAAATAGGTATTGTTAGCACTGAAAATACTACTATAAACAATGGGCTTTATATTCCTGATTTGGCAAATAATTTGCCCTATGTAAGAAGCATAGAAGAATCAGGACTTGGGTAAAGTTCGAAAATAAAGTAACCATTCAGAGAAACAATGAAGAGATTATTAGAGGTTTTAGGGGATTGAAGAAAAGACTGCAGAGGTGCAGAAGGCGTACTCTGGCTCCAAACAAGATATAGCACAGGCGGCTGGGTCATGCATTAGTAGAGAAAATTGAGCAATTGAAGAGAAGAAATCTTATTAACTGTGAGTGTGAAAATTCTCAACTCTCATGTGAGCCATATCTAAAAGGCCACCAGACCAGACTGCCCTTTAATAATGCAATATGTCCTAAATCCAGATGAGTTCTAGAATTGATTCATTCTGATTTATGTGGCCCTATATGTCCAGTTGCACACAATAACAGATACACATTGACGTTCCTTGATGCTTATAGTAACTTTATGATAGTTCGTCTATTAGAAAATAAAACAGAAGCCTCAAAGTATCTCAAGGAACAAGCCGAGAATGAGGAAGCAAAATTTAATTTCCAAATCTCAAGATTCAGATGCATAAATGGCAAGGAATATGTCAAACAATTTCAACAACTTTGTGCAAATAAGGGAATTAAAACTGAGCAGATGATCCCGTATTTGCTACAACTGAATGGAAAGAGTGAGCAAATGAATCGCACAAAAACTGAAAAGGCCAGAATGCTATGTGCAGATAATCTTATTGAGAAAGAAATGTGGAGAGGTTACTTATACATCAACGTACATAATAAATGGATTGCCCGCACTAAAACACTAGTCGAGATTTAGAATGGAACAAAACCCAACTACAGCAAACTGAAGGTATTCATTCATATATAAATAAGGAAGATAGCAAACGAAAGTTGTCTGAGAAAAGTAAGTAATACAGAAATGAAATACAGAAAAGAGAAAAGTAGTTTGGGCAAGAGATGTAATATTTAATGAAGAGAAGAAGTCATTTACATTACACAAAATTTGTAAGAATTACTAGAAAATGGAAAGAAAGAAGAACTGGACTCTTGAGATGAATATACAGAACAAGCTAGAAAGAAAAAAGAAAAGAAATCTACCAAAAATGAAGAAGAAAATCAGAAAATACACCAAGAGAAATGCACTAGAAGACAACCAGTTTATTTGAGAGATTATGATTGTGAGTTTGCTGTTTTAAGTGTAGAATGTTTATTGCAACATTATGAACCAAGAACTAAAAAGGAAACTTGAAGAGTCAAAAGATGAACATATATGGTTAGAAGGAAGAAATGAAATCACATGAGAAACATTCTACTTTGACAGTTGGAAAACTCCCCCAACATGAAAATCATAAATAGTTGTTAGTTATTTACAAAGAAAGGTTAGTTGCAAAAGGATATGAGACTTCAGAATATGATTACACCTATGCACCAGTCGGTAAATTACCCACTTTGACAACCCTGTTATGTATATCAAACCAAAGAACATGTTGATTCAACAAATGGATGTTCGCACCACATTTTTACCTGGCATATTAAAAGAGGAAATATACTACTTGACAACAATAAGAATGCATTTGAAAGAGGGCATCACTGTTTTGTTTACAATACATAACATCGTCAAGGCTTGTGATCTGAGAGGAGTGAGGGACAATGTTAGTGGGAATGTACAGTTGCACAATAAAAACAAATACTACATTTGCACGCTTCAGCCTCGCTAGTAAATGCAATTCGGAACTACAGATGTTTTATTTATCTGACTACACTTCCAATGCCTCGCCCACTTATTCTGTAACTGTTTAGTTCCTGTTTCCACTGAATGCAGGCATATCATGGTTGACTACAAATTAAAATGAGTTATATTTATGGACGCTCTTCAACTACTACGGTTCTTAGCGTCCTATTCTGTATTGGGCATGAAAGACCAGAAATTTTGCTCAGAGGCCTCTTTATCAGACTTGAGGTTTTTTTACATGCCGTAAATCTAGGAACATGGAACCACCAGCTTTACTTTCCTTCCAAAGGAAGTCATGCTAAGGATTTTTACATCCGAAAAAGTCCATTGTCCTCTGCCGGTATGAACCCATGATCTTGGGAATCATAGGCAAGTCAGGGGTTCAACCCCGCAACTACATGTATCTTCTGGAAGATATGGAATCTGAGAAATATATTCGTAAATTGGACAAATCAGTGTATGGACTTAAACAAAGCACTAGGTGTAAAAAAGTGTTTTGTTAACTTAAAAATATTTTGGGCATTAATGTCTGCTAAGAACTTATTTGAATTGTATAGAGCAAGTTATGAAAGTGTTATGCTAGTATTAAGCAGGAGTGTTGTAAAGGTAACACTATCATAAAGCAATGATAGACTGAAAACTATTTAATAGAAAAGGTTAAAAGAAAATGAATATAAGACAACTGCTGCAATAAATAAACCTCGTGTTTATTATTTTTACTGTATAAATGAACTACATAGGGCTAACAATAATATAAATACAAGCCCTAGAAAAGCATTCACTTGTGTACTTTTTTATGCTTTTTAAGATTACCCAACACAATAAACCTCTTCTCACAAGCATCACACTTATGTGGCTTGTTGCCCTCATGAATCATTTTATGCACTTTGAAGCTTTCCCTATGAGTAAACCTCTTTTCACAAATATCACATTTGAATGGTTTTTTGCCTTCATGAATCAATTTATGCCTTTTCAAGTTTCCCAGGACATTAAACCTCATATCACAAATGTCACACTTGTGTGGCTTTTTGCCCTCGTGAATCAATGTATGCACCTTTAAGGATTCTAGAACAATAAAGCTCTTTCCACATGTATCACATTTGTGTGGCCTTTTACCTTCATGAATTAATTTATGAGTTTTCAAATTTCCCAGCAGACTGAAACTCTTTTGGCATGTATCACACTTATGGGGTTTTTTGCCATCATGAACCAACATATGTGTTCTCAAGTTTCCCAGCATACTAAATCTCTTCTTGCACGTGTCACACTTATATGGCTTTTTACCATCGTGCAACTCTTTGTGCACTTTCAGATATGATGAGGTATTAAAACACTTCCCACAAATTTCACACTTATATGGCTTTAATCCCTTGTGAATCAAACTATGTTTTTTCAAATTCTCATGCAGAATAAAGGTCTTTTGACAAGTGTCACATTTGTATGGCCTTTTCCCCTCATGAATTAAGTTATGCCTTCTCAAATGCTCTAACCTATGAAAGCTCTTTTTGCAAACATCACATTTGTGTGGCTTTTCTGCCTCATGACTAACTTTATGTTGAGTTAAGCTTCTTTGAAAAGTAAAGCTCTTTCCACAAGTATCACATGTGTATGGCTTTTTGCCCTCATGAATTATTAATTCATGCTTTTTCAAGTATGATATACAGACAAAGCTCTTCTCACAAATGTTGCATTTGTGTGGTTTATTGCTTTCATGAATAAAACTATGATTTTTCAAGTTGTGCAGATAAGTAAATTCCTTTTCGCAAGTAGGGCATTTGTGAGGCTTTTTGCCCTCGTGAATTAAATTATGCCTTTTCAAACGAGATACTAGACGAAAACTCTTTTTGCAAATATCACATCTGTGAGGTTTTTCTTCACTGTGAATCTTTTTATGTACCCTTAAGGATGACGGAAGAGTAAAACTCTTTTCACAAATATCACATTTGTGCGGCTTTTTGCCTTCATGACTGAACAGGTGATATTTCAAGCCTCGTTTGCCAGCAAATGTCTTACTACAAAGTGCACACTTTAGTCGTTTATCATTGTAATCATCACCATCATCATCATTTGGAAACCGTTTATTTGGGAATGTAAGTGAACTGCCAGTATCTCCAATCTTTTGAGATTTATCTAACATTTTAGATCTAAATGAGTAATGGTTTCTTCCTGTACTAGTTTCTTCTGGCATATCACTTCCATGAGATGCAAGTGTTCTTGATTCTACATCTAATCTGAAAAATTGAGGGAAGACATCATCAGTCAAAGGAAATGAGGGAGGACAGAATAAAAATAAGAGTAATTATCATTCTTATTTTAAAAGAATGTTTTATAATTTATGCATACAATAAATGACTAATAAAAACAATATGGTATAAACCTGAAAAATTATTTCCAATTCTAAAACTACAGTTATATAACTACTAACAATATTTGCTTGCTTCTTAAAGGGACATTTTTGGGGGCATCTTCCTCAAACTTCCCATACTTGGTTGGTTGGTTGGTTGGTTGGTTGGTAGGTTGACTTATATTAGAAAGAGCTGGCCACTTCTCTCATTTGCATCGCTGCCCACTCTCTTAATATCACATAGTCTCATATTTCACTGTTCATCACCTTGTCTTCACTCTTCAGGGTATGAATCATTTCCTTTAACACAATATCCATTCCTAGTTTTACATGTTTTGGAAATCGGATGTATAATGCAATACTGTGGTTGCAGTATCAGAAGTAATTATCTATTCCTGACTCTGTACTTGCTTGTAAAGTGAGTGTCAAGTTAAACTAGACTAGGTACGTGGCCTTTGACTGTGCTACATTTGGATATCTACTTGTGTATTTTATGCAAACAGCCAGGAAATCTAAGCAGCATAACCAAAATTCAAGCAAAAACTATATAAACACACATGATTGGCTTACTTGCTTTACAATTGGTGCTGAAAATTAATACATTGATTGCAAATATGCTCACTGTATCTGTATTTTTCCTCACTCAGCACAAAGCATTACTGAACTCGTTTTTACAAAAAAAAAGAGGAGGGCCCTGTACACTCAGTTTATATAAGAGGGTATGGATAACTGTTATACTAGAAATTGTGAAAACTTGTGAAGACCTGAGACCTTCTTGCAGAAGAGTATTTCATATATGCATCATATAGAAAAATGAGGTATATTAATCTTTATGAATAATTACCAACACAACACAATTTTGTCAACAAGTGCAAACTGCATCCCATATAACCATCAAAATTCAAACTGATGAACACACATGTTGTTGACAATGAACATGAATACCTTGTGATAGACTCAACATCAGTTGACCAGTCATAGGCTGATGTACTGTTGGTGTCATTCAAAATTATCTATATATTATATATTACAACTAGTCACGAATCATCTGATGTCATTCAGAAATTTTAGTACTTGTTATAGAGTTTTCTTTACATATGAGTTAATGATTCCTTTATGCTGCATGTGTTACGAGGAAACAACTTAAAAGTGTAATTTTTAAAACCCTACCATATTAAATACTTGCTTTTAAGACCAACTTGCTATATTTCCATATGACTTCTTGCAAATTTCCAATTTAGAACAGTATACAGGCATCTATAATGCTTCTTAATCAAATTATCAAAATTGTTTTAAAACCATTAATACCACTTACTTTATGCGTGTGTTCTATATCCAAATTATATAATAATACATAATGAGAACCAAAACTGCAAACATAAAGAAATACGACAAAAAGCTAGTGTAAAAAATGGATGTAGTGTTTAACACAAATTAAGAATACTGCTAGATATGTAAATAATTTAGTTAATCTATCAACATGCCTCTTTAGGGAAAAATAAATAAATTTTTAAACAAAGGGATGAAAATATGTGATAATTATTCGTATAACTTGGATTCTGGTACTAAATGTCGGAAATAGGTAAATTCATTTTACAGAGAAACTAGCAACATCTATATATAGAGATGTGAAGGTGTGCGGTAGAACGACAAAGTGAGTGTATGAGAGAAAGCACTAGGAACATGTCGATTGCAGTAGGAACATGTGGGTTGCCTATCTAGTAATGGTCTTTTATAATTTTTATCAGTGATTCTGAATAAATGTGTTATTATGTATATTTGTATTTCTTAATTGATCTAAAACCTCCGAGAGGATATACTTATTCTCTATTTTCACATGGTAGCAGAGATGCATGGCTTTTCATCTTGTTTTTTCTACTTATCTCTATACGGGCTTTTGGGTGCCGTGGGGATAGCAAAGCACATGCAAGTGTAAAATAGTTGCTACTCGTGAAAGTGCCAAGCAAAAAGCGAAACTTTTGATAAACGTTATTTCAAGAAAAATAACTGACATTTATTTTAAAATGGTGTAATTTAAAATTCCTGTTTTCAAGGCAAGGACTATGAGTGCTGGAAAAGGAGAATCACGATGATTTTAAAGCTAAAGAAATGTGAGGAAGTAGCAACGAGAGAAAAAGTGACGACAGATAAAGAGCCCAGTTGGGCAGAAAAAGATTTGAAAGCTATAAATGTCATATATAGTGGTATTTCGAATGATCAAATACAGTTCGTAAAAGACAAAGAGACGGCATATGAAATTCTGAAAAAGTTCGACAAAATATATTGAAAGGAATCTACTGCACTGCAAATTTGCATAAGAAATAAATTGGAAAAATTGAAGTTGAAGGACTTTGAAGATTCAAGTGCCTTTTCTATTGAGTTTAAAAAGTTAATTAATGATTTATAAGGGCTGATCAATAAAGACTGAGACTGATTTTTTCCTGAAGCTTTCTTGATAGTTTCCTGTCTCTACCATAAATATTTGAAAAGATCGGGACTTCATGGATAATTTCCATAGGCGGCAGCACTCTCGTATTGATAGGTTTGTAGTATTGCTGTACATTGTTGACCCTACTTGAATTTCGCATACCACAAAATGGAAGTGACATGAGAGGAGTAATACAGTGCAATAAAATTTTGTTTTCGTTTAAATCATACAGCCTCTGAAACTTTCGAAAAGCTGAAGCAAGCATACGGTGAAGATGCACTACCTCATGCAACAGTGTTTAGGTGGTTCAAGGGCTTCAAAGAAGGGCAAGTCCTCTGTGCTAAGCAAGGTGGGCTGGTGTTTCGGCTTCTGCTATGACTGAAGCTGTTGAAAGCTGCTGAGATTGTTGTTCCTCCTCACTCTACTGATACAGCAGTGTACTACAGGTCGGTATTGGCTACACTGAGGAAGCACATTGCAAGGAAACGTCCAGAACTTCATCGGAATGAGTGGCGACTTCATCACGACAACGCGCGGCCTCACGTCGCCAATCAAGTCTAGCATTTTTGGCTAAATTCAACATTACCTGTATGCGCATCCGCCTTATAGCCCAGATCGTGCCACCTGTGATTTCTTTTTATTCCCATCACTAAAGGCAAAGCTCCGGGGCATTCGATTTGAGAGCACTGAAGCAGTGCTGAAGAAAAGTGAGGCGATTCTCAAAGAACTGACAAAGAATGGCCTGCACCATGTGTTCAAGGACTGGCGGAGATGCTATAAAAATTGCATTCAAGTAGAAGGGGGCTACGTTGAAAAATATCATGTCAACATTGAAATGGAGTAATAAATATTGATACGGTAATTTGTATCACAAATTACTTAAATGTAAATAATGATTGTAATATGAATATGCATTTTTATGTGACATTGATTTCAGATGTTTATTAATTGTAATTATTATTGGGAAATAAGTTTATACGGCTTTACTGAAACTGTCAATAATTGCGCAATAATGCAGCGAGGGGGTGAGTTGTTTATCGTTAGTGAGAACAAGGAAGTTATGTAATGTTTCGCGCGTTTTCGGTAGAACATTCTAGAATATTTCCTAAAGCATATGTATTCGTAGTTTTCATTGGATATTAAAATAGACGCTAATGTTGGCGCGTTTTATTAGCCAATAGTAGTTCATTTATAATCTTTAGGCATGTCGAGGAGTGGGAGTATATAAAGTCGAGTCCGTGGTAGCTTGCCCCGCAGTTCAACAAAATTCTCAATACCTTACACGTCGTCAGTCAGTCCTTCATTTCGTCAAGTTACGCGCAGCAAAAATTATTAAAGATCTAAAATATTATACAGTTAAATATACACAAAGTTGAAGTACGTGAGTTAAAAGTGATAAGTAAGAAGTTATTACAAACAGTTTCAGTTTGGCGAGTATCTAAACCAATATGTAAAAGTGTTAGTGAACGTGTTCGGCAATAAAAATTATAAAACAAATTTTCTTCGTCAGTATAATTTCTGGACAAAAGATTCCTTTCCGCTTCACAACCTGTATAGAGATACATGTTCTACCAAGATAAGATGATAGCTAGCCGGAGGACAATATATGAAACTTAAATTCTTTCGAACACTAATTGATGCAAATTGCTAACGCCAGATGGAGCTACGAACCAAACAAATGAATGACATCACAAGATGGCAACGCATGAAGTAAAAACATATATTTGCTATCGCAAATTGGCTCCACAACGTGGGGCTAACAAATACAAAAACACATAATTTGCTATTGCAAATTGGCACCCAGAACGTGGGGCACGATAACCAGGAAAGGAACACGATGACCAGAACGTGGAACAAGAGTGACCAGGAAAGGATCAGAATAACCAGGAAGTAGCAGAATTAACTAGGAAAGTAGCAGAATTAACCAGGATGTGGAATGAATGGAGCAGTGAATTGATCTACAAGACGCAGATTCCAGTAACAACAGGGAGGACAGACTACATGGATAATTGGACATCGTAATTCCGAGATTACAAGACAACAGGGAAATTCAAACTACAGGACGACAAAACTACGCAGATTCATCGAAGCGACATACAAATTTAGGAGAATGGGGCAGGAAGCTGGACATCAATGTAACAGCAACAGACAGCATCACAAAAGGTCAGAGTATAGTAATTTTTTTTTAGAAAACGAAAACAATGGCTACTAGTAATATTGAAGAAACAATGATGGAGGGAGATAGTGTAACAGTTAGCTGTAATTCAATACAGGGTACAAAAAATAGCGTAAACAATGTAGTATTGGAGAAAAAAAATGTTAGTGCAGAAAGTGAGAATAGAACAGCAGGAAATGTTAATCTTGATGCTAATATGATGATGGAAATTATGGAAATGCTGAAGAATATACAAAAGAGTTATAGGGAAATGTGGAAAGATATTGGTAAGAGTATTGTAGATCAAGTAAGGGAAGATATGCAAAAGAATAATGAGAAATTAGAACAAAAACTAACTCAGAGTAATGAGAAATTAAGGGAAGATATGCAAAAGAATAATAGGGAATTAAGAGAAGATATTGATAGGAGTTTAGAACAAAAACTAGATCAGAATAAGAGAGAATTAAGGGAAGATATTGGTAAGAGCTTAGAACAAAACAGGAAATCAATTGAAAATATTGGTAGGAGTAATGAGATATTAGAGCAAAAAGTAGATCAAAGCAGTGAAGAAATGGAAAAGAAAGTTATGAAGTTAAATAGTAGTATGCCAAAAATGAGAGATGAAAATGAGGAAGTAATAGCAAGTGAGACAGGAGAAATTTCAAAGAAAATGCTAGACATGAGCAAGGAAATAAGTAACGAAGAAAGTGAGGTTAATACTAAAAGTGAGGTTAATGTAGAATGCACAGAGTTAGGAAGTCAAATGAGTAGTATTTCAAGTGAGTTAAGAGAGATGAAAGAGGTTATGAATGTAGATGTAAATCAGGCGCAGGTTAATTTCAGAGGGGAAATATCAGAAATACAGAATGAGACAGTGATGCAAAGAAATAAATTGTATCAAGATGTTCTAAATGAAAACTCCAGTCCAGTACAGTTTAGTACAGATTTGTCAGAGTATTCTCAAAGTAAAGAGATAGCAGAAGAATTGAAAATGAAAGTTGGTAAAAGATGTATTGTTCAGGAAGCTGTAGATTGTTTTCAAAAGTTATCAGGGAACGAAATGTCATATGAATACAAGAGGTTATTCATGAACAACAATTTGAAGGTTAGGTTACGGCTACGAGTAATGTTTAGCCACACACAATTTGATCCAGGAGGGTAAATAGCAATTTGATGTAAAGTAAATGCTGGATAGTAAACGATGACTTGCAGAGAAATGTATTGGAACGTAAGAGGGTTAATTATCTATATGTCATTTGAAAAGAGATATAAATTACAAAAAAAAAAAAAAAAAAATTAAATTTTTAGTAACTGTAACAGTATTTGAAAAGAAGAAGGTAATAATTGAAACTCAATATGATATTAAAGTTAAAGTACAAAATAACAAAAAATGGTAAAAATAAATAAAACAAATACTTATGTAGCAAACAGAAAAGGTGAAACATTGTCTAGATTTAAGAGATGTAAATATTTGAGTAGAGGGTAAATATTTTGGTAAATATGTGTAATAATTACAAAAATTTTAAATGTATAAATTTTTGTCAACAACTTAAGAAAGTAAACAATTTGGTAACAGTAATTAAATAATTTAGGGTACAGTATTTGCTATAAAAAAAATAAATAAAAAAAAAAAAAAAATTTTGTGATGTCAGATTAATATCTAAATTAATTAAACCAGAGCCAGTAAGTAGTGGCAAGGTAAGAGGAAAAACATGTCGTGTGTTAAATGCGTGTGAAGTGTTAAGTGAAAGTGATAGCGTGTGTTCCAAGATTTAGGAGACTAAAAACACAATTATAAAATTTCCAAACAAGTTATAAATATTTATAATTATGTTTCTAGTGGGGCATATGATACGGTAATTTGTATCACAAATTACTTAAATGTAAATAATGATTGTAATATGAATATGCATTTTTATGTGACATTGATTTCAGATGTTTATTAATTGTAATTATTATTGGGAAATAAGTTTATACGGCTTTACTGAAACTGTCAATAATTGCGCAATAATGCAGCGAGGGGGTGAGTTGTTTATCGTTAGTGGGAACAAGGAAGTTATGTAATGTTTCGCGCGTTTTCGGTAGAACATTCTAGAATATTTCCTAAAGCATATGTATTCGTGGTTTTCATTGGATATTAAAATAGACGCTAATGTTGGCGCGTTTTATTAGCCAATAGTAGTTCATTTATAATCTTTAGGCATGTCGAGGAGTGGGAGTATATAAAGTCGAGTCCGTGGTAGCTTGCCCCGCAGTTCAACAATATTCTCAATACCTTACACGTCGTCAGTCAGTCCTTCATTTCGTCAAGTTACGCGCAGCAAAAATTATTAAAGATCTAAAATATTATACAGTTAAATATACACAAAGTTGAAGTACGTGAGTTAAAAGTGATAAGTAAGAAGTTATTACAAACAGTTTCAGTTTGGCGAGTATCTAAACCAATATGTAAAAGTGTTAGTGAACGTGTTCGGCAATAAAAATTATAAAACAAATTTTCTTCGTCAGTATAATTTCTGGACAAAAGATTCCTTTCCGCTTCACAACCTGTATAGAGATACATGTTCTACCAAGATAAGATGATAGCTAGCCGGAGGACAATATATGAAACTTAAATTCTTTCGAACACTAATTGATGCAAATTGCTAACGCCAGATGGAGCTACGAACCAAACAAATGAATGACGTCACAAGATGGCAATGCATGATGTAAAAACATATATTTGCTATCGCAAATTGGCTCCACAACGTGGGGCTAACAAATACAAAAACACATAATTTGCTATTGCAATATCTGTGAAAAAAAAATCAGTCTCAGTCTTTATTGACCAGCCCTCGTAAAAAGTACGGGTGCAAATGTTAGTGAAAAGGAAAAAAATAAGTTATATGATTAAAATTCTTTCAAGTTCGTTAAGTTACATTGGTGACTTAATTGATGTGTTGAAAGAAAGTGATCAGATTTTTGAATATGTGAAAAGTAAAATAAAAATGGTTGAATTAAAAGAAAAAGAAGAAGGGAGCAAAAACAGTTTGAGTGCATTTAAGACTGAAAGAAAATCGAATAAAGCATGCTTCAAGTACGGTAGGTTTGGACATTTTAAGGAGCAATGTACAAGCATGAGGCCAAGTGAAAATTTGTGAAAATCCAGAGGCGGCGCACAGCAGCAAGGAGGCAGGCACAAGCAACATTACCAACACTGGCAACATTGTGGCATCTGAGGAGCTGGTCGAGTTGGAGTCAACATCGTCGAGGTGGCGATTGGCAGCAAAATCAAGGACAAGGACAGCGAAATGGTTATAGTAAAGCGAGTAACTTTAATACGAAATTTAGGCTAGGCCCGGTTTAGGAAAATCGAATGTTCAAGTAAATAGTTGTGTTGGTAAAGTAGATTGGTTACTTGATAGTGGTTGCTCTGAACATATTGTGAATAATGATAAATATTTTCATGAATTTTTGGAACTTTCAGAACTGATAAATGTAAAAATCGAAGATGGTCATTTCATAAAGCCAACGAAAGTGAAAAATATTTTGCTTAATTTTAATGTTTATGGGCAAAGTAAAGTAAGTAAAATGAAAAATGCTCTTTATGCCAAAGATATGGGCAGAAATTAATAAGTTATGGAAAAGTAACTAAATTTAATAAAATTGTGTTGGTAGGAAATATATCAGAAGTTTATGATCCAAATGGAGATTTAGTTGCTTTGGCTATTAAAAATAATGATTTGTATCATGTGACAAATGAAATTAATATAAGTGAATTAAATTTGATAACAAATGGTAAATTGTCCGAAAAAGAAAAATTACATAGAATACTGGGGCATGTAAATTTTAATTATTTGAAAACAATGTGTGTGAAGCAAATGCTGGAAGGTTTGCCAAAAGAATTGGAGTCTGATTATTTTATGTGTTGGATATGCTTGGAAAATAAAATGCATAATTTGCCTTTTAAAAATGAAAGAACAAGAGCAGAGGAAATATTAGAGATAGTACATACTGATTTGAATGGACCACATAAAACTACTGGCTTAAATGGAGAAAAATATGCTTTAACTTTTATTGATGACAGTGAAGTAGCTAAAGTTTATCTTATCAAATCAAAGAGTGAAGTATATCATTGTTTTGTTGATTATGTAAATTTAATTGAAAGTGAGAGAGGAAAAAGGGTAAAAGATTGAGGTGTGATAACTGTAAGGAGTACATAAAAAGAGACATATAATTTTGCTAGGGAAAAGGCCATATCTATTGAACCTTGTTCACCATATGTACATGAATTGAATGGCACCACAGAAAAATACAATCAAGACATTATGGATATGTCTAGATGTTTATTGGCAGAGGCTAAAGTAGACAAGTTCTGGCCTGAAATAGTTAAAACAGCAGCTTATTTAAAGAATAGAATTATTACTAATATGGTAGTAAAGGAAAAAAACACCCTAATGCTTAAAGAAAAACCTAATATACAACATTTAAGAATTTATGGAAGTAATGTATTTGTCAGAGTGCCCGAACAGAGGAGAAATTCAAAATGGGATAGAAAAGCAGATTTAGGTATTTTGTTAGGGTATGAAAACGTTGGTTAGAGAGTTTTGATTAACAACAGAGTAGTTGTAGCAAGACACGAGATATAATTTAAGATGGTAAAATTATATAGGTTTTAACGATGAGTCAAGAGGGGCTCATGATGAAAAACAAAGTGAAAATGAAAATGATAATATTGATGAAAATAAAGATTTAGGGTTGAGAAGATCAACCAAGCATAGAAGGAAGCCTGCAAGATTTAATGGTGACTTTTTATATAATAATGTTGTTTATGTAAATTAAGTTGTTCTTATGATGATGCTATTAATAGTAGTGATTCTGAAAAGCGGAGAAATGCAATGGATAAAGAAATGAGTTCTTTAAATAAAAAATGAAACTTATATGTTTGTAAATGAACCAAATAAAAAGATTTCAGATGTAAAATTGGTCTACACAAAAAAGACTGATGATATCTATAAAGCTAGATTATAGTAAGAGGATATCAACAGAATGATTTAATTGATGATATTTACTCTCCGGTGGCAAGAATGCAAACTTTAAAAATGTTAATGGCACATGGTTGTCACAATGGTTTAAATATTGAAAAAATTGATGTAGAGACAGCCTTTTTGAATGGTAAAGTTAAATCAGAAGTTTATGTAAAACAACCACAAGGTTATGAGAATGGTACAGACAGAGTATTATAATTGAACAAAGCATTATATGGATTGAAAGAAAGCCTGTGAGCTTGGTGTGAATGCTTTGATACTTATTTGAGAAGTTTAGGCTTTGAAAGAAGTGAAAATGATTGCTGTTTATAGTCATCCTCCGTGGTATAGTGGTTACCATGCTAACCTCTAGTTACAGAGGTCACGGGTTCAAACCGGCGGAGGGCGATGGATATTTTGGGCATTAAAATCCTTAGCATGGCTTCCTTCGGATGGGAAGTAAAGCCGATGGTCATGTGTCGATTTACAGCACATAAAAGAACCCCAAGCCTGATAGAGGCCTCCGAGCAAAATTACCGGTCTTTTATGCCCAATATAGAATGGGACGCTAAGGACCATAGCAGTTAGAGCGTCCATAAATAAAACTCATTTAATTTAATTTGCTGTTTATATATATTAAATGATAAGGGGAATGAAAACAATGTTTATTTAATTCTATTTGTAGATGATTTACTTATATGTTGTAAAGATTTGGGAAAAATAAAAACCTATTTAGGTATTAATATTAATCATGATTGTAATCAAGGAAAAATGACCCTAGATCAAAGGGATTATATTTTGTCATTAGAAAAGAAGTATGATATTGCAAATTTTAATTTGTATGCTACTCCTATGGAACAAAATTTGAAGTTGCAACTTGCACAATCAGCAAGTGATGAAATTAAACATAGAAATTTAATTGCAGCTCTTTTGTATATTAGTTCAGGAACAAGACCTGATATAAGTTTTAATGTAACTTATTTGAATAGATTTCAGAATTGTTATGGCAGTAGTCATTATAAATATACTTTGAGAGTTTTAAGGTACTTAATTTTAACCAAAGACTTAAAATTTTAGATTTGTTATGTAGATGCTCATTGAGCAGACAATATTATTGATAGAAAATCAACGACCGGTTATGTAATTAAATTAAATTAAATGGAAATGTAATTTATTGGAAATCAAAGAAACAGAACAGTGTAACAAAGTCCTCCACATCAAGTGAACATGTAGCATTATCTAAATGTCTGAGTGATTTTAAAGTTTGTAAAAGATAGTTTGCTTGATTTTAATATAGACATTTTTGATCCTATTAAAATTTATGTAGCGAATATTAGTGCTTACGTAATATGTTTTTACGTAAATTATTAGAACTTGAAGATCTTATATTGTGCTGCTTTTGTTTTGTTTGGTTTCTAACTTTAACTGCCCCATGTATAGGAGCCAATTTATAATAACACTATTGTAGCCCCACGTTATGGTAGCCAATTTGCGACAGTATTACTTATAATGTTTGTTTACATCACGTGTGTTGAAGCCATCTTGCGACGTCATTCATTTGTTCGGTTTGTAGCTCCATCTTGTGTTAGCAATTTGCATCAGTGTTAGCTTTTGTTTGATTTCATTTCAAATGTCCTCCGGCTAGCTATTATCTTATCTTGGGTCGAACATGTGTCTTGATCAGGGTTGTGTAAACGGAAAGGAATCTTTTATCCATAAATTACACTGATGAAGAAATTTGTTTTATAATTTTTATTGTCGAACACGTTCACTATCACTTTTACATATTGATCTGGATACTCGCCAAACTGAAACTGTTATAATACTTCTTACTGATCACTTTTAATTCACGTACTTCAACTTTGTGTATTATTAACTTTATAATACTTTAGATTTTCGTAACTTGTGAATCTATAGCCGACGTATCTCATACAAATATTTTGACGAACTTAAGACGACGTGTATTGCACAAAGAATTTTGATGAAATGCCTGAAGACGACGTGTAGTGTACACAGATTTTTGATGAACTGCGGGGCAAGCTACCTCGAACCTACCCTATTTATACGCCTGCATCAAAATACGCCTAAAGATTATAAATGAACTGCTATTGGCTAATAAAACGCGCCAACATTAGCGTCTATTTTAATATCCAATGAAAACCACGAATACATATTGCTTTTAGGGAGAAAATATTCCAGAACTTTCTACCGAAAACGCGCCAACATTACGTAACTTCCTCGTTTCCAATAATCATAAACAGCTCACCCCCCTTCGCTGCATTATTGCGCTATTATTGACAGTTTCAGTAAAGCCGTATAAACTTATTTCCCAATAATAATTACAATTAATAAACATCTGAAATCAATGTCACATAAAAATGCATATTCATATTACAATCATTATTTACATTTAAGTAATTGCATCATTTATGAAGATGATTCTGGTGCGATAGATCTAGCAAAGTTTGGTAATTTTATGAAGAAATCAAAGTATACAGAAACTCATTATCACTTTGTAAATGAAAGTTGTACTAATGGTGAAACTGATAGTAAAAGTGAATTCTGAAGAAAACATTGCAGATATTTTTACTAAGTCTTAGATTTGAAAAGTTTAAAAATATGTTAAATGTAAAGTAATTGATAATCGTAAATTTTGGACTGTAATATTAATTTAAGGAGGCATGTTGGAAATAGGTAAATTCATTTTACAGAGAAACTAGCGGCATCTATATTTGGAGATGTGGTGTGTGGTAAAGCGATGCTGAGTGAGTGAGTGAGTGAGTGAGAGAAAGCACTAGGAACATGTGGGTTGCCAAACAAGCACGCTGTCCTATCTTGTAATGGTTTTTTATAATTTTTATCAATGATTGTGAATAAATGTTTTATTATGTAAATTTGTGTTTCTTAATTGATCTACAACCTTGAGATGATATAGTTATTCTCTATTCTCACACTAAAATTATCATATCTCAAATTATCAGCTTGCTAAATAGGTACCTTCTACAGTATTTTATTGACAGCTGTTATTCTGTAATATCATACACTCTTTCACAAAACTGTGAATAGCTCTGGTTTTATTTCACTTAAACTGTCGGTATCTTACTTGTTCTTTGGAGAAATATCTGCTCTATACATCAGTAGAGCTGTTTTAAATAACATTATTAATGTCTTCATGTACTTATATACATAAACAAAGATATTTGTTAGGTAAATACCTAACACTTGGAAACTCTATAGTGAAGTAATTAATTAACATTATAAACTATAAATATTTCACACACATGTACTAGGTTATTGTACCTCAAAATAGGTTCTAAGGTAACCATATCCTAGGAATTTGCAGTATATCTGTGTATACATTTTCCGTTTATAATGTTAAAACCATATGTTTGCTTGGTCTGTAAAACTTCGGTTTAAAGTTTTGTGAGCTTCAATCTTTATTACTTAAGAGTGTATTCAAAGTAAAGGAGATAGGTAAAGAAATGGAGAAGAACACAAGACACACAGAGGAGATAAGAGAACAGAAGAATGAAACAGACATCAGTTAGACAAATGCAAAAGAGGACTGGACAGCAGAAGAAGAAGAACTGCATTTTCTATGGAATAAGGGAAGATTATACAAAATAACCTACGGAAACTGTAAGAGAGATTATAGAGGAAGACTAGAAATGAAGCTAAAAGGATGGAAAATAGAAAAATTAAATTGAGTTTTATTTATGGATGCTCTTTAACTACTATGGTTCTTAGCGTCCCATTCTATATTGGACGTGAAAGATCGGTAATTTTGCTCAGAGGGCTCTTTATGAGGCTTGAGGTTCTTTTACATGCCGTAAATCTACGACATGGGACCACCGGCTTTACTTCCCTTCCAAAGGAAGCCATGCTAAGGATTTTTACGCCCGAAAAAATCCATCGCCCTCCGCCAGGTTTGAACCCGCGACCTTGGGAACTAGAGGCTAGCACGGTACCACTAGTCCACGGAGGACGACTGGAAAATAGAAGACATATTTTGACTAGGTAGAAAAAGCAAAGGACAATGGCCAATTTTGGTAAAATTCACAACAATGGATATCAAATGGGAGACATTAAGAAACATTAGGAAATTAAAAGGTAGCAGGATTTTCATTGAGCAAGACTATAGCAAGGAGGAAAGAGATACAAAAAAGGAATTAATACAAAAAATGATGGAAGCCTGGACTGAAGGAAAAAAAGCATTTGTAAAAGGTTTACAATTGTGCATCGAAGAAGAGAGATGGGGCCTAAGCCTGAGGGTCAGTGAACAGAACAGAGCACATAATCAGTGAAATTATGAGGTTGATAGACGTAAAAAGACGAAACAGCAAATTTTTTACCAAGGCAACAAAGGAAGTCACACTGAAGGCAGTCAACAGGGAGAGAGGGGGAAGACGAAGGATCAGCTGGCAGAGGAGTGGAAGAAGCAAGGAAGGAGAATTCAATGACGTTAGAAGGAACCAGTGCAGGAGAGGGAATAGCAACAAAGAGAAGTAGTGACGTGTGTGATGAAAGACCGGGGAGTGCAGGGGGAAAAGTGCAGTGGCAGGGGAGAGATTAGGTTTGCGATGGGCGAAGAAGCTGATGAGTTGATACAGGGAGAATACTTAAAAGTAATATCAAGAGATGAATGTAGTATTATACAAGTAAGAGGGGTCCAGTGTCCCGTAAGGGAAATGCCATCACCAAGGGTAACAAGGCAAAGGGGTTTATGGAAGAAATTAAATCGGAAAGAGAAGCATAGAGTCAAATAGGGTTTGGCTGTGAAAATTATGCTCTGGAATGTGGAGGGTTTAAAAGAGAAAGTGATAAGCAGGGAAATGCAAAGGGTAATAAAAGAAGTGGATATAACAGGAGTAGCAGAGACGTGATTGGAGGATCGAGATAAAATTGAAGTGAAAGGTTATGTGTACAATGAGAAAATAGAAATAAGAAACAGTAATAGGGGTAGAGGATCAGGAGGGTAGAACATTCTCAAAGACAGAATTGAAACCAAAGTTGCCTACAGGTGAGGAAAGTAAATCTAAAAATGTGATATAGTTATTAATAAGTAAAATAGTTGGAAAAATGTTAAAAACAGCTATTAGGGTAGTTTATAATCCGCCAGTATCTTCACATTCCCACACAATAATTTGTATAATGAGTCAGAGAAAGATATGGATGTCTTTAGAAGCAAATATGCAAACACTGAGTTAACTGTGATGGGAGACCTGAATGCTAGAATTGGGGAAGAGAAAGGCAGATGAGGAGGAGAATACTTAGAAGGGAGAGAAGAGGAAGAAGTCAGGGAAAGGGCTAGTAAAGACTGTGCATAAACAATGAAGGGAAGAAGTTGTTAGAATTTGTCTAAAAATAGTGGGAAGTGGCCACTGTTCACTATCTCATTTCCGACCTTGAACCTTTCCACCCTTTCTTCTATCTCTTCACTCACCAATATCTAGTCTACAATGCTTTGTCCACTCTCATTTGCGAATGTAAATTCTCCCTCTTTGTCCATGTACTCCTTGACCCATTGCATATTTGTAGTGGAGCAACAAATAAAGTCAAAAGAGGCGGTGAAATTAAAGAAATATAATACATTTAAGTGGATGGAGGAGATCGAATACTTCAGAAGGGAATTAAACTCGGAAGTTAGTGAGATAATACAACAAGGAATTGAGCTAGAGCTTAGAAAAAATTATACCGAAAAAGCATTAGAATTATTAGAAAACTTGGTGGTGAAAGTAACCAAGGGGATGCAAGTGGGGACATGTGGCAAACAAGTGATAAAAGGTTGGTTTGGTGACGAATGTAGAAAAGTCAAAAGAGAGGTATATAAGGATCTGATGAGATGGAGAGGGTCGGAAAGGGAGCAGGATAGGAAAAATTGGTTGGTCAGCAAGTGGGGGTATAAATGTCTATTAGAGAATAAAACAAAGGAATGGCAGGAAAGATTAATACTTAAAATAAAGGAAGCAGAGAAAAAGAGAATTGCAGGAAAATCTGAAAATAAAGGAGGCAGAGAAAAATAAGAATTGCAGGAACCTATGCAAATTAGTAAGGAGGGCAAGCAAAACTGGGATGGCGAAAACAAGAGATCACAACAGGGGGCTGGAATATTTCAGGAGGCTGATAGGAAATGACAGCAAAATAAGGTTAGAAAGGCCAGGATATTTCAAATAGGGTGGAAAAATGGGAAACTGGAAGGCAGATTCACAGAAAGAGAAGTATATCAACAGCCAAGAAAAGTCAAAAGATGGAAGGCAGTCGGGTTGGAGGCATACCAGGGGAATTTTGGAAGGAATACAGCGAAAATAAAAAAGGGCACTCATTTTGACAAAGATGCTGAATAAAGTAAATGAAGTAAAGAGATTCCAGCAAGCTCAAAAACAAGTATGGTGGTACCTATATATAAAGGGAAGGGAGGAATGAACAAAACCAAAAATTATAGAGGCATAAACCTGTTATACATACTGGGCAAAATTTATACAGGGATGCTAGCGGACAGATGGAAAGACTGGGCTGAGGAAAAGGGAAGTTGTCAGAATTTTAAGCAGTTACAGGAAAGGAAAGCAAAGGTGGACAACATATTTATACTAAAGTCCTTGGTGGACAAATATTTAAGCAAGAAAAATGGAAGAGTGTAAATGTTTCTTGCAGACTTTGAAAAAGCTTTTGATATGATGGAGAAGCACTAATAATGAAATTGAGAATGAAAGGGGTAAGTGAGAAATTCATAGGGCAAATGGAGAAAATATACAAAGGTGTAGAGCTTTGTGTGAGGATAGGAGGAGAGGGGATTACGGAAGCAACAGAACAAAAGTTAGGTTTAAGATAAGGGTGTAAATTAAGTCCCATTCTATTTAACCTTTTTATAGATGTAATTGAAAGAATAGGAAAAAGCAATCAGCACTGCCTAGCTATAGCAAAAAAAAAAAAGACATATCAGGACTGTTATATGCAGATGATGTAACAGTAGGAGCCATAATAGTGATAGGTTTACAGAGAGTAATAAATGAGATACAAAAATTCTGCAAGGAATGGGGAATAAGCTGAATATAAATAAATCCAAAATTATGGTTTTTAAAAAAGGTATGAAATTAAGGAAAGACGAGCAATGGAACTTGAGTGGGAAAAAATTGGAAGTGGTCCAGGAATTTGATTACTTAGGGGTGCGACTAAGTAGTAATGGAAATTGGGAGGCTCATAGTAGAAAGTGGTAAAAAGCAAAGCGGCAAGGATAAATGTTTGACAAGGAAAGGAGGAGATATATTAAGAAGCAGTATGGTACAACAGGAGAGTACTAAAAACTGAGAACAGTTGGGGAGCAGGGTTGAAGAAAGCTTTGGAAGAAATAGGAATGGAAGACATATGGTTACAAGGGGAAAGAAACAATCCGGGTTTCTAGATCCAAGTGAGGGAAAGGGTGGAAGATATTGAAAGGAGAAGATATGGGAAGTATAGAAAACAAAAAAAAATCTTTAAAATTTTACAGGAAAATAAAAAAAAGAATGGGGAAGAGAAACATACATAGAGCAGTGTAGTAAAAGCGAAAAAGATGAGTTAGCTTGGATGAGAACAGAAACAGTATTTTTAAGTGGCTTAATAGGCAATGATAAAGGGATATGTGATTTTATAATGGTGAGGAAAGTGTAGAACATTAACTAACTGAATGTGAAGATTTAAAAAAAATGGAGAAAGAAAATCTGGGATAAGAAGAATAATATGGGACAGAGCCATATTTAGAGGAGTTTTTAGGGTTCAAACCGCCCCCCCCCCGAAACTTCTGACATGTTTTATTTCAATCCATCAAACCAATATGGGAAAAGATTTATTAGATAACAGTAGGTGTACTGCTGGTAGTACATTTACAAGAAAGAGGGAAACTTAATAATATTGTCGCCTTATATAGCCGCATAGGAGGCTTAGTGTGGATACAATACTGTATGGGAATAAGCTCCAATTGTTTATGGGGGAATTGTCATGACGATGACGAGTTGCAATGCTTGTGCAGCAAAAATTATGACATTGCAATGTAATTGTTCCTACACGTGGCAATGTTATTGCTTCTGAGCATTCTCATTCTGTTTTGTAGATGCAGTCGTAATCATTCCAACCACACGGAGCTTACCTCAGTATAGTCTGTTTGAAAAAAAGAATAGTTTAAAACATTTCAGTAGTTCGCGTGGTGCCACCTTGCAAAATTCATTAAAAATGAAATGCAGTGCTGTTGGAGGGGGAGTAAATAGTTGTCAATTGGGACATTCTTTTGTAAGAAATCTAAACGTGGAAATGAACATGATTTTAGTACCAACATCAACAACAGTGTATCTACAAGTGACAAACATCGTATCAGCATCTTTGCCCAGTGATTATGCAAGTAATAATACTGTTTCTACAAGTGATACAACCATTGAATTGATGGTTTTGTTTAGTGATTGTGAGTCCCACAGAAGTGATATTGTCACACATTCATCACCTGATATATTGGTAGGGACCAAGGATAGTTCTTTCAGTGAAAATGATATTGTTTTGTATGTTAAAACAGAAAACATTGACAACCTAAAAAGGTAACAGCTTTTGAAAAATCCGTGGGTTCCAACTCCTACCTATGCTTTCCCACCTAAAGCGAACAAAATCTGAGGTTTCAGCTAACGTGGCTTGACAGATTTCCTTGGTTAGCCTTGGTTAAACTGGAAGGTGCATTGTGCAAAGTTTGTGTGTTGTTTTTTAAAGAGATGGGTGGGGGGGGGTTGGCTTCAACATTTGGGAGCACTTGTTAGCAAAGAATATAGTCATTGGAAAAATACAATGGAAGATTTTTCCAATGATGGAAATGGAGATATCATAAATGGTACTTAGAAATGGCTGGAAACTTCATAAAAGTGATTGAAGGGAAAGCACAAAACGTAGTAAACCAACTCAGTAACGAGCGAGTTCAGCAAAGCTCTGAAAATCATAAGAAACTATGATCAATTATAGAAACAATTTTCTTTGTGGCCATCAAGAAATTACCCTTCATGGAACAAGTGACTTTGGAAATGTCATGAAATCAGAAACAAATGATGGCAATTTTCGTGCCTTACTACGTTTCCGCATAAGTGCGGGTGATTCAGTGCTTCAAAAACATTTGGAATCAGGTGCACTAAACTCACAGTATACAAGGCCCAAAATTCAGAATGAATTAATTGGAATTTGTGGTGATATAATCAAATGAGATATAGTAGCAAACGTGAATGCTGCCAAGTGTTTTTCTGTGATAGCACATGGAACTACAGTCATCGCCTGAGTAGAACAAGTATCTGTTTGTGTGCATTATGTTGACAGGAAAGCAGATAGAATTAGGGAAGATTTCCTTTAATTTGTTCTAACCACCATTCTCACAGGTAATGGTTTGGCAACTCACATTTCTGCTACGTTAAAGAGGAATAAAATCAACTGTGATTTTATGGTTGGACAAGGACATGATGGAGCATTTGCTATGAGCAGTTAACTGCATGGTGTAAATGAATATATTAGGAAAGAATTCCCTATGGCCCTTTACGTACATTGTAGTGCTCATTCACTGAACCTTGTGCTAGCAAATTCGTGTTCCCTACCATTGATACGCAAATGTTTAGGAACCATTCAGACTCCTGCACATCTGCTCAAAGGAATGATTTTCTGACACATGGTACTCTGTTAGAACTTTGTGAAACAAGATGGGTCCATGAGCAAGAAAGTGTTATAAGATTTAAAGAGCTATATCCAGCTTTAGAGAATGCATTAGAGTTACTAGAGTCATCTGTAAACAAAGAGGCTGCTCAAAAGACATGTCAGCTGCTAAGTGCCATTAAAGGAGCTAAATTTGTTGTTGCCCTTTTGATTTTAGAGAAGAAATTTTGTTTCACAGTGACTTTGTGCAGACAACTAGACTGTTAATGCAGATTTAGCAAAAGCTTGTGATCATATTGACCATCTGATTAACAATTTAACTACAATTAGAGATAACTATGAAAAAGAATTAAAAGAAGTTTTCACCTCTGCCACAACCATGGTTTCTGAAAATGGTGGACATATGGATTTTCCAAGGACTGTAAACAGGCAAACTCGTCGAGACAGTATTTCACCGGTGACCCGTGAGAAGTATTATAAATTGAATAGATTTCTTCCATTTCTAGATCATGTTCAAACACAACTTAGTGGCAGATTTAAATGCCACAAGACATATATGTTCTTTACAAAACCTCACTCCAAGTAAATGTGTTAAAGCCATCAGTGAAGACCTGAAGGAATGAGTAACATTTTATAGAAACTATCTACCTAAACCTAGAATTGTCCAAGCTGAATTTGCAGTGTGCAAATCAAAATGGGAGAAACAAACCTAACAACCACAGTCTGCAAAAGAAGGCTTTATTCAGTGTGACTCTTCACTGTTTTCCAACATCAGTAAATTGCTTCAGATCATGGTCACATTACCTATTTCAACATCAACACCAGAGAGAACATTTTCATCACTCAAGGCGACTGAAAATATACCTTCGAAATTCCACCGGTAAAATTGGCTCAATGGTCTTGAACTGATGTCTGTTCATTGCAATATAAAAATAAATCCTGAAGATGTGCTGGATGATTTTTCGAAGCAGTCTTGGCGTTTTGTGCTGTAAGGTGTATTATATTAGTTCTGGTGAGCTTTTCCTGTCTATTTAATGTCTCCGAGCATTTTCTTGTCCACATAACATTTATTTATATATATATATATATATATATATATATATATATATTACAGAGTAATTACATGGTAACTGTGTAGGGTAGTGTTTAAATTTAGATCAGTTATGCAAACCCCCTGAAATTTTTGTCTGGGTACGGGCATGATGGGGGATGATTTAGTCATACTGAAAATACTAACAAACAAGCAGGAAGAAAGAAATTGGAAAGTAGGAGATTTTTTTTTAATAAAAATGAAAGGGAAATGAACAAGCAAAGTCAAAGAGAAGAAGAGAAAAGGAGAGGGAGGGGAGGTAAGATAAAATGAAATAAATGAAGCTTTAGCAAAGAGAAGTAAAGATTGCACAGCAGTGCTGACGGCCAGGGAGCTACACTGGCTGTGCAACACAAAATAGAGTACCAGGCATGTACATAATAAAGTAGAAGCATGAAAATAAATGTAACAAAATTTGTAAATTGTAATTTGGAATGTGTACAATATACTACATACAATACAGTGTATTCAGTGCTTTTTTCCTGCCAGAATAGTCCAAAATGCATTCCGGTAACATTTTGCAATTACAAATTCCAACTAGATGTATTTTATAAGTGAAATTGAAAATTAAAATTGCTGCCACTGCTGAGACAGAGTTTACATTTTCTCATTATCATTGTTGGTGTACAAGTAATTCTTGCAATGAGTGCTGCAATATTCTGTTACTGATCCTGAAACTATACCTCGAAATTACATCATTTCTATTATGCTTTAAATTGCTAGTTGATCAGAACTTTCATTTTGTCACATGATGTGTGCCAGAACCGGCTTTCTTCACGTGACTCTTTCTGTGTATAGTGTGTGACCAGGTTTTAATCAAGTTCTACAACATGAATAGAAAAATCACAGTTTTCTCTTCAGTTTCCCCAGCTTAAAAAATTAAACTTCAAAATAGTGATTATAGTAAGAGTGAGGATGCAAAATTAGTGTCAAAAACAGTGGATACAAATGCAGTGAATGTGTTCCAGGAAGTGAAGAAATATAACACATAGTTGTTGCAGTGGTGAGTAAAGAAGATGAAACTTTGCCTGACCGTTGCACTTCTAGTCAAAAAGGAAGATTTCTGTAAGAAAAATGAATGGTTGCTGTTGAAAAATAAGAAAGTTGAATGCAAAATATGTAAGGAAATGGCAAGTTCAGGAGTAGAAAGGTGCCACCCAGGAATAAATATTTCAAAGCCCTGGGCTAATATTCAGATTTCTCACTGTGCAAAGAAAGAAAAATAACCTCAGCACACATTGCAACCATTAAGGTATTGCTTCTGCAAAAGAACAGAAATTGGAGGTATCTTACATGAAAACATTTGAATATGAAAAAAGATGTCATTTGTAAAATCTTCAGAACAGCATAAAAAGTTGCAAGAAAAACCAAGCATTTTAATGACTTTGAAATTGAAACAGACCTACAAAAATGAGTGGTTGTAACATGGGCCAAATTCTGCATGCCACTAATGTTTGCATTAATACGCTCAACATGTTGAAACTTATGAAAATCCAAAAATCTGGTTTTCTGCTGATTGCTTTGACTTTTTTATCTTATACTCGGAACATATAGTGTACTCAAAATTTTAACAAGCTATGTGAAGCTGTTGTTAAGATATTAATTTTTTTGTTCATAATAATTACTTTTTTATACAGTAATATGAAAATGCTCCTTGGACCCTATAGTTTATCATATGTCACGTAAGTTGTTGAGGATTGTAAAGGAACATGTCAAGGCTCATAGATTTATATTTTGGACACATCTTTATTTTAGTAAATGTATATTTTGTATACATTCTTATATAAATTACATATTTTTGTATTTCTTGACCTTTCTCAATCCCTAGATTGTAACAGCAGTTAACACTCTTAGGAACAGCAAGGGTAACCACTTCCTATGATAATCCTAAGGGATTTTACCATAATATCAGCTTTCTCTGGCGTACGTGCAGATTTGCACAGCTCGAGTTGCACCCTGAGCTGTCATTCGTCACTAGGAATGTTATAAAACAAATTGAACACTTTGTTGCTATTGGTTGTTACAACTCAAGCCTAGGGCGTAGGTACACCATATGTGGTAAAGCTTACAGCATGATTGCTGCGACACCCCTAGGCAGGGATGATCTATATAAAGTCCATCAGAACCGAGTTTTGCAGGGTTCTCGTTTTTGACAAGGCGCTTAACAGCTGCATTATATCTCCTCCAAGGTAAGCCCCATAGGGGGAAACTCATTATGTATCTTGCTTTGTAATCACCTATGATCTAAAGTCTCTTCAAGACTGATGAAACTAGTAGCAATCACTTTGGGCTCTGTAAGCCCACAATATTAACAAATTATAGATTCAATAAATGGGCCATCCAACATAACCAGAGTGTCTCTGGTGTGCTTTCCGTGTAAGCTATGTCCCCCAGTCACAACCTCCTCCAGGTCATGGCAATATTACTCCCAAATGTTTAATTTGGGCTTAGCATACAAACTTAAAGAACTGTAATGCAATAATTTCTTATTTTTAATTCATTTAAGAGAAAAAACATTTATGTGTACATGTTATTGAATTTTTCAGTCCCAGTTATGCAAAATAATTTAATGTTTTTTAACTAGTGCACAATTTTTAAATCAGTAATTCCTGAAGATATCCTGAAAACTTTAAGGTAATACATTATACACAGTCATGCAAGGAGCATTTTGAGTACTGGAAAATGCTGAAAAGAAGGAATTCAGAAAAATGGAGTTTAAAGTTTAATGCAATGGTTTACCTGAATGATAGAGGAATAATTAAATAGCCATTTGTGGCTTTAAACATTTTTTATGTTAAAACAAAACCAATAGTCTAACATGAAAGTACAAGTTGTAAATATAACAAAAATGCAATAAACAAAAAATAAAAAAACTTTCTCACTTTTAATTTTTATTTTCATTTCACTATTAAATTAAATTGCTGTTAAATTTCACTATTAAATTAAATTAAATTAAATTTCACTAATTGCTTTAATGAAGAGGGGAAGAGAGAGAGAGAGAGAGAGAGAGAGAGAGAGAGAGAGAGAGAGAGAAAAGAAAGAAAAAAAAAACACGCACGCACGCGCACACACACACACACACACACACACATTCCGAAAATTATAGTTGAACTGTAAGATATTCCTTCTAATTGACCAAAGCTCCTATATTAGCCAGTTATCCATGCTAATTATATAAAAGTATGAACTATGCCTCCTGATATGAAGCAACTTAAACATTTTTTAAAATATATATTATACAATTAGCAAATGTGTCAGCTCAATTGCTTGCTGCTCAAAATGTGTCTGCTTGATTCATGTTCTTAATGAATTGAGGTTTCATGGCAATTTTTTTTTTGGGGGGGGGGAGGAGGGGGGAATCTTATAGCAGTTGCATGTGATGGGGCTGCTGTGACGTTAGATGTGAGGAATATGTTGTAAAAAATCGACTTCCCATCACAAATAAATCACTTCAACTCATTTTTTGATAAACTTTATTCCCTCTATCAGCAGTCACCCCAAAACTGCCAGAGAACTGGGGAAAGTATCTGAAGATTTACAGAAGCAAATCTTCAAAACTTGGAAGAATTTTAAGTACACGTTCAAATTTCAGAAACATTTCTACAGTTAAGGAAAATTATGAAGTGCTTGTAGCTCATTTTATAGCAGCTAAAGAAGAAATAAAAGGACAAGTCTTAAAGGAGTAATGTATGAAGACTGTTAAAGAAAATAGGTGTAGAGTTTGTTTTGGATCTGGGACTGATGTGTGATGCCCTCCAGGAACTCTCAGAACTAGTTTGGAACACCAAGAATGTGATATCAAACTGTGTAGTGCTCACAGCAGTATATCAAGGCAGATTAAACTATCTGAAGACAGGAAAGTGAATAATGGGTCGTATTATTGTGAAGCTGTAATAGCTTTTGAATCCCTGAAGTTCAAAGGCGTCACTTTCAACCTTTGCCATAATGTCAGTTCCTGGTTCCTGAAAAGCAGACATCTAGCAACTGACATTAACAGCAAAGAAAGACCATGTGAAGATGTCAGTAGGTACTAGTATGATGAGCTTCATTTGGAACTTGTAATACAAGGTATGTAAATGTAATATTTTTAAACCTACATATTTGTTGTATAATGTGATCGAGTGATAGAGTCCCAGCAAATATTTTTCCAGAAAAAGAAAGCACTGATTCTATTATTTATATTTTTGCAATGATGATACCAAAAGGATTTAAGATAATACCACTGATTGAAGAAGCTTGTGAAAGAATAACAATAAGACTCACCAAGCCAGAATATGCTGGCCTGCAAATGTCTAAAGAGGCAAGGATGGAGGGGGGATGTTTGTTTTATTTTAAAGATAATGAAGATCCTGTTTAAGGTGCAGACTATCTATCTTTATTTGCTGCTAATATACTTATACAAGTTTCTGACATTATCAAAAAATACAATTACCATATTTATGTGAATCTAATGTGCAGCCATATTTGAAACTTAAAATTATGAGAAAAAAAAAGTGTTTGTATCGAGTGTAAAGCATATCAATGACAGAAAATAGGTGATAGGTATTTTATTTAAATTTATTTTAATACAACAATGGATTTATATAAACCATCAGATTATAGAATTGAAAGTTCCCTATTGTTAGGTGACACATTGTTAAAGAACAAAATTAGTGTTACACGCTGTTTTTCGCACCCCATTGTTTTGATGATAACTTCCTTTGTCCCCTTCTTAGTAATAATGTAGTTCCATGGCATATCAAACCAAATTGGCATCTCGTCAGCATTGACTATTTGTCCGATTGAACATTGTTTTTTTTCTTCCGAAGTGAAATGACATACCGCTGAAACATTTGTAGTTGTCATCAAATCTGCAGAAAGCTTCTGGCACATTGTTGCACAGCATCTTAGAGATAAACCTGTCCGTGGCATGAAACAATCCATCCATCCACAGCTAGCCTTAGACTCTTGTTTCGGAATACCAAGACCTTCAGGCTCCTCTTTAGCTTTCTTTCGTAGTGTCACTAGTCGCAGGTTGCCCATTCTTCCTCCTTTCACGCACAAATTCCAACACTTTTTCTTCAACTTCAGGATGTCTTCCTTTGCAAGGTCCCGTAAATTTCTTCCTACAAGCTTTAGTAACAAATAATGACAACTTCTGCTTTTGCCACAAGCGAACATTGCTCTCAGATACATTGAACTTCCATCCTGCCTTTCTATTATTATTTTTTTTTCCAGCATAAAGCATTACTTTACGCTTTGCATCATAAGACGTTCTTCTCTGTTTACCCTTGCCCTCCATATCGTAACTAAAAACACTCAATAATATTAGACCAATGATAAATTAGCGGCTAGCTTGTTGCGAGTTTCCGGATGCATGTTAACTCCAGCAATCCATTGTCATGTAATAAACGAAAAATTTGAATGATGTTACTGGCGTTCTACAGAATGGATTTGCACTCAAGTCTAATGCACCAGCGAATCTAATGCACACCATGATTTTGAGTACTAAATTTGGTCAAAATAAGTGTGCATTAGATTCGCGTAAATACGGTATATAAAAATGTAAGAACAAATGCTTTACAAATCATCAAATTTATACCAATATTTTTCTATTAAATTTAATTTGCTCTGAAATTGTTTTGTACCATTTAATATTTTAGTTATAGCTGGTAGTCTGTTATATAAAATTTGTCCTATCATCCTTATCAGTAGATTTTTTTAACAGCTTATTCCCTAAAATAGCCATTACTGTATCCAGTATTGTCATGTGCATTCTAATTCTTAATATTGTGACACAGCAGCTATGACCCAAGGTTATTGGGAGGTCAGCACCAGGCACCCGGTGTAAACAAGATAACTGCTGCTCACCAGCATAAACACTGGGTGCACTATCAGCAGATAACTAGAATCTTCTGGAAGCTTCTTTTCCCCCCTCCTCCAGGAAGTGTGCCAAAATAATTCTAGAATGTTCAAGAACCTTGTGGAAAGATTCTACTGACTATATAAGCGAGCGTTCTCACAAGAGCAGGAGAGTTGTTGAGTCAGTCAGTGAGCAAGTGAGTTAGCGAGTGCGTCCCTGGTGCAACATCAAGAGTGACTCCCCATGCGAGTTGGTGACTGCTGTTGTGACATGCAGCGAGTGCTACTGCAGAGTAACCGATTGTGGAGTTCTTGTGTTTGACTCCTGAGTGAAGTGAACCAGCCATGTGAAGAGGCTATGTCACGAAGAAGTGAAGTGCTGGAGAATTGAATTAGTTCACCTCAGTGAAGTGAATTCCCAGTGAAGTTGAACTAGAGAAGAATTTGTGAGTGAAAACTGAGAGAAGTGACAGTTGAAAAACTGGACAAAGTCACAATGTTCAGCATATTTGCAACAAAGACATTTATAATATTATTAGCATTATTGCGTACGTGACCTGGTGGCCCAGATCAGATATTGTGCAAGAGTGGAGGGGATGAAAAACCGGTTCCTAGAGTAACGTGCCCACGCTGAGTATAGCGTGGGTTGGGTCAGTCGAGTCGAGGTTCTGCTTGCAGCAGGTTCAATGTGTGTGCAGCTTGTCCATGCATACAGCATGGCATCCCCACCAACAGGCAAGGAGGTATTGTAATTCCTTTTTATCATAAAATATAGTCGACATCCAGTTACTCTTGGTCTGAATTTCTATAGTAGATAGATCCTTCCCTTATCCACATAATGAATCAGGAATATTGCTAGGAACTTTTAGGTATATTTTCATAATTTTGTCGAGCTATCCCCCGTCGTTCCTCGCATGTGTGATAGA
The DNA here is from genome assembly GCA_030765065.1 of Deroplatys truncata. Classification (NCBI taxonomy): domain Eukaryota; kingdom Metazoa; phylum Arthropoda; class Insecta; order Mantodea; family Mantidae; genus Deroplatys; species Deroplatys truncata. The sequence goes on along the minus strand of CM060987.1, from coordinate 170,288,594 downwards.
ATACTCGATCTGTTCACGGTACCTGTTGCTCTACCCCCCATTGAGCTAGAATAGTAAAGAGGTTACGACAATATATATACAAACAGCGGTCCCTCAATGCTCTGGCCGGGAATTGCACAGCAGTCTTGTGCGACACGTCTGAATTAACTCAAGGCTAGGGACTCTTCAACTTATCGGACATGTGGCAGTGGGCTTCAGTCAGCTGTTATTGCTTCTTGTGTATAGACGTGAGACGCGTGTGTATTTGTGTGTGATTGAATTATCAGATTATTACAACCCAGAAATGGTACTCAAAGTTTTGCTTGAACAAAGACGTTTTGTGTATAACACGTATGTGAAAACCAACTCATGTAGACAGGTGTGTAGGCAATTTCACGATAAATTTCCTGATATTCCAGTTCCTAGTAGAGAAATAGTTAGATATCTAGTGAGTAAAGTGAAGAGAACGGGATCATTTAATGTTGTAAGTTGTAAAAAGAAACAAAGGGTTCTAACGGAAGAAAAACTTGATGAAATTGGCGAAGCATTTGAATGGTCTCCGAATAAATCTTTATGACATGTAGCACAAGTCAGTGTTTCAAAAACCTCAGTACATAGGTTTACGAAACTGTTGAAATTACTGTTTGTGACTTTTATCTGTGGGGAACTCACAAAAATAGAGTCTATAGGAATAATCCTCGCACCATAGACAATCTTAAAAACAATATAAGAACAGAAATTATGCAACAAGAACTTATGTGTGTGAATAGTAATTTCATCAGAAGGTGTCAAGAATGTTTATCTGCCGAAGGACACCACTTTCAACACCGACTGTGAAAAAGGTTAGTACTGATAAAATAAGAAGTAATTATGTTTGTTCAATAGGTAATCAATATATCGTAATAATATGGTATCAGTATCAATAAAGAGAATAATAAACAGATACACTGAATATAGCGCGCGGAACACGCATTGGAACTATCGGCCAGATAGCTGAGGGATCGCGTGCAGAACACGCATCACGACTACCGGCCAGATGGCTGAGGGACCCCTCTGTATATATAGTGATTAAAGCATGAACATTTTATTTTGTTTGAATATATTTATACAAGAATCTGATTTTTCTAAATTTAAAATTAACCTAATACATCTTTTCTGCAGGATGAATATGCTGCCCATATGTACCCTTAGACAACTTCCCTGTATTTCTATTCCATATGATAGACATGAGTAGATAACCACATAATAAAGCACTTTTACTAGGTCAGAATCACTGATTGTATTGAAATGCCTCATTAGAAGAATGCATTTACTAATTTTTTATATTATGATATTATTTTTATATTATACCATGTCAACTTACTGTTCATATATACACCCAGAAATGTACGTTTACTCATGTCTATATGTTACAATTATTTATTTCTAAATTGAGACTGAAGTGAATCTTATTTTACTGGCTAATTTGCATTGATGATGTTTTGTTCATTTGAGGTTGTTTGTGACAAAGAAATTAAAGTAGATTTTCTCTCAGAATTCTGAATTAGTTCAGTGGCATGCAGTGCTTGTTAGGTTTAAGTAGGCCCTATGCATTACAGAACTTTCCTATACGACAGGGAGTTTCTATCTTTATTTAGGAACTTATTCATAAAAATATTACATAATTTTATATTAGCATCTGTTACAATATGATATACTAAGGTACATACAAATGCTCAGTCAAATTCTTTGTGAATTGGTTAGATCATTTAAACAATAAAGCTTTAACAAAATTAATAAGGTTTACTTTCAAAAGGCTATTTGTATTAAAATATAATATATTCATACTAAAACAGAATGAATAAAAAAATAAACAGTGTCACTGGTTCACACATTAAAAACACTTAACAAAAGTAAAAGCATCTGCAAATTACATACTTTCTACTTAAAAATGAATTCCATCCTAAGCTCCTGTTTACAGAAATCATTAATGGATGTCATTATAAAATGACAATCATTTTTTAATATTGTGTAGCTTCTCCTTTTTGACGGAAATTAGAGCCCAGCTATTAAAATATTTAGTCTTACTTGTCCTTGTGTCGATCTCTGAAACGCCTTTCTGTGCTTTAGAACTGTGCAGTCACGTAGGCCAGAATTCCAAAAAAGAGAGGTGAAAGGTGTTTCCAGATTTTAGCCAAGCCCCATGATAACAAAGTTAAGAGGCACATTTAGGATTTTAAGTATTGGTTGTGCATGAAAAATACTGTTAGTGGGGAGTAATGATGTAGGTGAAGCTAAAAGTAATAAAGGCACACAATTTTAGATCAATTACTCTGGCTCTAGTACCAGCGTTGGTACTTACATTCATTTGCGCAACAGTTGTGCATAGATTGGATACTCTGGTACAGCCTTCGGTACTTACTGCTCATTGATATTTTAAGTATTCAGTGATGTGCTTCTGCGAGTAAGATTTCGTGGCTATTGTGAGTGTCTTACCGATAAGCATTTTAGTGACTCATGGCAGGTTACGCTACTACTTTCTTTTATTACAGAAAGTTATTTCCAACTGTAACTTTAATACTGCAGAAGTTAGCAGATATAATAATTCAGTTGTTACAATTTTGAGTGTATGATTCATAATCAGTTTCATTCTTTGTCTGCAAACAGTCAGCAACTCGCTTCAGTAACTCAATTATTAGTTCACAATAAATTTCTTAGTCAATTTAAACTGGTATTATCCTTTAACAATACACCCATGTATACCCCAAAGAAAAGATCTCATAGTTCACCACTGGAACAGTTGGCGCATGAGACAACAGAACAAGCTACGAGATCACAGCAGCAGAACCAACAACGAAGCAGGTAAAGTAAACGGTTTCAAAATCAATGACCATTGTTCCTGTATCAAATTGGCACACCTTTGCGGGACTTAAAATTGAGGACCACCAGAAGCTGAGGAAGCTATACTGGGAATAAAACCCAGTGACTGACAGCACAAGAAGGAAGGAAAGCAATCCAGAAACAGCAGCAGCTCAGGCTACATAGATACAAAGTGAACAAGAATGAAGAAAGAAGACATTAGCATCGATAGACAACAGTGAATGCATCAGCAAACAAGGTACTGAGTGTAAATTTATCTATTTCAATGTTATTCATATAAATGTGGCTGAGAACTAGAGCAATGTTAGATCAAAATAATTTAGTAGAAATAATGGAAGTTCAGAAAGAGGAAAGTAACAGTAGGCATGAAATTGTACATAACAGAGTAACAGAAACGGAAGAAAATAGTTAAAATGTGCAGAATAGCTTAGAAAGGGAACAGGAAGCAGGAAAGAATAGAAATCAGTGAGAAAGAGTAAATAATTCAGGAATGGGAGGAAATGACTTCATGGTAGCGATGGAAACGTTAAAAAGTGTGATGGAGAAAAGTCAGCACGAGTTAGGAAATAGATTAGAGGAAAAGATGGACAGTAATAATCAGAAAATAAAAAATAGTCGACAGAAATTAGGAAAGAAGCTAGAAAATCAACAGCATCAGTAGAAACATTCAAGGATGAAATTAAAGAGGAAATAAGTTATGTTAGAAGTGAAGTAAAAGAAAACAGAGAACAGGTTATTAGTGAAGAAATAGAAAATGTTAGAAAAGAAATCAACCAATAAATAGAAAAATCTGAAAAGAAAATTTGCAAACAGGTTAGGAAAAATCAGAAATAGAAAGTAGGAAGCTAAGGGAGGAAGTAGCAAAGAAATTTGAATCAGGAAGGGAAATAGCAAACAAAGAAATTCAAAGATCTATTAAATTCACAATAGAAAAAGAAGAAAATGGACAATTACCTTACCTAGACATCAGGATCATCAGAAATAATGCACACAACAAACATGTACTATTTGTGATTCAGGAATTTTGTTAGATGAAAAATACCAGCAAGATCGCATCAAACAATACATTTCCAGGCTCTAACATCAAATGAACAAGACTCTTCAAGCAAACAAATCACGGCAACCTGTATTACGAAATGTGTTTCAATAGAGTTCTTCAAAAAGCCAAAATTTGAAGGAATTAAACAGCTCTTACACAAGCAGGAATTCCACTCAATAAGGTGAACCATCCCGCCTTCAAGGGATTTCTTGAAAAATACACAAAAATGTCAATGTCCAACGAGAGTACTTTAAGAAAAAACTACATGGAGCCTGTTTACTAAGAAACCATAGAAAGAATCAAGGAGAAAGTGTCTGATTGCGATATGGGAATCATTGTGGATGAAACCATAGACTCAATGGAATGATATGTTTTGAAATTTTAGTTTTTCCCTTAGCAGGGGAGAAAGTTAAGCCCATGTTGTTAAAAATGTACGAGCTGCAGAAAGCCAATGCCAGTACAGTAATGCAATCCATTATGGACTTCTGCCAAAAACTCTGGCCTACTGGTATCGAGTTTAAAAAACTTCTGCTTGTGGTTACGGACCAGGCTCCATACATGGTTCAGCTGTTAACCAATTGAAGCCTTTATTTCCTAACTTGAAGCATGTGACATGCTTGGCTCATGCCCTTCACAGGGTTTGTGAATCCATAAGGAATGAATACAACATCGCAAATCAATTCATCTCTGCCCTGAAGAAGATTCTACTGAAAGCTCCGAGAAGTGTTGTTTACTACAGGGAAATCATTGGCCTGCCCCTTCCAAACTTCCCAGTCATTACTCGCCGGGGATCTTGGATTGAGTGTGTTCTATGTTGTTGAGAATTTTGACAAAATTAAAGAATTTGTGCTTTCTTTGGATCCATTCGACGCAGGTGCAATTTTCAAGGCACAGCAACTTCTGTTACTGGAGAAAATACATTATTTGCAGACAGAACTATATTGTGTCCACAGTTACAAGTACCTGCCTGCAGCTATTAAACGATTGGAAGAACAAGGTCTGGAAAAGGAAAAACAAGAGATTTTTTACTTCCGTGAGGGAGCAGTTAGATGGCTTTGCCAAGACAAACTTGAATCTAGTCTTCAGAAGAATCCAGACATTGAGGAATTCGCCACATCTGTAGAGTTGCCATTCCAAGAGAATACAAGGTTTGCCCCACTGGTTTCTGTGGATGTTGAAAAAGGCTTTAGAATCTACAAACACATTCTATCTCCTAATAGAAACAGACTTACTTTTAAAAATGTGGAGATGCTTAATATCTTGAAGTACAACAGCTTCATGTTTTTTCCTTCTTTTGACGAGTGATAATTTGATGTACTTGTTTGTAGTTCAATAAATTAGAATAGAGGAAAGAGAAATTATTGAATTAGTTAAGGGAATGCACAACTGAAATTAACCCAAAATCTCAAAAAACTAAAACTATATATATATATATATATATATATATATATATATATATATATATAAAAATAAAAGTATGTTACCAAAACATTCTCTATTGCTTGTAGTTTTAGAATTCACTTTTATTTTTGACCTAGCGAATGCTTCAGGATCGTTACGAGACTTTTTAAATACCCTTGCGCATTTGGTTGCTAGCTGTTTATATTTTTAAAACTTGATTTTAAGGCGTTTCTTATTTTCAGCATTTCTGCATATTCAAAATGTTCCACACGATGTAGTTTTCATCCATTCATATTGACATTTTTTATGCTTATTTCAAAAACCCAAGTAAATAAAACTGTCATATAATTTTTCTGTGTAATGAATAGTTTTTGCGCTACTAATTTTTGAAGATAACAATGTATACACAAAAAAACGAAAAAAATACAAATACAACTGCAAAACTTTTTTTTCCTCTTAAACTAAGAATGGTAGAAAAAAATTATAAAACAGATTTGTAGTTCCTTGACATAGAAGCAACATAAGATTTTTTTGTTGTTGAAAAATGCATCATGTGTTGCATTTTGCATATACCCATAATTTTATATTTTGAAAATTAATAACTTGAAAAATAATTAAGATTTTGATTGAAATTCACACAATTATATCTAAAGAAGACTGACATGTGGTTAAAATTTAGCCCAATTGAATGGATAGTTTAGAAAATAGCAATTTCAGTTGTGCATCCCCTTAAATAAACCAGCACCTTATTGTCCCTTTTTTCACCTTATTTGAGCACCTTTTCCCTTCCTTTTTTCATCTGAAATTTGCACCTAAAAATACTAACCCTGGTTATGTCATTCTGTAATTGTGTATACAGCTGCACATCTATATGCACTTTACTCCGCTAAGCTGTATAAAAGCATGCAAATGGCTGTGAATGTTCATGTTTCATTATTGCACTGCTAAGTTTTTAAAATTTATATGGCCATCCTTATTCCATACAATATGTTCAGTAGAAAAAACATATGCTCAACAAAATAACTTTTGCAAACTAATTGTCTTTTCATATTGAGAAACATTAAAATATCTTATATGTTCATGTGCTTTCTCTTTATCTGGAGGTTTTACATTTGGAAGTGCTGGCTTGATCTACCACATTGCACTATGTCTAATTTTTCAGACAATGAAAGGGAACCAAATGGGTGTATTACAACTTCCTCTATTACACAAGTGTCAGGTTCCATTATTGTCACAAATGTCTCATCAGCTCTTGATTAATTAAATTTATCCCATGCAACAGGTGCTAAGTCAATATAAATGCAGAAACACAACAGACAAAAATCTGATGTGATACATTCACATGACTTCCTCTATCCTCTATCGTTTATTAGCTAGTATCTAACTATTCTTACTAAAGCTTATTTTTACATCTATTACATTTTAATCCAAATACCTTTCCAGAAATAGCTACATTACACATTTGGTTATAGGTACAAAGAGAATAGCAATAGTCAAATGTTTAAGGACTGGATGCTATTTGCTAGCCTTAAAATTCCATACGTTTCCATGCAATCATGAGAAACAACTGAATGTTGAAAGGACTTTAAAGAATGTCCAAGAAACGAACAATTTAAACCATTACTAACCAATATCTCAGAAATTCCTTATGTCACAAAAAAATTAATTTGAAATAAATTGTGTGTTTTAAAGATATCTACATTCTTGTGTAGTACATTTTCATCTATCGCTTAGCATTTACCAGTTATACAAAATTATACAACATTCCTTCAAATGAAGAGGACTTCAAAGGCTATTCCCAGAAAATTGAAGATATACATTTTATTTGTCATGCAAATATCTTTAATATATGGTATTTTAATCAAAATCATTAGAGCCATTTTTTTAGAAAATATAAATTTTTGAAATGCTCCATGTAAAGGGTAGTTGGGAGTGGTGGTATTTTCTTCAAAGATACTGAACTTAAATACCAAGTTTGGTATTTATCTGACTTTTTGTTTTTGAGTTATGCTGTTCTCTCTCTCTCTCTCTCACACACACACACACACGCACGCACGCGTACACACACACACACACACACACACACAAAAAGACCTTTTTCTAAAAAGGCTTTTTTGGGGAGAATTCAGGCCTCAAAACTTGTATTTCTTATGAAATCATGGTATCAAATTTTTGGGTGGAATGTAATACCTTCTCTACCTACTATGTACATGGTAGAGAAAGTAACAATGTAACTTAGTTCAATGCTGAGTACAATCAAGTAGTGCATAGTGACTGAACCACAGAACAAACTAACAATAAACAGGAGTGAACCAATTCTGCTAAGGTAGTCTATCTTGGCTGTGCCTATCAAAGCAGTATATGGGTAGGTTAGAAATTGTATGCTCTTTTGGGGCCATATGTTGTCAACTCTCGCTGCTGCCTTGCAGAGTATACATACTACAGGGCAGGTGGATCAATGAATGATGCAACTACCCCACACACATGGATCCATAAAAGCTCCACTCAACTAGGCAGTGATCTGCTGTCAGCTATACCTGTGATACCTATATCTATTAAATGAAAATTATGAAAGAATTAATATAATTATGAAATTATCTGGGTTGGTGCAGCCAACCCAGCCTATCCTGAATGCATGCTACTAGTATTAGTTTATCTTTACTATTTGTAATACAGATTGTAGTTATCATCTACACAGGATATATATTATCAATATCCATAGTGCACAGTTTATTACTTATGTAAATTCTAAAAAGTATTAGTGCTTATACACTGCCTGGAACTCCATATTTTACAGATTTTGATCATTAAGTGACTGCTTCCAAACCTCCAAGAAGAAAATGCAGGGCATTCTTTTTACAAAAACCTTTAACACCGTTTTCCTAGAAGTGAAAATTTTCACACACTTGCGCTTTTTTTCTCAGAAACCAGTGAAGACATCTGCATTAAATTTATAAAGATAGTAAAGTCAAAAATACTGAAGGGTGGATCCTCAAACATGGATTGTAGGAAGGTGCTATAAACAGTGTTCATCTTTACCCGTGATTTTCTGTGCATGAAACAATGTCATCAATGCCATCAATGATGGAAAGTTTAATACTGTCCTCCTAGTGGCAGGAATTCACATTTGAATGTATGCTATTACTTTGATGGGAGGCTGGCTGTATTAGCAGCTCAGCTCAGCTCAACCACATCCAGTGTTATGGTTTGCTTTCTGCAAACCATCACCAGGTCTTTCTAAGTAGAGCACACTGTGGCTGCTTTCTCTTCCAAAAACCATCCGAGTTCTTTCAAGGTAAAAGGTATGCTCATCAGTCAATGATATATTGCTCTATTGGTGAGAAGGAAATAATGGATAAAAATTAAGACTGTGCACAACACCTATTTGACTTGTATAAGAATGTCATTTCAAAAGGTGCACAAGTATTACACCAGAGCCACCACAACCTTCAAATTCTAATGTTCCATTTTGCTACAACTATTTCAATTTAGGGTTATGGAATATTTTTCAATTGCATATTTTGTTGTGTCAAAGTATTCATTTGTTGACATTAAATCAGATACCCTGTTGTAGAATTAAAAGTATTAAATAAAAAATGTAGAAACTTCTGTTTAGTAAATCATTCTTATAGTACCATTGAAATCAGCTTCCAAGAATGAATAATTACTGTCTTAATAGAACACAAAACTTGACAAAATTGATTTCCAAATAAGTGTATTATCTTCAAGTGTTTAATTTAACACCCCCTCCTAACTATGCCACTCTTTTGGTACATCATTTTATTAATAAGTATCTAAAGTATAAATAATCTTTGTGCAAAGTACTATTCTGTTTACTTAAGTTTATTGCTTAGAAGAAGACAATAATATAATGAATTATAACATTTATACAACTTCAATATTCTAGTTACAATGCTTGATAAAATATGATTTGCAGAAAAGCTTGGTAATGCCAAAATTAATTACATCTTTCTCATTTCATAAGCGTCATGCAGAGTATGCACCAATAATATCTTTTGTTTTACAGTTTTGAAGAATGGAAATCCTTTGTTGAGGATATCATCTACGTTACATTTTTATGTATGATTGAACATGAATAATTTTGGACAATGATGAATTGTTCATTTTTTCTTTCATTTCTTTGTTGCCACTACAGATTGCATCTTTTAAAGTGTAATAGTTGGAAAAGCTCTTTTAGCAAAACACCATTATTTATGCTGTGTTTATAGTTCATGTGTGTGTGTTTTTTTATGCCTTTTCAGGTTTCCCAGCACATTAAAACTCTTCTCACATATATCACATTTGTATGGCTTTACCCCCTCATGAATCATTTTATGGGATTTCAAGCTTTCTCTGTAAGCAAATCGCTTTTCACAAGTATCACACTTGTATGGTTTTCTTCCTTCATGAATCATTTTATGGCGGTTCAATTTCCCCAGTGTATTAAACCTCTTCTCACAAATTTCACACCCGTGTGGCCTTTTGTCCTCATGAATCAATGTATGGACTTTCAAGCTCCCTAGATGAGTAAAGCTCTTTTTGCATATATCACATTTGTGTGGTCTTTTACCCAGATGTATCAATTTGTGCACTTTCAAATTCCCCAGCAGACTGAAACTTTTCTGGCATGTATCGCATTTGTGTGATTTTTTGCCCTCATGAACCAGTTTATGCATTTTTAAGGCTCCTAGTGTATTAAATCTTTTCTCACAAGTATCACACTTATATGATCTTTTACCCTCATGAAGCGTTTTGTGTATTTTCAAGTATGAAGCAGTATTAAAACATTTCCCACAAATTTCACACCGGAATGGCTTTATTCCCTTATGGATAAAATTATGCTTTTTCAAATTTTCCAGAAGAGTAAAGCTCTTTTCACAAATATCACATTTGTGTGGCCGTTTGCCCTCATGAATTAAATGATGCCTTTTCAACTGATTTGATGTACGAAAGTTCTTTTTGCAAATATCACAACTGTGTGGCTTTTCTCCCGTGTGAGTCATTTTATGCACTTTTAAGCGTTCTGGAAGAATGTAGCTCTTTTCACAGATGTCACACTTGTGTGGCTTTTTACCCTCGTGAATTAATTCATGCTTTTTCAAGCTCGATAGACGGGTAAAGCTCCTCTTGCAAAGATCACATTTGTGTGGTTTTTGGCCCTTGTGAATCATTTTATGCACTTTCAAGTTTCCCAGTTGGGTAAACTTCTGTTGGCAAACATCACATGCATGAGGTTTCTGGTCATTGTGAATTTGACTATGTGTTTTCAACTGTGTTAATGTATGAAAGCTCTTTTTGCAAATCTCACATTTGTGTGGCTTTTCCCCCATGTGAGTCATTTTATGGAATTTTAAACGTTCTGGAAGAATATAGCTCTTTTCACATGTATCACATTTGTGTAGCTTTTTGCCTATGTGAAGTAATACATGCTTTTTTAAGCTTACTATACGGGTAAAGCTGCTGTCACAAACATCACATTTGTGTGGTTTTTTGCCCTCATGATTCAATTTATGCAGTTTCAAGTTTCCTAGTTGGGTAAATTTTATTTGGCAAATGTCACATTTGTATGGTTTCCTACCCTCATGACTCCATAAGTGCAACTTCAAACCTGGCTTGCCAGCAAATGTCTTGCCACAAATTGCACACTTTAGTTGCTTATCATCATTCAGAATCTGTTTTTTTGAGTATAAAGCTGAACTGCATGTTTCCTCAGTCTCTTGAAATTTATCAAACTGTTTAGGTGTAAATGAATAACCATTTTTTCCTCCCTCAGGTGCTTCTGGGACATCATTTCCATGAGCCGCAAGCATACTTGATTCTACATATCTGAAAAATTGAAAATCTTTAAGCAGAGAAATAATAATGATAATTTAAAGGAATCTGAAATTTCAATTAGAAATATACACACTCAACATGGAAATTACTGATGCAACTGAAAAGTTATTCCCAATTCTAAAAATTATGCACAAAGTGCCTATATCAACTCCCACCAATTACTCCACTTTTTAGAAGGATATATTTCTGAGAGCATCTTCCCCAAAATCAGTTGGTTCTTTAACTGACATTGGGATGGTCGGTCACTTCTCTCATCTACATTGGCTGCTCTCTCTCTCGAGTGGCGAGTCTAATTTCACCTACTCTTATATTTTACAGTTCATCACATGGTCTTCATTCTTCAGAATATAAACTACTTCCCCATATTTTACAGTTCGTCACCTGATCTTCATTCTTCAGGATAAATCATTTCCCCAAGAACATAATTTCCATTCACATTTTTACATGTTTCAGAAATTAGACTTCATGCATAATATTATAGTTACAGTGTCAGAAATAATTATGTATTCCTGACCTTGTATTTGCTTTTAAAGTGAGTGTACAATTAGATGAATGTGACTGTGCAGCCTCCTTGAACTGCGCAACAGTTGCAAAAGCTGGTATGTGTGTTTCAAATTAATACTAACAGACAGCAAATATCAACAATGTAACTGAAATGCATGAAAAAAGTTATAAAGTATATATGCTTGGCATACTTGCTTGACAATTAGGGTTGAAAATTAATACCCTGATTGCAAACATATTAACTTTATCTCTATTTTCTCCAAATCTTCATTCAAACGTACGAATATTAAGCACATCATTTACCAAAAGAAAAGAAATCTTTAGGCTTAACTTCATCTACAAGATTACAGATAGCTATCCTGCTAGATATTGTAATATCTGGAAACTTATGGAATTTTGTCTCTTTCTTCTTGTAGAAGAGTATTTTGCTCACTTTTATACCAGGAAAAAAACAAAAAAGAAAGAAAGAAAAAGAAAAAAAAAGAAAGAAATAAACTCATGCATTTGATTCATGACTCTCCACAGCCACTATCATTTATTTTTATACTCCTTCCACAAACCATTCTTATTAAAGCTTATTTTGCTATATAGTTCATGTTAATCAAGATAAAACATTTGAAGAAATGCTTTTAGTATGCATTTCATTGCAGGTACAAGGGATTACAGGATGTTGAAACAAATCTTTAAAAAGCAGGGCGCTATAAGCTGGCTTTGAAATTCCACACAGTCTGAAATGCAACACAGTAACAAATAAAAATAAAATATATATTTTGTCACATTCACATGACTTTCTCTACCCACTCTTCTGCAAATTATTCTTACAAAAGTTTATTCTTCAATATACTTGTTAATCAGAACAAGCATTTGCAGAAATAACATTTTGTTGTAGGTACACGGAGGATACAGGAAGCTTAAGTGATGGTTAAGTTAAATTAATAAGCTGGTTACTACAGATGGCTATGAAATTCCACACTTTGCATGACGAGAGAAAATGAATAGCAACTTAACACTTGCAAATAATATGAAGCACCTATTTGAAAATTCAAATCAATAACAAAGAATATCTCAGAAACAGTAAATGCCACAAAAAGAATTATTTGACATAAATTGTGTATTTTAATAAGATGTACATTTTTTTGTGCAGTAAAAACAATTTGGACTATCTCTAACGATTTATGTGTTGCACATGATTATACAACATTAGTTAGAATCAAGATAATTTTGCAGGCTATTCACAGAAAATTCAAGATATAGATTTTATTTGTCATGTAAATGTCTTAAACATATGGTATTGTAATCAAAATTGCTAGAATCTCTTATGAGAAAGTTTTTCTATGTAAAGAGTAGTTTGGGGCAGGGGTGTTTTCTCTGCAATCTTTGAGTTGTATCCTTGAAAGGTACAGAACTTAAAAATCAAGTTTGGTATTTAACCAACACTGTTTGTTTTTTAGTTATGTTGTTCCAAGGCAGACACCACATCAACCTTTTACCAAAAATATCTTGTGTTACATGACTTTCTCCACCCTGAATCATTAATTAATGGGTGTAAAATCTTAACCCATAAAAGCTTATTTTCTTGTTCTACTTCATTTTAATCGAGATAAACCTTTGCAGAAATAGCTGCATTACACATTTAATTATAAATACAAAGGGAATAGTGAGAGTCAAATATTTTAGAACTGTAACCCTATATGCTGGCCTTAAAATTCCACTCTTTCCGTGAAATCATGAGAAGCAATTGAATGTCAACAGTACTTTAAAAGCCTGACAAAGCATTAAACAACTCAAACCATTAAAAATGGATTTCTTGGAAGTGGCTTATGACACAAAAAAAGCTTATTTAAAATAAATTGTGTGTTTTAAAGAGATCTACTACAGTTTTTGTTTAGAGCATTTTTGTCTATTGCTTAAGGTTTACATGTTGTACAAGATTATGTAAAATTCATTCCATATGAAGAGGTCTTCATAGACTATTTCAGAAAATTCAAGATATACATTTTATTTGTCATGTAAATATATTTAATATATGATACTTTAATCAAAATCATGATAGCTGTTTTTGAGAAAATCAAAAATTTTGAAAAATGTTCCATGTAAAGGCTAGTTGGAGGTAGCGGAGATTTTCTTCAAAATCTTTGCCTCATATCTTTGGAAGATACTGAACTTAAATGAGTTTGGCGTTTATCCAACTTTTCATTTTTGAGTTTGGTGTTCACAGACGCATGGATCTTTTTTTAAAAAATGCTTTTCTTTGAATTCAAGGGGACTCAAAATGTGCATTTCTGATGAAATTTTTGGATGGAACGTAATACCTCCTCTACCTACTATGTACATGGTAAAGAAAGTAAAAATTGCTCTTTTTGAGCTCATGGAACCTCAAAAATGGCATGTTTGGTGAAATCTTTGTATAAAATTTTTGGATGGAATACAATACTTCCTCTACTTACTATAGGTAAGCAGTACAATAAAAGTATTCAAAAATTCAAACCAATAGCAGCAATATCTTGGAAAAGCTAATGCAGAAATGCAATTAATTTGATACACATCATGCATTTCACTGAGCTTGTGTAGTAAGTTTTTATCTCTCTCTTAAGGTTTATGAGTTTCACAAAATTCATTCAGAATGAAGAGGCTTTCTCATGCTACTTGATTAACCATGCAAATATCTGAAATTATGGTATTTTAATTCAAATCATCAGTCACTTTTGGCAAAATCAAAAATAAGTAATTTTTTCTGTAAATAGCAGTTTAGGGAGCAGGGAATTCACACAAAAGTATTAGTGTTGTATCTTTGAAAGATGCTGAGCTTAAATAACAAATTTGGTATTTGTCCAGGCTTTTGTTTTTGAGTTATGCTGTTCAAACACACACGGACATTTTTCTAAAAATGCTTTTTTGTGTAGAGCACTAACAAATATAATTCTAAAAGTTGATATATACTGTTAGATGAAACACATTTAAATTTCCAGTGAAATCTCGATATCAAACTTTTGGGTTGAATACAACCACCTCTACCTACTATGTAGGGGTTAAGAAAGCAGAAATATGCTGACTTAAGGGGAGATTAAAAGTACTATACCACCAATGTTACATCTGCTTAATTCATGATCCATTATCTAATAAACTATTTAGTATATCTGCTGAATTTGTTATATAGGATGTAGATACATACCATCTAAGTTCAGTGAGTACTTTTACACAAGTGTGCTTATTAAGGAAGATATGATTATTTTCTTAATTAGACTATCTTTGATTAATGTTTATCATCAATGATTTGTTTAAAAAATAACAACTATGTGATAACACCAAAGTAGAACCTCAACATCACTTAGAGATTGTTCTAAAATTTAAATTAACTCTTCAATAGTTTCTGAGAAAACAGCACATGTATGCCAGAAAATGATATTCACAGAAAAGCTACTCAAATCAAAAATGGAGAAAACTCTCACATATATTTACAATGAAGGAAACCGCATGGCTTGAGCAACAGAAGCTGCCATACTTAACAGAAGTACTAATTTGTAGAGCAAAATTTCTCCTAAAACATGGGCCAAAGTTTACCTCTCTTCTCCAAAGCACATATGAGTTACGACTTTTTACTGCACAAAAAAGCTAAACATGTCATTTTTAACATTTGGGGCTGGTTTTACCAACTGATGTTAAAAATAATCTAACACTGTGTTTACTAACATTTAGTTAAACATTTAACATGTTAAAACTCTTGTATTTCATTAAGCTTTTACAAAAACATTGTTGGTTGTTAAATTAACTACTAATATTTAATGTAAAAGAGTCTCTAGGAACATTTAAGTTTAGCGAGTTGGTAGTTCTTGTTTCATGTATTGTTTTTCAGTGTTTCAGTCCAGAAGCCAAGCTGAGTACAATTCAAGCAATGTTACGTGTTGCCACAGTTGAGAAGATGCACTTAATTCAATCTGATGTTTCCACAGTGTATATATGTGGAGAATTAGATGAAACTATATCCATGCAACAACCACAGGGATAAAACTCAACCAAAGTTTGTATGGACTGAAGCAAGCCCCAAAATGCTGGAACAAGCGATATTGAGGCTTTCTTTTATCAGCAGTTTCAAGAAGAGTGAAGCAGATCCATGTTTATATATTAAGTATGAGAATTCCAAGAAAGTTTCACTTGCTCTTTATGTGGATGATGGGTTAATTATGACAACAGATAAAAAAGATGCTGACAACTTCATTGAAGAGTTGAAGATTGAATTAAACACTTATCACATTTTCCTTGGTCATGAAATTGAATGTTTTGAGGATGGTTCTATTAAGATTAAGTAAGAGGCATATGCAAAGAAAATTCTATAACGCTTTCACTTTGAGACTTGCACACATGTTTAAACACCAATGGTGAAGGAACTGTAGATGTAAATGGAAGATGAAATTACAAAGACATGCGAATTCCTTTACTAATAAGCAGTTGGTGCATTAATGTACCTAATGGTAGGAACCAGATTTAGCCTACAGCATTAGTTTTTTTATCAAGATTCCTTGATTCTGCATCTGTAGAGGACGTAGTCAGATTGAAAAGAGTAATTCAATACATTGCAGGCACATGAAACATGGGCATTGTGTATTGTCCAAATGAAAATGCTGGTAGATTAGAATGCTTTAGTGATGCAGATTTTGGAGAATGCAACAAGACTGGTCGATCAACATCAGGAGTTGTGATAACACATGCTGGAGGAGCTATTTCATGGCTTAGACAGAGACAGGCTATTGCTGCTACATCAACATCTGAGCCATAACTTGTTGCAGCAACAGAAGCAACTAAAGAGATCATTTGGCTGTAAATATTATTTCAAGAAATGAGGAAACTGAAAGAATTACCAGTCTTAAAGTTGATAATCAGGCAGCAGTGGGGCAAGCACAAAATCCAGAGTTTCACCATCGCACTAAACACATCAAGATTGTCACAGTAATCTGTTCGTGTTATCTTATTTGCTGAGCACCTGTTATTGTTTTACTATTTTGAATTTTGGGTTCTTTGTCCTCCGGCTAGCTATTATTACTCAGTCGAGCAAATATCTCTTGAACAGGGCATGTAAACGGAAAGGAGTTGTTACTAAAAGATAACACTGATAAAAGAATTTGTATTTACATTTTTATTGCCGTCACACTTAATTAATTTCACATATTTAATCTTGATACATGCCTGACTGAAGCTGTTATATTTTCGAATGTAACTACTATCACTTATTTGCCACGCACTATTAATTCGCGTATTTCACATTTTCTAACTAACTTTACAACGCGAGAGATTTTGTAGAATTGCATAACGTGTACTTCGTGAATGCTTCCTTAGAACTGGCTGATGTGTAACTCGTGAGAGAGATTTCTTAGAACTGCACGACGTTTACCTTGTGAATGATTTTGTAGAACTGCGCAATACTTGCCTATGGCTCAAGAATTTATGCTCCCTCACCCCGATATGCCTATACATTATAATAGAGCTGCTATTGGTTAATAAATTGTGCCAACATTAGCGTCTGTTTTATAAGCCAATCAAAATTACAAACACATATGCTCTAGGGAAGATATTCCCTCCATTTCTAAAGAAAGGAGCGCTACACTGACATCATTGGTTTATCTCTTCTAATTGATAAACAACACACCCCCTTGCTTCATTGTTACCTGCTCCTATTATCAGTTTCAGTGAGGCCGTGTAAACTTATTTCCTAACAATGCTTATAGCTAACAAACATACAAAATCATTGTCATACAATAATGTTAATTTACACTACAATCACTCTGGCATTCACAGTGTTGTGATATAAAATACTGACTCAAGATTAAGTATTTCTTTGTTCGAGGAAAGGTAATGGAAGGAGAATTGAGTGTTCAAGATGGATCAACCAAAGATCAAGTGGCAGATACCATGACGAAGGCTCTAGCAAGACCAAGACTATAAGTTTTATGTTCTAAAGTGGGACTTTTTGTTGAGAGTTGTTGGTGTACAGATTTTGTTCAGTTTCATTATTCTTTACATTAAATAAGGGAAAGTGTTGTAGTAAA
This sequence comes from Deroplatys truncata, assembly GCA_030765065.1. Classification (NCBI taxonomy): domain Eukaryota; kingdom Metazoa; phylum Arthropoda; class Insecta; order Mantodea; family Mantidae; genus Deroplatys; species Deroplatys truncata. Next base: position 170,270,936 of record CM060987.1, on the reverse strand, counting down.
ATGACTACTAATATTTAATGTAAAAGAATCTCTAAGAGCATTTAAGTTCAGTGAGTTGATAGTTTTTGTTTCAGTGTTTACATAATGATGATACATTGTAACAGCCTTTGTGTAACCTCAGACAGTTTTCTTTCAATTTAATCAACAGCATTAACAGGATTAAGTTATGTAATGTTTCATTTCATCAATGACAGAAAACACAACAAACAATCTTGTTAATGTCAAAGACAACTGTGAACAACAGCTTTCGAAAAGGGATGACCAAACTATATAGTTTCTGAACTCACTCCAATCTATTTTTGTAACTCATTGCAGTGCTCTGTGTCAGTAGCAGACCACTAGTTATGTTCATGCATGTGATTCATGAATTGTCATGTGATTTTCCTGAATCATGTCAGCTGAAAAGTTTAGATGCAGAGAACTAATGGTTCACCATTCAAAAAAGTGTAAAATGTAGAAATAGAGATATTATCTGCCAGAAAAGCTGAAAAGCTTACATTAAAAGATAAGGATGCAGCCTGGGATTAAATCCATGAGTAATTTAATTGAAATGCATGCTTTCTCCGCGGCCCAACAAGCATCTGTGCAACTTTATGCTAACATAAAATGAGCACCAAAAATGCCAGGTGCAAAGAGCATTTAGATTGGTTTAAATCTGAATGGTGGATAGTACATTGAAAATGCGTTATCACTGATTAAGGATCAAGCAGACCCCAACAAAAATACTGCTTCCTGAACAATTGTTTTGGAAACCTTCCAGATAAACCCACAAATGGTAGCTTTAGAAATTCCAACATTATTACCTACCATTAAATGAAAAGCACCAGTAGCATAAAAGTACCTAATTAAAACTTGTAGCAGAGGAGAATAGCGCATGCTTCTGTTGGTAGTATTTAAATTTTTCTTATTTCCTCTAAAAGTATGCTCACAACCACTTTGGACAGTCTATATCACAAAAGTTCATTCTTTTGCAGGTTTTCAAATTTGTTAAGATGTATGGGAATATAAAACTCTTCCATCAGAGGTTTTACAAATTTTACATTTAATGTAGATAATATTCTGAATAGAATGCAGTAACCATTCTCACAATAACAGCAGCACAAATAAACAAAAACATGTTCATTCTGTATGGTTTTCAGAGAATGAGTAAGCATTTAAAACCAAACACAGACATTTCCAAAATCTGAGCTTATTATTTTAAGTAATATGAATTGATTCTTGCCTATGGAGGTACAAATGGCACTTTATTGTACTTTTAAGGCACCTGCAATATCCAAAGAGGATTGTTATAAATTATTAGCTTACCAAACATTTTTTTTTTTTGCTTCCTGTAAAATTAAGTGAAGTGAAAATGCTGGGTTTTGCATCTAGGCGCTTCACATGTATTCGTCTTTCTATATATTTATCTGTAGAAAGATACCTATGTTCTGTTATAACTCTTTCTGGTGAACGTTAGGCATCTTGATTAGAAACTCTGTAGAACTCCTCCCCCTTTTAATGACAAAATGTGCATTCTTCTTTAAGAGATTACATAAAACCGCATCCTCAAGTAAATTGTACTCGGTGCTTCCAAATGTGTCGACTTAAAGCAAATCTTCCATTTATAATGTTAGGGTATTACTCTTGACTGAGCAAACACTCTTTAATGGCGAAAGCCGATATTTGTGTTTTACTGTATGCAATTAAGTGACTTTGGGTATGGTAACAGAATATTGTTATGGCAAAAGCCATCTAAACATCTGCAAAAATAAAGTTTATGTATTCATGGGCAACTACCACAGATAAATAGTTCTTCACCATGCTTACTGAAGGTAATGCACCTACCTTCCAACTTGTGGAATTAAGTTCATTTCCCAATAAGGGCAAGTTTACTTTGTTGAGTTTTGGTTCTCCCCCCCCCCTCTCTTTCTCTTGCAATCGGACAAATGTCCCATAAATTTGAGCCTCTAGTTCTGAGCTGCCATTAATCATCCATGCCATGCATAGCCTGTAATTTAGCAATTACAACAGGCATGAAACTCAACACAATATTCTATAAAGTAATATAAACAAAGCCGCTCCACAATACATCTATGAGAAGTGAACAGAAAAATTCTATAAATTTATTCTTTTTAAATAAAAACAAAAAGTTGGATATTTCATATGCATTTCAACTTCCTTAATGGTGTTTCATTCCATAAAACTGAAGCCAAATTGGGTCAGTTAGTTAGTCTTATAAAGGTTCATTATGTCATAGTTTAATTACAAATGAAATGATAAAATCTAAGTTATGTAAAATTATTTCTGCATGAATTTATGCATAAATTAACAGTATACCTTTTGAACAGTATGAACATTTTTAATAATCATGCACCAGTTTAATAGTATTTACAATTTATATTCTTAAAAAAAATTGGGTATACTATTAACTAATGTAAGCTCATAAAACTGATGCATTTTGCTTTTGGGAACAGAAAAAACAGAAATTAAAACTCACTAAGAAGTAAAACAAAACCAAAGTGAATTAAAATAATTAAATTATACTTTGCAATGGAGTTCTGTCATTCTGCTGCAACTGAAAAGAAATACAAATATGTATATGTGTTCTCTAGTTTTAACCCTTTGCGACGCATAGCGTAGTAAAGCGTAGTGAAATGATAAACGCCCTGCTGCGCATAGCATAGTAGAACGTAGTAAATGTGTTTATCGTTTCATATAGGTTCTGCTTATGCTGACCTCAGCTTTTAGGAGCTGTGTTGTAGTAAACGTACTCTTGCTGCATTGTTCCAGCGATTTAGCAAGCCAGGATGTAATAGCAAACCATAAATAGCAGTGTTTATAGCCGGGTGCAGTTGTGTAAGTAAGCAGCTTTCTGTCGCATTTATAGCCATATCAGTACCATGGAGGCTGTTCCAAGTACATCACGGTCTAGAAAACGTTGTAGTGAAAAGGTATTGGTAACAGACGAGGAAATACTTGCAGCAGTTTACGAGGAATTAGATTGCGAAGGTAGCTCCAACGAATCTTGGTTTGGTGAGTTAGTGGAAGACAGTGATAAGGAACAAAGTGACAGTGAGAGTACTGAGATACAGGTAGGTGAACATGTGGTTAAAGCTAGTGAAAGACAAATTAAAACTAAAGCCGTACCGGCACAGTGGACCTCTAATTTGACTTTCAATAAGTTAGAAACATTTTCATCCACTACAGATGCAAATCATTCTATTCCTACCGGAATTCCAGAAATAGATTATCTTGAACTTTTTATGGATTCCAATTTTTGCGGAAAAATTGCGGAGGAAACTAACAGATATGCAGCTCAGATTTAAGCTAAAAAGGCGGATCCAAAATGCGAAGTTACAAATTCAAGGGAGATGCAGGTCTATTTAGGATTTTGATATATATGGGGATGGTGGATTTACCTGAAACCAGAGATTACTTTTTGGGGGATTTTTTGCATTTGTCCAATTGCAAGACAAGCAATGACATTGCTCCGCTTTCAAAAGATATCGCAGTACCTTCACCTGAATGACGAATCTGCAAGGCCACGATTAGGGGTAGATTCCCATGATTATCTGTATAAAGTACGACCTGCTTTAGACATAATCATAAACTTTGCGAGTGTCTACAAACCAAATCATGAACTTTCTGGTGACGAAGCGATGATAGGCTTCAAAGGACGCTTCTTTCTAAAACAATATATGCCTGCTAAACCTACAAAATGGGGGATAAAGGCATGGGGTATTGCAGACAGTAAAAGTGGGTATTTATTGGAATGTAAAATCTATCTGGGGAAAAAAGAGGCGAGAAACAGCGATCTTCTACTTGGGGAACAGGTTGTTTTAGACATGTGTGAAAAATATACGGGGTTTTGGCATCACGTATATTTTGATAATTATTTTACTTTGACGCGGCTAATGAAAATACTTTTGGACAGGAAAATGTATTCGTGTGGTACAACTCGTGCTGGAAGGAAAGACTGGCCAAAACAATTTTCAAAGCCAAAACAACTGAAATTGAAAAGGGGCGAATCTCGCAAACTGCAACATGAAGATGTAACTGCGGTTGTTTGGCATGGTAACAGGGACGTTCTTTTATTATCTACAAACTCGTAATATGGCAGGGATTGATCTGCAGACCAAAGGAGGGAGTATTACTGTGTCGGCCGACCCTCAAAAAATGGTGGAAAGACCCATTCCATTTCGTAGTGAATGTTGCTATCATTAATAGTTTTATTATATACGACATTTCGATCAGACCTACTTCTACAACTCATGGCAACAGGCTTCTTTACTACAGGCAAAATTTAGTGCAACAGTTAATCGCAGACTTCACGTCACTTAAGCGAGCGGGATTTCAGCATAGCCTACCTTCTGTTACTCCTGCACCAACTTCTCTTCACATCCTCGCAAAAATTCAAGGCCGAGTGAAATCTTGTGCTCAGTGCATAGTAAGAAAAGGAAAACACCACCAGGTTATGGCATACAGACAATACAAGTGCAAACAGTGTGACATTGCGTTGTGTAGAATTGGGTGCTTCCTCAATTATCATGAGGCAAAGGGGGTGGAAATTCAAAACTAATACAAGGGTGTACATAGGCAACCATTAATAATCTTAAGTGTATATATAACATTTGTATGGTGCAAGAGAATAGTCTAGATAACATGTTATGGACATGCTGCAATATCTTCGCTACAATGATGGCAGGGATGTAAACATTTTAAGGGTGAGTACCATAATAATTTTGCAGAAATTATTGTATTTATTTTACTTAAGTATAGCAGATTTTATTCCGGTTTTTAATATCCTAAAGTAACGAATTCCATTGCCATTAATATTGCGGAGTTATAAAGATGCATTGCAAAAGGGTGCATGTGTATAAGTGTTGTTTGTCTACAAAGGGGTTGATGTTTGCAGTTATAAACTATTGAAATAATATTTAAGCTTATTTACTTCAAACCAATTTTAAATCAGTTATTAATTAATCAATTTCATTTAGCTACTAAAAGATATAATTATGCATGTATATAGGTCACTTTTGGTTTAACATCTGCAGTAGCAGCTCAGAATTTAAATGGACACAATTCTGCTTGGAGAACAACTAGCTAATACTCTATGCACAGCAAAGGGTTAATATACTAATGTATTTTAGTTATTAAACATTATGCTTCTCCAAAAATTTATTTTCTCAAAGTGTGTGAATATGTCTATTAATCTTACCTTTGGTATAGCTTAAAACCAAGCAGCATCTATTTTCTCATTCTAAGGGTGTAATTAACTTGTCCTTTTTGATTGTCACCCCCTTGCTCTTCACTTTCACTGATGCCTGTGTCACCATCAGGTTTATAATAATTGGCTCCATAATCTCAACACAAGCGAGTTCTTCATGAAAATTTTCCTCCTGCAGTTTTTCTGCATGCCAAACCAACGAAACCCGGTCCTCAACAGTTACCCTATTGTCTCATGCATTAATTTCACTACATCTGTTAACCTAAAAGTTCTATTTTGATCAACTTCCCCTTTAACTTTAGCCCATATTTCTCCTATGGAGTTGTACTGACAGTGATATGCAGGCAATCTGATCACATAGTGGCTCATTTCTTCTGCTATAATGTTGATAAATGGTGCTACACACACACACACCAAAAAAAAAAAAAGTTCGGCTTTGCTTTCTATGGACTCAAAATGCACATTTTTCTCTTTCAACCAGTCCTAGATTTCTTTTATTTTACAGTCAGCATTCGGAATTTTCTTGGGTAACACGGAATGGTATTTGACATTGTCCATTGTTATTATAGACCCTTCCTCTAAATGATTAATAAATCTATTCACAAACCAGTCCTTGAAGAATCCAGAGTTCATTTAGTAATGAGAGACCAGATTGCTGATATCTTTTCTGGATTGAAATATCCATTTACTTTCCTTAATGAAATCCATCCTCGCTGACCCTATGTGACAGATTAATAACTGACTGCCTTAACCTGTTGGAATTTTTAGTACCCCATTACCATAGAAATCTTGCCAGAGTATCTTTTCATGTGATTGTGATTGACCTCCATTTCATCTAGGTAGAAAATTGAGCACTCATTCCATACAATTCTAGGTTGTGCATTTTCCTTAGAAATTTAACTCCAGCAACTACTATATCTCTCCGTTCCATACAAAATTTTCTCCCAACATTCATTTTGCTGTATTTGAAACCCATGCCTTTTAACATAACATGCATAGTGTACACAGAACCCTGATAATGAACTTTTTCACTCATTTCCTAGGAGTTCTCCTTTGTCATAATAGGTGTGAATTGTTCAGTGCAATACTTCCTTAACGAAGCTGTTGAGATTTATCACTTACTTTTCCATATTATGAGTTTTCCCTGGGGACTTGAATATAGGAGATTGACCTTCCTTAAATATAACTTCTTCGCTTCCTGAATAATCCTAGAGAGTGTGAACACTACCTTTACCATAAGCTTGTAATGGTCAGTTCTTGTATCTTTGTAAAATATATATTTTTTTTTCACACTCCAATTTGATACAGAGTTTATTTAAAAATGTATACACCTTTAAAATAATGTTCCCACTTTGACTTCAAAATCCTTAAAGTTTTTTTCAAGTAACCACTCTTGCCACTTGTGTTGAGTCAATTAAGGTCCATTATTTTAAATTAAACCTTAAGTTTTGTAATCTCCAAAATAGCAACAGAGAGAGAGAGAGAGAGAGAGAGAGAGAGAAGAGAAGAGAGAGAGAGAGACTACCTTTTATCCGTATTGCCCATCTTCTCCTTCCTCCATTTGCCTTTCTACTTTCTTATCTCTCTTACTTTTCTAATCCATTTCTCTTTTACTTTCTTTAAGAACTCCCCAATATTCTTAATTTGCTTTTCTTCTTTTCTCGTTAGCATTTTAATTGCTACTATTTTCTATCCTTTTTTTCCCATTTTACTTCCCATACTTCTTGTCTCCATTCTGCTAATTCTTTGCATTCTGTCATATAATGCTCTGTGCTTTCGCTGTCATCGCATAATTCACAAATTCCATTTTTTTTACCTCTTAGCCCTCTCAAGTACATTGATCCTGTTCTCATCCATGCAAACGCTTCTTTTCCTGCTATATTACAATAATCCACTTACCCTTCTCTTCCCCATTTCCTTTTTACTAATCTATAGAACCCTAGTGACTTTTAAATAGCAACATAACACTTCATTATACTACTGCACATAACACTTCCAGCAACAAAGAAGAAGAGAGACAGGTGAGGCAGCAACATGATTTCTGCTGAAACCACTTTAAGATAATGATACAAAGTCCTAATGATACAAAACAGTACTTGTTTTTAAGAAGGAAAGAAAGGGGTACTTTTGCTGCATACTGGTTTTGAAAATATGAGGTTGCATTTGCTTTCCCAATGACAAACACCAGATGCCATTTTTAGAAGGGAAGAAAAAGATTCTATAGAGCTGCTACTCTAACTTGCCAACCAATAGAAATAAAAATATGGGACTTTCACAGTCATATTCACAGTTAAACACTCTTAAGACATAGTGGTTTTCACTATATTCTAATAGAAAGATTAATCACTGAGCGCAAATGAAAAAGCAAATCATGTGACTGCATAGCATTGACAGAAGTATTCCTTGTGGCACTCAACTGTACAATAGAGGAGGTATGGCAAGGGAGAGAGGAGTGCAAGTCATGTGATTGGATACTGTTCTTATCGAAGCCCAGGCATATATGCCTTTAGGTCCTGTGTCTCCTAGTTTTTCAAATTCTGCGGAGCAGTAGTAAGAACTGATATTGAATGACAATTTTTAAATGCACCAGTACCACCTTTGTGGATCAGCTTAATAACACCAGATTTCATTCTTTCTGGGAAGGTATTGGTTGCAAATGTTTGAAAATTCATGATGATAGATAAAATATTTGATGTTTTACTTCTTTTATTATGAATGGAGGTATTTCATTGCACCCCAAGGATATTTTTGTCTTCAAAGAAGTTACTTTTTAATCTCTTTTGCAGTAACTATTCTAAATTAAATGATATGAGTTGAGATAAGCTGATATGATATGTTTTATACATTGTCTGTAAAAAAGAAAGTGGGACATCATGTATTTTACTTACAAGGTTTATAAAGCAGTTATTTAGAGAAGATTGCTTCACTGAGCGTAACTACTAGTTTTCAAGAAACTTACTTATTTAATAATTCAGTTCTGTTATTAGCCTCCTATTCATTAAATTATTCTGTGCAATTTTTTTGACTGTTTCCTTCAGCCCAAGCTCACTATTTTATTATTTTCCAAGTAGCCCTACTTTTGTTTGAATTCCTCTTTATAGTCATTTCATTATTTTATTGTATATTTCATATTACAGTGCTATAGCTGGATTTGAGGTAGGTTTTAATTGACTATAAAGCTCTTGCCTTAAAAGCCAAATACCCTTGTTCCCTGAGTACAACAGAGTAACGAAACCTCTTTTAAATATTTGTTTATATATGATTTTTGAGCAACAATGGTTAAATGCAAGGAGAAATTTCTGTAGAAGATTACTGTAGTTCTCTCTACTGAGTTTACAGTACTGAAAGGCCAATCTGTTTCCCTTAAGTTTATTTTTTAATTCTTCAATATTTTCTTCACTAGTTGAGAGATTCTTTTCATCTGTATTGGTAGTTTCAAATAGATGAAAATTGATCAGCAATGCCATTTGATCAGGTAAGCTTATTTCTATTGTAGTATATTCTGTAACATTAATATGCATTTGTTATTGCATGGTTAATGCATGTAGAGGTTGTGCTTGTTATTCTGATTGGTTCTTTTATGTGTAAGATTATATCATAACCTTCAATTATACACAGTGTGATCAAAAGTATCCAGACACCCCCACAAACATACATTTTTCATCTTAGGTGCATTGTGCTGCCACCTACTCCCTGGTACTCATTATCCGCAACCTCAGCAGTCATTAGACATCGTGAAACAGCAGAATGGGACACTCCGTGGAACTCACAGACTTCGAACGTGGTCAGGTGATTGGGTGTCACTTGTGTCAGAAGTCTGTACGCGAGATTTCCACACTCCTAAACTTCCCTAGGTCTACTATTTCTGATGTGATAGTGAAGTAGAAACGTGAAGGGATATATACAGCACAAAAGTGTACAGGACGACCTCATCTGTTGACTGACAGAGACCGCCGATATTTGAAGAGGGCCGTAAAGAGTAATAGGCAGACATCTATCCAGACCATCACACAGGAATTCCAAACTGCATCAAGATCCACTCCAAGTACTATGACAGTTAGGTGTGAGGTGAGAAACCTTGGATTCCATGGTGGAGCAGCTGCTCATAAGCCACACATCATGCAGAAAAATGCCAAACGATGCCTCACTTGGTGTAAGGAGCGTCAACATTACACAATTGAATAGTGGCAAAACGTTGTGTGGAGTGAAGAATCATGGTACACAATGTGGCGATCCGATGGCAGGATGTGGATATGGTGAATGCCCGGTGACGTCATCTGCCAGCATATAGTGCCAACAGTGAAATTCAGAGGTGGTGGTGTGGTCATGTTTTTCCTGGAGGGGGCTTGCACCCCTTGTTGTTTTGCATGGCACGATCACAGCACAGACCTAAATTGATATTTTAAGCACCTTCTTGCTTCCCACTGTTGAAGAGCAATTTGGGGATGGCGACTGCATCTTTCAACACAATTGAGCACATGTTCATACTGCACGGGTTGTGGCGGAGTAGTTACACGACAATAACATCCCTGTAATGGACTGGACTGCACAGAGTCCTGACTTGAATCCTATAGAACACCTTTGGGATGTTTTGGAATGCCAACTTCGTGCCAGACCTCACCGACCTACATCAATACTTCTCCTCAGTTCCACACTCTGTGAAGAATGAGCTGCCATTCCCCAAGAAATTTTCCAGCACCTGATTGAAAGTATGCCTGTGAGAGTGAATGCTGTCATCAAGGCTAAGGGTGGGCCAACACCATATTGACTTCCAGCATTACCGATGGAGGGCGCCACGAATTTGTACGTCATTTTCAGCCAGGTGTCCGGATACTTTGATCACGTAGTGTATGTTGTAATTGGGTTCAAGCTGTCTTTGCTGAAGTTTTTATTTAAGTTTTACCTCAATCCCTAGGAAGATTAATGAGTAGCTTTAGTACTCTAGTTCACCCACCTAGACATCTGATGTGACCCTTACAGTTAAAAGATGTTATACCTGAAGGAAAAGTAAAAGAAGAGAAAGTTGTAATCCTGTTGATACTGTTGAAATTTAAAAATAAAGCACCATTATTTCTAAGTAACAAAATGAAAACCAATCACATTTATCTTGGAAACATATGAAAGTTATTTAATAGTCGCTGTTATATTTCTTTCGTTACCTTTCTTTTGTTTTTGCATAAATATTTGAAGATGGATAACACATAATGTACTTCTTTGAAAACTAAAGTATATTAATGGGTTTTCTGTGCACAGAAAATTCTTTTTCTTCTTTTTTTTTCCCCTTCATATAAGTCAGTCCCAAACTTACTTTTAGTTTTGTGCACTGCATATCACATTGCTTCCACTTTCTTTTCCTTAATACTGGGTGACAGAGTTAGAAAGGAAGACTAACTGGATGTTACTTTAATAGTTAACAGAGATCCCACGATTATATTGATGTTCTTGTTCCACTGCAATTGACACTGCAAAATTCACACATGCATGAAACCAAGAGTAACGACAGGTAGATTGCCTGCATGTCAATACTTAAGGACTGTTCATTTCTGCAGGGTATTTAGGTAATAACATGACCAAGTGGGATGGTCAGGCAGTTGCATCTGAGGCTCATCTTGGGTTCAATTCCCATAGAACCCACCAACAACCTTGGCATTTTTGTACTTTTTGCAGACCAGTATGTGAATGCTGAGATGGATTATATGCTACCACAAGTATTCATGTCCCTCATTTTCTCTCATTTCATCTTCGAGGTTGCAGGGGCTGGCATGATATTTGGTGGTGTGTGGCACATGTGATGCATGCACTTTAAGGAGAGAACTGTTTCTTCCCTGCCACACTACCTTCCGTAGGGATCTGTCCATTGTTCACCTGGATAGGGAGGGGGGGGCATTGGAGGTGTATCTGCAGATGCTATGACCTGGAAATGATAGGGATCCTGCTAAACTGCACCTGCCATTGCTAGATTTGCTCAACCTTCGTCCCCTCTTGCCTTTTCCCTTCCTCCCAGAGATTTAGTAGGTGCAACAGGCCTAGCCTTGTCCATGGTGTCATCATCCTCTTCTACTTATTGACCCTAACCCTAAGGCCACATATCTCTAAGAAGAAACTATGTGTTGCACAGTGTTTTTTATGCATATGAATTGAAGAACATTTTCCGTCTTTAGCTCCAGAGAAGGTGCTAGTAAGCATTCATGTTTTATACATGTCAACCATTGTCTATACTTTATAATATTCAATGTGTGATTCATTTCCAACAGAGCCCTTCCAGCCAAGTTTTACATTTTTATCATGTGATATAAAACCTATATCTTAACAACGCCTACATATGTTTACCTTGGGCAATTACAAAACGAAGGAAAAACATCTTAAAAATATTAATTATAAGCAAGTACACGAGCCAGAAATAGTTAATGATCATGTAATCAAAGCATTTAACATGCAATCACACTTCTATAACATGTAAAAGATTCGAACGTGAATACATGGAAAAAGGTTTGGCTAAATGAGAGAGCACAGCACACAGCAAATGGGGAAGTGACCATCGCCATACAACTGAGAATGGGAAAAATATTTCCTAAAACATGCATTTTTATAAAAGCAAATGGAACTATTAAACACTTTTAAGATATTGTTCAAAATGCCCCACTGTTCCATTTTATTAAATGTTTTATTCCCACTTTTTCTTCTGAATGGTATGTAGTTAAGTATAGGCTTTATTTACAAGATTTTAATAAATTTCAGCTAACTTTAGTAGTATTAGTTTTTAAAGGAAGAACTTCTGAATACAAGCATTGTTTATTTCATAAAGTTTAGGAACACATACAAGGGAGGTTCAGAAATTTCTTAGCCTGACGCAGAAATGGTGCTGGCAGTATCAAACAGCAAGGGTAGTTCTCAAGTATAATCCTTTAGGTGGCACAACTTGCAGTTTCATACATGTACTTTCATTTGTTTGGTTGTTATAGTCTTGCAAAATAAACAAGTTGAGATTTCTTCTGAAAATGGATAAAATACCTTGTATTAAAAAGTTTAACACCAACAAAAACAAAAAAGGAAGTGGATTTCATTTTGGAAGATTCTTAACTATAGTTTTCTATGATGATCAAATGGGCAGCCATTCTTCCATTTTTGATGACATAGTCAAGGAACCATTAAGACTGAAGAAAACATTGCAAAAATCCACAATGCTGTGTTAAATGACAGAAAAATTAGGTACATGAACATGCTAATATTGCCAAGACCTTATTAGATCTTGTCTGGAACATTATGTACAAGCATTTGCACATGAGAAAGCTTGCACCACAATGGGTGTGTTTGTTAACTATAAATGCCAATGCCACAGAAAACAAGATGTTGCATGGGACAGAAGTATGGGGAGCAAATGATGCTTGAGAGAGGTTGACAAAGTCAACAGACCTTTTTGCAAATATGGTTTAGGTCTACCAACAGCATCACCAAATGGGGCAGCACAGCTAGAACTTGGTAGGTACTCCACCAAGATCAATATCTTCACAAGAGGTTTGAAATATTTAAATAGAATTTTCAATATGGAAGATAACAATATTATCAAAGAATGTTTTCATATACAAAAGAAAAGTAAGTGAAAAGAGTCATGGTTATTAAAAATTCAGGAAGGTTGGAACAGATAGGTATGGGAGATGCATGGATAAATGCAGGATATCACATTAGAAGCTTTTGGAAAGAAGTAGAACTAAGGGTAGAAGATACTGACAGACAAGATATTTTGGCAGTATAAGAGAGAAAAGCTCCTTGAGGATATATAGGGAAATAAAAACAGTATGGGAGAGGGAAAAGTACATAGAGATATGCAGTAAACTAGGATGAGAAGGATTTGCATGGGCGAGAACAGTAGTTAGAAACTTGAAAGGCATAAGGCATGACGAGGATACAGGAAAATGTTCAATGTGTGGTGAAATGAATATGGATTTTCACTGTGTATTATTATACTGTAATCAAATAAAAACATGGAGAGAACAATTTTGGCAAGAGAAATGTAAAAACCTGGATACGGAAGCATTAATAAGGAAGATCCTGACTGTAAAAGGGGTTAAAAGGATAAAAGCTATGGGTAACTACTTGGGTAAGGTCAAAGAGAAATGGTTAAGAATGACTACAAAGAAGATGGGGCTAAAGGCAGATGACATAGACGAATAATGTAAGCAATTACACAGTGGGTCATCAATACACAGAAAACCAGGAGTTGTGTGTATTCAGACTGTAGATTAGCATACGCAAGCAACCAAGAAGTGAATTTGTAGCATAAATAGCCATATTATAGTTTAAAATATATGTAATTTAATGACATAATTGTGAGTATTGAGAGATAAATATTCATTCATTCATTGTTAACTGTCAATCAGAAGTACATCCAAATGAACATCTCATAGGAGTGCTTGGACATGTGCTTTTGCAACGTTGCGTAACTGCTGATGAAACAAGGATTCACCACCACATGCCAGAATTGAAGCAACAGTCCAAACACAAGGGGTGCAAAAGGGCAAAAGGCCTCCAAGAAGGCTAAGTGTGTTCTTTCAGCAGGAAAGTTGATGGCCACTGTTTTCTGGGATGCCTGGGTTGTGGTTTTGGAAGACTACCTAGAAAAAGGCAAAACCATCGACAGAGAGTATTATGCAGCTTAGCTGGAATGTTGAAGAGTGCTATGAAAATCAATATGTATTAAATAACTTTCTCTTTCACCAAGATAATGCACCAGCACACACTTCTACTATGTGATCATAAAATTGCATGTCTTGCACTTTGAACTACTGCCCCATGAATCATATTTACCAGATTTGACTCCCAGTTACCTCTTTCTCTTCTCAATATGAAGAAATGGCCCACTGTCAGAGCTTTACCTCACATACAGAGATCATAAGCCACTCAAACTCTTATTTGGCAGAGATGGACAAATAATTTTTTACTGAAAGTATAAAGAATTTAAAGAGTGTCATTAGTCCAAGTGTATAGAGTTGAAAGGTGACTGACAGGTTGAAACACAAAAACGGTGGGTTAAAAGTCTTGCATTTTGTATCTCAGGCTGAGAAATTTCTGAACCCTCGTATCTCTAAAACAATTCACTAAAAGGATTGAAATATTTTACATATACACTAGTATCTTTTGCAAACAATAATTACTGAAGAAAACTATTCTGAAATCATTTGTTTCATGTTCAGAGCTTTTTTTAACATTTGCCATTAAGATTTACACACGTTTTAACTTATATTTTTTTCTAATTAAGTGGTGTAATTTTTTTTATTCATTTTATTCTAGTTACAGTTATATATTGAAGCTAGTGCACAAAAATGGTTGTCCCTCTTTCATGAATAGTTGGAGATTTACATATGTTCCTAAACTTGAAAAACTGCAAATCATAGTAAAACCACCACATTTAAATGCATATTCATTTTCTTTGAAAACTGAGTTTAGTAATAACACAAAGAAGATGTGGCTTCTTCTACCTGTCCCATCACTATCTTGGCAAGTCATATCACTTGTTTTACTGGGTCTAGCCCATCCAAATCCACAAGCAAGATAAAGCAATTGATGTGTCTATGCCACTCCACCAACAACATATTTCTGACCACAAAACAAGAGGCTGTGTATTATGACAGACAGCAGTTCAACTCATACCACTTCTTAGCCAGAATATACACTATGTGATCAAAAGTATCCCACAAACATACGTTTTTTATCTTAGGTGCATTGTGCTGCCACCTACTGCCTGGTACTCATTATCCACAACCTCAGTAGGCATTAGACATCACGAAACAGCAGAATGGGACGCTCCGTGGAACTCACGGACTTCGAACGTGGTCAGGTGATTGGCTGTCACTTGTGTTAGAAGTCTGTACGCGAGATTTCCACACTCCTAAACATCCCTAGGTTCACTGTTTCTGATGCGATAGTGAAGTGGAAACGTGAAGGGACATGTACAGCACAAAAGCATACAGGCCGACCTTGTCTGTTGACTGACAGAGACTGCCGACATTGGAAGACGGTCATAAAGAGTAATAGGCAGACATCTATCCAGACCATCACACAGGAATTCCAAACTGCATCACGATCCACTCCAAGTACTATGACAGTTAGGCATGAGGTGAGAAACCTTGGATTCCATGGTCGAGCAGCTGTTCATAAGCCACACATCACGCAGAAAAATGCCAAACAATGCCTTGTTTGGTGTAAGGAGCATCAACATTACACGATTGAACAGTGGCAAAACGTTGTGTGGAGTGACGAATCATGGTACACGATGTGGCAATCCGATGGCAGGGTGTGGGTATGGCGAATGCCCGGTGAACGTCATCTGTCAGCATGTGTAGTGCCAACAGTGAAATTCAGAGGTGGTGGTGTGGTCATGCTTTTCCTGGAGGGGGCTTGCACCCCTTGTTGTTTTGCATAGCACAATCACAGCACAGACCTACATTGATATTTTAAGCAATTTGGGGATTGCATCTTTCAACACGATCGAGCACCTGTTCTTACTGCACGGGCTGTGGCGGAGTGGTTACACGACAATAACATCCCTGTAATGGACCGGCCTGCACAGAGTCCTGACTTGAATCCTATAGAACACCTTTGGGATGTTTTGGAATGCTGACTTCGTGTCAGGCCTCACTGACCTACATCGATACCTCTCCTCTGTTCCGCACTCCGTGAAGAATGGGTTGCCATTCCCCAAGAAACCTTCCAGAACCTAATTGAAAGTATGCCTGTGAGAGTGAATGCTGTCATCAAGGCTAAGGGTGGGCCAACACCATATTGACTTCCAGCATTACCGATGGAGGGCACCACAACTTGTACGTCATTTTCAGCCAGGTGTCCGGATACTTTTGATCATGTAGTGTACATCACTGGACCCTCAGAAAAAAGGGTTAGGAAGCTGACAGCCATTGACGGCGACCGTGTCACCTCCTACCCAGCATCACAACCTAGTTCAAAATCACCATCCTATAAACCCCATTCCTATCCATATTCGAAACACAGATGAACAGAAAAGAGTTACGCGTTATAAAAGAAAGAGCAAATAAACATGTAGGTTCACAATGAGATGTTGCAGTTTTTCTAAATGTGATGTAGAATGAATATACACTGAAAACATGCAACTCTCCCATTTTTAGTCATTGTTTAAAAATGTTTTCCAGAATGAGTCCTATAATTCCAATTGCAGTTATGTCAAATAGAAAACAGGCACTTTGGGGGGGGGGGGTTAAATTTGGAAGTGTATCTTCCTTTAATTGCAGAAAGTTTTGAATTTTAAGATATAATATCATTATGTAACCAGAACTGGAGACTGGGTGATGCTCTTGCATACAAGCTAGTATTGTGCAATGACATACCACAAATACATTTTTATAATTACAAGAAACTGCACTAATTAAGCAGTCTACTAGATTTCAAGAAATTGCCAAATCTTAACATTGGCTCCTGTGAAATTTACCTTTAGAGTATTATTGTGTTATAAGAGCTATGTAACTGAAACTACAGTCTGTACACAAACAGACGACAACAATCCTTGAAAGCCTTATGCACAAAGAAGGCAAAAGGGAAACAACCCTTCTGCTTTTGTTTCTTTTAAATATCTTAAATAATGCAATAGGTTGTGCTTTCTTGATCTTGCAAAAACTTATGTGACTGATTATGAATTAAACCACAACTGACTAAATGGCTGAGAGCTAAGGTGAGAAACATTAGCCAAATCTCCAAAAAGAGGTTGGGTATGGAAATAACCTATCATGAGATGATGTAACTCTCTTACCTAGACGATTCTGCTGCTCCTAAGTTCTCAGCCGTTTCATCCTGCAAAAAAAAAAAAAAATAAAGAAATAAGTAATCCATTATTTACAATTCATTAATGATTAATACCATGAAAAACCAGCATCTTTACAAAAAGTGAAACTTGATTATTCAGACTGAATTGAAATTTTGTGGAACAATTCATCCTGTAGTTGAACATTCTGATAACTATTCATTATGCAATATAGTCCGCCATTGAAAATATGCAGGCTATTCCATGGTCTAGAAGTACAATGCTAGCCTCCAGTTCCCGAGGTTGCAGGTTCAAACACGGCAAAGGGCGATGGATTTTTTCGGGTGTAAAAATCCTTAGCATAGCTTCCTCAGAAAGAAAGTAAAGTTGGTAGTCCCGTGTCATAGATTTACAACACATAAAAGAATCTCAAGCCTGATAAAGAGGCCTCTGAGCAAAATTTCACACCCAATATAGACTGGGACACTAAGGACCATAGTAGTTAAAGAGCATCCATAAATAAAACTCAATTTCAATTTGTTAAAATGGGCTGATGACTTGACACATAAGTTCATGTTTTCCGTTATTTATGAATACTTCCAACAAAATAATTGAAAAGCTCATTGTTATGATGTTATGTTAAAGTTCAGTAGCGATGCCAAGCTTTGAGAACTTGCAAGATCAATTTTTCTCAATTAATTAATCAAAACCATTATCACTTGTCAAAATGTGAAAAGATATGTATGTATTTTGTTAGGAATAATTATGGAAAAAAATCACAATGAAAGTGACTTTGCCTGTGGGTGCATCATGTTGTTGTTCTGTATTAGCAACCATGTTAATAATTGTGTTAGGCATTTTGCATCTGAGAAAGGTAATATGTGTAATGTTGCATTCTATTAATAGTTAACTCTGTAAAACACCCAGAAGAAAACATCACATTTAATTGGTTATGGGCCCAGGTAATATTAAAATAGGTAGTGCATTAAAAGAGGATAAGAAAATAAGCTAAATTATGCAGAAAATAACGATGGCATATGGGCTACCAAAACTCTGTCCAGAAATTTCACTTACTGGCTCTATAGAAGGAAGTGTATCGGATTACAAAAATTTAAAACAAGTGCTAACAAGAGACATTAAAAAGGAAGATGCTGAGCAAGAGAAAACCTTGCAAAAGCAAAATCCATAATAGTATAATGCTTACAAGACAAATACCTAAATCTTGTTAAAGATGCAAAATCAGCTAAAGAAATGATGCACATTTTAAAAGGACAATATCAACATAAAAGCATAGTATCCAAAACTCGTTTATGAAGATAACCAACCTCACTTAAATGTGAAGAAAGTGGGTGACTGGAAGACTTCATGGTGTGACTCTGTTGTACATGATTTTTAGTGCACAGATAGCAAAACATGCAAATAAAGTTGCTACTTAATGACAGGTCTGCCACATAAATACAACTTGATATTTTAATCCCTCCACAATATATAGGTCAATTGCCTTCTGTACACTCCCAAAACGGTTGGTAGCAAGCTATTGCTTAGTGTCTGTCAAAGACACAGTGGTCACATTCCATGCCCAAAGCACCACTGCTATTGTAACAAGGGTTAAGAATAATGGTCAGTGTTTACAAGTGTGTTTTCATGTAAGTTAAGTTGAAAATGCTTATGATTGAACAGTGTGTGGTTTTAGTGGAAAATGTGGAGGTGTTAAGTATACAGAAAAGGCGAAACAAAAATTTACAGAGAAATTTCCAAATTCCAGGCTACCATTTTGGGATACTGTTTACTTCGATATTTGAAAAGAAGCTAGAAACAGTGATGTGTATTGAATTTATTTAAAGGTGAGTCGGAATTGTTACACTAACATCACTTAAGTTTACTCACTTAACATGTTTGGGGAAACGGTTGTTCCCATCCTCAGAAGCTAATCCGACTGACCCGTATTGTTGGTGTTTCCGTTTTGTGGACTGGATACTGTGGTGGTGAAATGTACTTCCAGAGAGGATTTGGTGGTAGCAAATCAAAATTCATTAGATGTGTGTTGTGTTTTAGAATGGTGATGTTCTCCCATGCATCTAATTTGGCTGCAAATTTGGCTGGTTTGACTAACGTAATATTGGGTTTGATGTTGTGATTAGTGATCCAAAAATGGTGTGAAACTGCAGATTTGTCCATTTGTTTGTATTTGATACAACTCATGTGCTCCTTTAGCCTAGTTTCTAGGTTTCTTTTTGTCTTACCTATATATACTTTATTGCAATCTGAACAATTGATTTTGTAGATGGGGTCTTTTAACTGGTTACAAGGTAATTTCTCTATGTTAAATTTGTTCTGTGGGGCTAGGCTGATGTTGTGTTTCATGAAAATCTTCTTAAATTTGTGATATGTTCCTGGGTGGTATGTGAATTTCTTGAACTTTAGCTGTTTATCTTGCTGGCTGAGATTTGTTGTGTTTTTGATGTGTTCCTGTCGTTTGAATTTTGCAATTTTTTTGTCAATTGTTGTTTTGTTGTACCCATTATGTATTGCTGTGTCTACTATGTGCTGGTATTCTAACTGGTATTCTTGTTTATTTAAGGGGGTATATACCAGTCTATGTGTTAGGCTGTTTAGTACTGCATGTGTGGTTGGATTGAAACTCTTATTTTTTATGTAATTAGTAGAGTGTGTTGGCTTTCTGTATATGCCAAAGGTTAGGTTCTTTTGTTCTCTGATGATTTTTAGGTCTAAAAATGGTAGCATGCCTTCTTTTTCTATTTCTATGGTGAATTTTATTGATTGGTTCTGTAGGTTTAGTAAGGCTAAGGAGTCTTGTATGAACCTGTTAGGGACAACAGCGAAGATGTCGTCAACATATCTGTGCCAAACTTTAAACATGTATGGAAAGGAAGTTGTTATGTGTGTTTCTAAGTAGCTCATAAATAAATCTGCCAAGAAGGGTGAAAGTGGGTTGCCCATGGTTAAACCAGTTGGTTGTTGATAGAACTTCTTATTGAAACTAAAACAATTTTGTGCAATGCATAAATTGGTAAGTTGTATGAGGTCTACTATTTCTTCTTCAAGTAGGTTAGTCTGCTGTAGCCATTTCTTTAACTGACGCAGGAGTTGATCTGTAGGAACACTTGGAAATAGTGCAGTGACATCAAAGGAAACTAATCTGTCTTCTGGTTCAAGTTCCAGGGATTTTATCTTCTGTATTAAATCTTCTGAATTCATTATGTTTTTGCTGTTGATAGTGAAGAGAATCTCTGAACTAACCATTTTGTCTACAAAGGTAGGAGAATCAATATTGCTGATGATTGGTTTCATCTTATTACTCGGTTTGTGTATTTTAGGTAGAGCATACATTCTTGGTAAAGTGGGGTGGTCTGGTTTTAATCTAGATTTATCAGTGTCTGTTATAGTTTTGCTTTCCTGGATGGTTTGATTGAAGGCTTTTAAATGTAGTTTTAATGGGTCTTCTTGAATTTGTATGTAATTTTCTTGTTGCAGCATATTTTCTACTCTGGCAATATAATCATCTTTTTGAACTACAACTAGTTTATTTCCTTTGTCAGCTTTTGTGTATACTACTGGTTTTTATTTTTATGTTTTGATCACATGTTTGGTTGGGAAATTGTTATGATTATCTGCTTGTATTTCTTGGAGAACCATTTCACGTTCTTTTTTTATAATGGTTTTACTATTTTCATTTAAGTTGTAAGTAGCAATCTCAATGTCTGCAACTATTTCATCGGTTGTTTTTGTGTAGCCAACACATGTTTTTAGGCCAAGGTTTAATACTGATTATTCTGCTTTGGTGAAAGTTACATTTGAGAGATTAATTACGTCTGGGTATTAAGTCGTTTTTTCATTTTTTAGGTTAGGTTTATATGAATGTTGCTTCCGGCGTAGTATGTCTAGTTTTTTCTTTAATTTCAGCGTTTTTGTTTTCATCCTGTAGCTAAGAATGGTGAGGAATTTTTATTGCATGTTTTGCCAAGTGGGTAGCCGAGTGTGTCCGTTAATTTAAGGTGAAGAGCATATAATTTCAGTTCCAATTTTTGTAATTTTGCGTAGTGGTTGTTTCTCTCAATTACTATTACTTTTTTATCAGCTGATGTTTGGTGTTTGCTGTTTTTGTCATATTTTACAATTCTCCTTACAAACTTTGGTGTTACTTTGCTTTGTATGCATAGGTTCAAAAAACGGATGTCTGCAAACTTTCACCAAAGCGAAATTATCAGCATTAAACCTTGGCCTAAAAACATGTGTTGGTTACACAAAAACAACCGATGAAATAGTCGCAGACATTGAGATTGCTACTTACAACTTAAATGAAAATAGTAAAACCATTAACATGCCAGAAGAAGAAATAGCAGACCTCATACAACTTACCAATTTGTGCATTACACAAAATTGTTTTAGTTTCAATAAGAAGTTCTATCAACAACCAACAGGTCTAACCATGGGCAACCCACTTTCACCTTTCCTTGCAGATCTATTTATGAGCTACTTAGAAACACACACAACAAGTTCCTTTCCATACATTTTTCAAGTTTGGCACAGATATGTCGACAACATCTTCACTGTTGTCCCTAATAGGTTCATACAAGACTCCTTAGCCTTACTAAACCTACAGAACCAATCAATAAAATTCACCATAGAAATAGAAAAAGAAGGCATGCTACCATTTTTAGACCTAAAAATCATCAGAGAACAAAAGAACCTAACCTTTGGCATATACAGAAAGCCAACACACTCTACTAATTACATAAAAAATAAGAGTTTCAATCCAACCACACATGCAGTACTAAACAGCCTAACACATAGACTGGTATATACCCCCTTAAATAAACAAGAATACCAGTTAGAATACCAGCACATAGTAGACACAGCAACACATAATGGGTACAACAAAACAACAATTGACAAAAAAATTGCAAAATTCAAACAACAGAAACACATCAAAAATACAACAAATCTCAGCCAGCAAGATAAACAGCTAAAGTTCAAGAAATTCACATACCACCCAGGAACATATCACAAATTTAAGAAGATTTTCATGAAACACAACATCAGCCTAGCCCCACAGAATAAATTTAACATAGAGAAATTACTTTGTAACAAGTTAAAAGACCCCATTCCACAAGACAAAAAAGCTGGAATCTACAAAATCAATTGTTCAGATTGCAATAAAGTATATATAGGTAAGACAAAAAGAAACCTAGAAACTAGGCTAAAGGAGCACATGAGATGTATCAAATACAAACAAATGGACAAATCTGCAGTTTCACACCATTTTTGGATCACTAATCACATCAAACCCAATATTACATTAGTCAAACCAGCCAAATTTGCAGCCGAATTAGATGCATGGGAGAACATCACCATTCTAAAACACAACACACATCTAATGAATTTTGATTTGCTACCACCAAATCCTCTCTGGAAGTACATTTCACCACCACAGTATCCAGTCCACAAAACGGAAACACCAACAACACGGGTCAGTCGGATTAGCTTCTGAGGATGGGAACAACCGTTTCCCCAAACATGTTAAGTGAGTAAACTTAAGTGATGTTAGTGTAACAATTCCAACTCACCTTTAAATAAATACTGTTCACTGTTTAAGAAATTTTGTGAAACTGGTTCTGTTCATCATGATGCAAAAAGTGGTAGACCTTGATTATTTCTTTTGGGGTGCTGCAAAATCAATAGAGTCATAAACAATAGATGAACTGAAATTGGCAATAATACATTAGATTATTTCAGTGACAAAAGAAATTTACATCGAACGTTTTAACAATGAAATTAATTCTATAAATCTGTGCCTTCAACAGAATGAAGGACATTTTCAACATCTTCTGTGAATTTTATTTATTTTTCTCTTTCTACTGCTTTATCCACCACTGTAGGACCACCACAAATGCATGGAGTCAGGGTTACCACCAAATTCCCGTATCTTGCTTATTCCACCATTGTGGTGGGAGTCGACTTCTGTGTTGTAGTGGTTACCATGCTAAGCTCTAGTTCCGAGGTCACAGGTTCAAATCCAGCGGAGGACAATGGATTTTTTCAGGCATAAAAATCCTTAGCAGACTTCCTTCAGAAGGGAATTACAGCTGGTGATCCATGTCATAGATTTATGGCAGGTAAAAGAACTTCAAGCCTGATAAAGAGCCTCTGAGCAAAATTACCAATTTTTCACACCCAATATAGAATGGGACGCTAAGGACCACAGCAGTTAAAGAGCATCCATAAATAAAACTCAATTTAATTTAATTTTTAACTGTAATGGGACTTAAAGATCACACTGTATAGCTCTGTCATAACAACCATTGAAACAATACAAGGTGAATGTACCTTAGAATACATCAAGTCAAGGCTACTAGATGAGGAACTGAAAAGGTGAGAATCTTCAACCTCCTCACTGCTGTGTCATCCTCCATGGTTTAGGGGTACCACACTAGCCTCTAGTTTCCGAGGTCATAGGTTTAAATTCAGCAAAGGGCAATGGATTTATTCAAGCATAAAAATCCTTAGCATGACTTCCTTGGAAGGGAAGTAAAGCAGGTAGTCCCGTGTCAAAGAATTACGGCATGTAAAAGAACCTCAAGTCTGAGAAAGAAGCCTCTGAGCAAAATTTCTGGTCATTCACGCACAATATAGAATGGGATGCTAAGAAACACAGCAGATAAGAGTGTCTATAAATAAAACTCAATTGAATTTTTTTACTGACACTACGTTTAAAATAATATATTTCAGGTGTAATTAAGTAGGAAGATAAGTGCAAAGAAAATATTAATCAAGATGAAAGCAAGGCAGAGGCACATCTACAAGAAAAGCAAGAAGAAAAAGCCAAAAATATAGAAGATCAGAGCATTTTTATAGAAGTACAGCAGAATTGTTTACAGCATTAAATGTGAAACAAAATGAAAACCAAAGCTTATCTATATTAGATTCTGGAGCAACTGAGCACTATGTAAAGGAAGATTTAGAACAATACACACATTCAGAGGAGAAGCTAGCACAGAAGTAAAAATATATGTAACCAATAAAGGTCGGCTCACAATAAACAAGAATGGAAACCAGAATAAAAAATTAAAATACTGTATTTACGTTAATCTAATGCACACCCCATACTTGAAACTTAAAATTATGAAAAAAAGGATTTGTATCGAATGTAAAGCGCATCAATGACTGAAAATAAGTAACAGGTATTTTATTTAAATTTATTTAATACAACAATGGATTTATCATATATATAAACCATCAGATTATAGAATTGAAAGTGCCCTATTAGGTGACATTGTTAAACAAAATTAGTATTACCGCTGTTTTTTGCATCCTGTTGTTTTGATGATAACTTTCTTTGTCCCCTTCTCAGTAATGGTGTAGTTCCACGGCATATCAAACTAAATTGGCATCTCATCAGCATTGCCTATTTGCCTCATTGAAAAAATTTTTTTTTCTTCCAAAGTGAAATGACATACCACTGAAACATTTGTAGTTTACCCTCAAAATCTGTAGGAAGCTTCTGGCACATTGTTGTACGGCATCTTAGAGATAAACCCGTCTGCTGCATGAAACGATCCACCCATCCATGGCTAGCCTTAAACTCTTGTTTCGGAATACCAAGAACTTCAGCTTCCTCTTAAGCTTTCTTTCATATAGCATCACTAGTCACAGGTTGCCCATTCTTTTTTCCTACTAGCTTTAGTAGCAAATAATGACAATTTCTGTTTTCACCACAAGTGAACATTGCTCTCTGATACATTGAACTTACTTCCTGCCTTTCTATTACCATTTTTTTTTTTCAGCATAAAGGATTACTTTACACTTTAAAGAAGATCTTAAGACGTTCTTCTCTGTTTGCCCTTGCCCTCCATATTGTAACTAAAAATGCTCAATAATAATGGGCCAATGATAAATGAGCGCCTAGCTTGTCATGAGTTTCCGGATGCATGTTAACTCCAGCAATCCATTGTGACATAATAAATGAAATATTTGAATGAAGTTACTGGCATTCTATGAAACGGATTTGCACTCGAATCTAATGTGCACCACGATTTTAAGTACTACATTTGGTCAAAAAAGATGCACATTAGATTCGCATAAATATGGTACTTGTGTTATAATGTGAGCCTTTACAATTAATGGCAAGCTATCCCAGGTTTTGGTCATATTTTAACTTTCTCATTCTCATTCCTAGGCATGGCACACTACATCCATATTGTGCATATTAGAATCTTCACTGTAGTAATTATTCAAGGCTGCCATGATATCAAAGAGCCACTAGAGCTCTCTCTAGTTACAAGCTGGGAAAATTGAATAATTAGAAGAAATTCCAGCAATGTGCATCCAGACCACAGATCCTGGCTCCCTCAGATCCATTGAGTGTTGGCTCTTCTAATTAAAGTGTCGTCTGTATTTTGTATGTATGCAACTTAAAACTGGCTATTGCCTCAAAAAACAGTAGCAAAAACTATAAAGGATGGCAAATACTAGCAGAAATTAACAAAGAACAACAAACAACTTTAATGTATGCTATTAATAGAAGAATGAAGCTTGGTATGACTAGAGGC
This sequence comes from Deroplatys truncata, assembly GCA_030765065.1. NCBI lineage: Eukaryota > Metazoa > Arthropoda > Insecta > Mantodea > Mantidae > Deroplatys > Deroplatys truncata. The sequence goes on along the minus strand of CM060987.1, from coordinate 170,245,393 downwards.
ATCGGAAAAAGTAATGGGTGTGCATTTAGAAAATGTTTACTCTGTCAAACTGATGTTGGCTAACCTACATTATGTTGGCTGAATTATGAGTAGGTGAAAAAATACAATTGGGCAGTTACAAACAAATGATACACAAAATCAACTTTCCATTTTGCTATCGATACAGTCATTGATATGCATTCCCATTCTCACTCTTGGAGTATTGAACCAAAATGCAGTATGCTATTTTGCTTCACATTCCTGTTTCTGTTCTGAGGTTATTGTGAACCAGCCTTAATGAAATGCTAACAGCTAAAAGAAAAGGAGTCTTAGAAACCTATTATGAAGATATGATGATAATGATTTATGTTTAAGGGTATTCAACTAAAAGGTCATTATTACCCTGGCAAAGGCCAGAAATAAAAATCAATACAAAAGAATCATGGCAAAGGCCAGATATAAAGACCAAATCAAAAAATCATGGCAAAAAGACAGAGATAATGATGAATATACAAAACTAAGCTGAGAGGTACGAAAAAAATCTGATATGTTACACTCACATGACTTTCTCTACTCTTGTACAAACTATTTTTACAAATGCTTATTCTCCATATGCTTCATGTTAATGGAGATGTTAATCTTATTGCTAATTTTCTTGTATGTGCAAGGGGAATATGGTAGGCTTTAAGCGATAGTCAAATATTTTAGGACCTGTAGCTATGTGGCGCATTCCATTCTCTTTGCATGTCCAGGACATAAAAAAAAATCTGATGTGTTACACTCACATGACTTTCTCTACTCTTGTACAATCTATTTTTACAAACGCCTATTCTCCATATGCTTCATGTTAATCGAGATATCGAGATGTCAATCTTATTGGTAATTTTCTTGTAGATGCAAGGGGAATATGGTAGGTTTTAAGCGATAGTCAAATATTTTAACGCTGGTTGCTATGTGGCGCATTCCATTCTCTTTGCATGTCCAGGACATAAAAACAAGTAATATCTCGAAAATGGTTCATTCAACAACAAAAATGTATATGACATAAATTGTGTATTTTAATGCGATCTACATTTTTTGTGTAGTAAAATTTTGTCTATCTCTTATGGTTTACCAGTTATGCAAAAGTCGTTCACAATGAAGAATACTTTTGGAGACATTTCCAGGAAATTCAAGATATACATTTTATTTGTCATAAAAATATCTTAAACATATGATATTTTAATCAAAATCGTTAGAGCCATTTTTGAGAAAATTAAAATTTTCGAAAAATCTTCCATGTAAAGGGTAATCTGGGGTGGGGGGATTTTCTTGAAAACCTTCGTGTTGCATCCTTGGAAGATACTGAACCTAAATACCAAGTTTGGTGTTTATCTGACTGTTCGTTTCTGAGTTATGCTGTTCACAGACATACACACACACGGACATGTTTCCAAAAATGCTTTTTTTGGATTCAGGGAGTCTCAAAACATGTCTTTCCAGTGAAATCTCGGTATCGAATTTTTGGGTGGAATACAATACTTCCCCTACTTACTATACGTAGTAGAGAAAGTAAACATTGGTATCAATTTGACTAATTCCTCATTTGAAAGTTTACCTTTGATAAAACACTGTTTCAACCACTTGGTTATTGTCTGTCAAGACCTCTGCAGATCTGACCAGCAGTTGCAGAGAGTTCCGAAAATATGCTGGAGGAATACACTCTAGCAACACACAATAGACTGACAGATTTTTGCTACATAGTGGACAAAGAGGAGCAGGGTCTCCCTTAAAAAGGTAACCATGTGTAAAGTTGCAGTGGCCAGTATGCAACCAGCCAAAATCACCTCCTCACGATGAGATACATGAGAAGACGTTACCCAGTTTGTTGGGATGTCCTTTACTATTTTAAGCTTATTTCCGCGGAGAGCTGATGACTCTTTGCACCAGCACAATAGCTCCGCTCTCTGCACAACAAGCCTAAAGTCTTCTGGCGTTACACAAGGTATTACAACACTGGGTTCTGTGGTTGCCGCCTTTGCTGCCAAATCCACTAGTTCATTCCGGCAAGCTAACATGACCAGGAATCCAAGTGCATTCCACATTAACACCAGAAGCATGTAAAGCATGAGGGAATCCTGGTAGCTGCACAACTACCATCAACTACAATGGGATGGTAGTTGTACAGCTCACGAAGGCTCTGAAGTGCACTAAGGGAATCACTCAAAATGAATGTCACTCAATTTTAGCTGGTGCACATACAAAATGGCTCAGTATATGGCATACAGCTCTGAACTATAAATGGAAGTGCTATCATGAAAACCGAATGTTGTTATGAAGATAGTTTATAAAAAGTAAAGCTACTTATTTCTATAAAAACACGGAGAAAACAAAAATAAAATGTATGAAAGAATAATTTCACAATTAGCATTGCATGACCTAATAGTGGTAATTTATAAATCCAGGACTTAATCATGAGATTGTAAGTTGCCATTAGAGTATGTTATATAAAATTGAATTTGACATACCTTGTGGTTTACTAGGAAAACTGTGAATCAACTGGAGAATTTAGTGTCCTACTGTCATGGTAGCTCAGTTGGTTAAAGTAGCGGCATAGTAAGCCAAAGATTCATGGTTCAAATCCTGTCCTGGCTGTGACACTAAATTTTTCAGTCTGATTCTACCTTTCCAAGTTTAGCTTACACACAACATTTATGAAAGAACAATTAATTAGCAATACAAGCGCGGATTTGATAAGTCTATGTCTTTGACGAGAGATAGCGTTCTAATGACAAGTTTCTTATTTGTACCCAAGTGTTACATCTATTCTGGATATAATCACAGAAATTCATCATCATTTGTTTCTTAGAACATTGTTGAGAGCATCTAAAATAAGCAGATGTGTGTTGCTTTGTTGAAAATGGAGAAAAATGAATTTTGTGTTCTGATAAAGCACTACATTTTGCGTGGTAAGACGGTGAAGCAAACAGAAGAAAAGATGAACAAGTATTATGGGAACTCTGCTCCATCACATGGCATGGTTCACAGAATTTTGATGTGGCGTTCGAGCACAAGAGATGCCGTGCACACAGGACGGTTGAAGTCACAACAGAAGAAATGGTGAACAAAGTTCACGATATTGTGTTGGAAGACCGCCAAGTGAAAATCCCTGAGATAGCCAAGACTGTAAACATCTCAAGTGAATGGGTGTATAATATTCTGCACAAAATTTTGGGTATGAGAAAGCTGTCAGCAAGATGAGTGTGACAACTGCTCACAGCTGAGAACAAGTGGAATTGTGTAACCATTTCACAGTGATGTTTGAACATGTTCCAGCGCAACCCAAATGAGTTTTTGCGGCATTATATCACAGTTAATGAAACATATACTAAGTTTCCATAGGGAATTCAAATTGATTTGAGTACACTTTCCGTATTGAATACTGCATGGAAATGCATATCTAGATCGTATTGAGATCATTTTGAACCTTGGATCCGATCCTCTTAGAAAGTAGGATCGGAACGAAATTTGTTGCATGGAAACACCTACCATATTGAAATCGTTTTGAATATGCCAAAGATACTATCCTCTACTATACTTGTAACACACTGCACGCTCGTCATTTTGTTTTTATTAGCAGAAATTGTTAATCACAGCAAAGCCACTTTTATTGCTTCCATAATTTGCAATTTATTCTTCTCAAAGACATTCACTAACCTCAAAACCCACTTAAAATATACAGAAAAACAAATTAACGCATGTTTAACAACCTAAATCCAAGTTGACCAACATAAAAGCTTGAATTATATTATTCTCGAACTTTGTGTATCCAAATTGTTCTCACTACATATTGAATTTAACATGGAAACTCGGATCGTATTCAGTATGGAATTGGACTCAAATCATTTTCAATTTCCCATGGAAACGCAGTATTGGATCCATTACTATCAACCTGAAACCAAATGACAATCAAAACGTATATTTCCTTTGGCGAACCTACTCCAAAGAAAGCAAAAACCATTCCGTTGGCAGGAAAAATCATGGCAGCTGTCTTTTGGGATTCACAAGGGGTGATAGACAACCACTACCAGGAAAAGGGTAAAACAATCACAGGTTCTTATTATGCCACAATGCTAGATCAGTTTCACGAGGAATTGTTAAAGAAACAACCCCATTTGGTGAAGAAAAAGATTCTCTTTCACCAGGATAATGTACCTGCACACAAGTCAGCCATTGCCATCACAAAATTTGTGGAACTGGGCTATGAACTGCTACCTCACCCAACATATTCTCCAGATTCGGCTCCGAGTGACTTCTTCCTCTTCGCAAACCTGAAATATTGGCTCGCTGGGAAGAAATTCATGTCCAGTGAACACACCATGACAGAAACAACCTCATATTTTGCAGACTTTGAAAAACCATATATTTTGGAAGGATTAAAAAAAACTGGAGAAACTTGGACAACATGAACTGAATTGAAAGGAGACTATGTGAGAAATAAAATTGATTTTTTTAGAAAAAATTGTTATTTTTTTTATAAAGTCACTGACTTATCAATTCGCCCTCATACATAAAGGAGTTAAAAGCACAACATAATACCAAGACTAAAAGAATTTAAATGAACATTAAGGAGTGTTTACCTCGAGTCACTTCATGAATTGGTGTATCAACAGAGGAATAAAACTGGAATACACCCATGATACACACCCTACAAAATGATAACTGCCAAGAATGCAATAAAATATACATAAAATAAACCAAGCTCAACATAAACTTCCACACCAAAGAACATATCCGGAATGTAAAATATAAACAGACAGACAAATCAACCATTGCAGCACACTTTTGGCAACCAACCACAAAAATAGATACAAACTCTGAATTATTAAAAGAACTAACCATCCTCTAGAACTTGCCATGTGCAAGAAGATTTTCATCCAAAAACAGAAACACAGAGTTATGAACTTTGAAATGCCTCACTCCACCACCCATTCCCTCCCCTTCTCCGACCATCTCCTTCACCTGTGCTTCACACATGCCTCATTTAGTGGCAGGCATGGTTTCAAACTCAGGATGCCAGTTTCAGGAAGAGTGTTAGAGAGAAGTTTTTTGTGACTTACAAAAACAAGAAAGCCTGATGTTTGATTTGCCATGTTGAAATTACACATATAAAATGCTTCAATATCAAATGTCACTATAATCAGAAGCACAAAGTGGACTTTGGTGGTCTTACAGGTATTTATTTACAATTTTAAAAGGTACTTTCTTAATAGTTTTGAAAATATAAAAAACAGATATAATTCTGCTATTTAGGGGTTTAGTTATTTATTATTTTATTAAGTATCTGGAAATTAAATTATTTATCTAAAAAGTTGACTGCATATTAGACCTATATGATGTGATTTAATATACATATAATATTTATTATAAACATATCTGAAGTATATTTTTAAATCTATTTAATTACGTCTGGGTATGATGTCGTTTTTTCATTTTTTAGGTTAGGTTTATACGAATATTGCTTCTGGCATAGTATGTCCAGTTTTTTCTTTAATCTCAGCATAATAGTAAAACTATTATAAAAAGAGAATGTGAAATGGTTCTCCAAGAAACACAAGCAGATAACCACAACAATTTCCCGACCAAACATGTGATCAAAACATTAAAATCAAAACCAGTAGTATACACGAAAGGTGACAAAGGAAATAAACTAGTTGTAGTTCAAAAAGATTATTATATTACCAGAGTGAAAAATATGCTACAACAAGAACATTACATAGAAATTCAAGAAGACCCATTAAAACGGCACTTAAAAGCCTTCAATCAAACCATCCAAGAAATCAAAACTATAACAGACCTGATAAATCAAGATTAAAACCAGACCATCCCATCTTACCAAGAATGTATGCTTTACCTAAAATACACAAACCAGGTAACAAGACTAGACCAATCGTCAGCAACATTGATTCTCCCACCTACAAACTGTTAAAATGGTTAGTTCAGAGATTCTCTTCACTACCAAAATTCAATAGTAAAAACATAAGGAATTCAGAAGAATTAATACAGAAGATAAAATTCTTGGAACTCAAACCAGAAGACATTAGTTTCCTTTGATGCCACTGCACTATTTCCAAGTGTCCCTACAGATCAACTCCTGTGTCAATTAAAGAAATGGCTCCAGCAGACTAACACACCGGAAGAAGAAATAGAAGACCTCATACAACTTACCAATTTGTGCATCACACAAAAATGTTTTAGTTTCAACAAGAAGTTCTATCAATAACCAACAGGTCTAACCATGGGTAACCTTGCATCTTTCCTTGCAGATCTATTTATGAGTTACTTGGAAACACACATAACTTCCTTCCCATACATTTCTAAAGTTTGGCACAGATATGTCGACTACATCTTCGCTGTTGTCCCTATTAGGTTCATACAAGACTCCTTAGCCTTACTAAACCTGCAGAACCAATCAATAAAATTCACCATAGAAATGGAAAAAGAAGGCATGCTACCATTTTTAAACCTAAAAATCATCAGGGAACAAAAGAACCTAACCTTTGGTATATACTCTACTAATTACATAAAAAATAAGAGTTTCAAGCTAACCACACACTAACATGCAGTACTACACAGCTTAACACATAGACTTGTATATGCTCCCTTAAACAAGCAAGAATACCAGTTAGAATATCAGCACATGGTAGACACAGCAATAAATAATGGGCACAACAAAGCAACAATTGACAAAAAAATTTCAAAATTCAAACTACAGAAATGCATCAAAGACACAACAAATTTCATCCAGCATGATGAACAGCTAAAGTTCAAGAAATTCACATACCACCCAAGAACATATCACAAATTTAAGAAGATTTTCATGAAACACAACATCAGCCTAGCCCCACAGAAAAAATTTAGCATAGAGAAATTACTTTGTAACAAGTTAAAAGATCCCATACCACAAGACAAAAAAGCTGGAATCTACAAAATCAATTGTTCGGATAGCAATAAAGTATATATAGGTAAGACAAAAAGAAACCTAGAAACTAAGCTAAAGGAGCACATGAGATGTATCAAATACAAACAAATGGACAAATCTACACCATTTTTGGATCACCAATCATGGCTTCAAACCCAATATTACATTAGCCAAACCAGCCAAATTTGCAGCTGAATTAGATGCATGGGAGAAGATCACCATTCTAAAATACAACACACATCTAATGAATTTTGATTTGCCACCACCAAGTCCCCTCTGGAAGTACATTACACCACCACAAGATGCCACCACAGTATCTAGTCAACAAAACGGAAACACCACCGGGCAGACGGATTAGCTTCTGATGATGGGAACAACCATTTCCCGAAACATGTTAAGTGAGTAAACATAAGTGATGTAAGTTGAGACGGTAATTTGTATCACAAATTACTCAGACGTAATTAATGATAATAATATGAATATGTATTTTTATGTAACATTGATTTCATAGGTTTAATAATTGTAAATATTATTGGTAAATAATAATATACGGCTCTACTGAAACTGTCAACAATAACGTAATAATGCAATGAAGGGTTTGAGTTGTTTATCGTTACCGGGAACCAGGAAGTTACGTAATATTTCGCGCCTTTTCGGTAAAAGCTTCCAGAATGTTCTATAAAAGTAATATGTATTAGTGGTTTTCATTGGATAGTAAAATAGACGCTAATGTTGGCGCGTTTTATTAGCCAATAGCATTTCATTTATAATCTTTAGGTGTATTTTGAGATAAGCCTATAAATAGTGTAGATTTAAAGAGAGCGTCCCCCCCCAGTTCGGCAAGATTCTCGACACATTACACATCGTCTCCAGTGTTCAACAAGATTCTCAACACGTAACACGTCAGCTCCCAGTTCAACAAGATTCTCATGTCGGACTCTAAATTCATCAAGTTACGCGCAGCAGAAGTACGAGAAATCTTATAAAGTATTATACAGTTAAATATAAAGTTGAAGTACGTGAGTTAAAAGTGATAAGAAGTTATTATAAACAGTTTCAGTATGGCGAGTATCCAGATATATATGTGAAAGTGTTCGTGAACGTGTTATGCAATAAAAATTATAAAACCAATTTCTTCGTCAATATCATTTATAGACAAAAGATTCCTTTCCGCTTCACACCCTGCAAGAGTTAAATGTCTACCTAAATAGCTAGCCGGAAGATAATATACATAACCTTAAAAATCTTTCATAAACTAATTGATACAAATTGCTACACCAGATGGAGTTAAACGGACAAGACCAACGATTGACGTCACACAAGATGGCTACACGCGTGATGTAAACAACATTACGTGAGAAACATTATCCACAACGTGGGGCTCAACAACAAAATTACGTAAAAACTATATTACGTAAGCTATACCGCATCAAATTGGCGCCCAACGTGGGGCGATAACTAGGAAAGGAAGGCTAGATGACTAGGAAAGAAACAAGAATAACCAGAAAGGGGCGAATGCAGCAGTGAAATGATTTACAAGACGCAGATTCCAGAAACAACAAAAGGATGTCGTTCATGGATGATTACACGGATGATTGGACATCGTAATTCCGAGATTACAAGGCAACAGGATAATTCAACTACAAAAACATCGAGACAACGTAGATTCATCAGAAT